>OZ038520.1:12176109-12206109 GCA_964036315.1 Acanthosepion esculentum
ATATATATATATATATATATATATATATATATATATATATATGTCTGTATATATACATATATATATATATAAATATGTATGTATATATGCATGTATATATGCATGTACATATATATATATATATATATATATATATATATAGATAGATAGATAGATAGATAGATATGTATGTATGTATGTATGTATGTATGTATGTATGTATATATATATATGTATATATATACATATATATTATAAAATCATCAGACTTACAAATTCAAAAAGAAACCGGAAAGGTTTGATGAATTGGATCGTGATTACGATTCCAATGTAATAAATTATAACTATGAACTATTAGTGTTTGAGCCTTTTATATTATATACTTACTCTGTCCTGGACATTGAGTTCTACCTGGATTCTATCCTCTTGGAAATTTATATATATATATATATATATATATATATATATATTGACCAATAATATTATCCACATATATATATATTTATATATATATATATATATGAGGGAGTACCGAAATTGTCCATTATAAATATGACGGAGAAGGAAGATTTTATATATATATATATATATATATATATATATATATATATATTTGTGTGTGTGTATTTGTTTGTGTGTATGCTCAGTGGTAGTATCTTTGAAGCGGACCCGTATACCCTGATTTACTCAGGTGAATTGGGATGCGGAACTGCACCGATCCACGACCTACCGTCAACTCTCATACATGGCTCCAATGAGTAGCATGGGCACTGCGTAGGACAGCTTTAGCTACGTAGAAGCTACGCCTCAGAGGTTAACGTTTTTAGCTACGAGCGGAGGAACATCTGAGTGTAGTACCGGGGTAACCTTAACATCCTCGTTGTCGAAGGAACCGACAAGCCATTGCACTATTTTGCCTTGAATGTCTCCATGAACCACAATTTCAACAGAATAAGGACACACGCCGGTAAAAACTGAATAACTGATGATGACATGTATGTATAAACAAATTTTAATAATTTCGCAAAATAATACTACCCTTATGTGTTTAAATACTGACACCAATAATTATATATATTTAAACATTTAGGCTCACTCATAAAAAATATAATAATAATAGATATTTCTTTATGTGTGTGTATGTATATGTCTGTATGTACATGACTAAGTTTGCGTGTATTTATATTCAGACATCTACATATAACTAAATACATATCTAATTTATAACTTTGCAGTCGAATACGCACACATTTGTTGATATACACAATATGAACATAATCATACACATTTTAATAACATAACTCAATTATAATTGCTGATACAATCACATCTGCAAAATTGAATACATACCCATTTACTCCAATATAATATTACATATATATCTATTTACTTACACTTACATATTCACACGTGTAAAAATAAAAAAAAATAAACATTTACACGCATAGATATGTATATGCACATATATTTACACGCCGACAGATACACACACCTAGATACGAACGCGTATACGCACACATCAGTGCACATGAATACCAAACTAAGAGCGAAATGATGAATTGCTGTACATCTAATATCCGGTAAGAACAGCAAGTTTAACACTGAATCCAATCGAAGAATTTGTTCCACAGAAATACGAAAGAAATGATCATTTGAGAAAATAATGAACCGACCGGAAAGTAAAAAAAAAAAAAAAAAAAAAAGAATGAAAAAGTTGTACAACCCCCTTCCCCGTGCGCCAATTCCACCCACATTTGTGCTCCTTCCACTCCCAACGTCCCTCACCGGGTAATCTTGGAGTGAATGTATTTGGGACGAACCGAATTAAGAGTTTGAAGATAAAAAAAATTATGTCGCGACTAGAGTCCTTCGACAAAGTGCAGTAAATTTTATTTACTCAGTATTCCTATAAAATCAAAGAACACCATGCCAACAAAGTGATGCTGAGATGCAAATATTCAAAACCCAATATACCCATCAGGACACCCAGTCTGATAAGGGTATACATAAAGGACACATGGATCACACCCAAGTGTGTGCAATATATTGACGGGTTTTGATAAAAGCACCCTTAACTTTGTAGGTGGAGTCCATTTAGACTTGTCTTCATGTCGTCTGATCCTGTCTGTTCAGTTGGTCACCGAATGAGGGTGTTTCGAAATATCTAGGTGTGCCCCACAGATAGACGTTTCTGTCACAGTCTTCAAACTTGAGAAAAAGAATAAAGAAATGGTCATGACACTCCCCTACTACCACACATGAAAAGAGTTACACAGAACATCATTCACTAATAGCCACACCCATGTGGTTATGGTAAAACGTTTGACAAGCAAATCTGAATTGAATATTTACTCCAGTCTATCTAAATCCTCCAACACTTCCTATCAGTTTTGATTAAAAGCCAGGAAAACAATGTCTGGTATATAATCAGATCATTTATTATTATTATTATTATTATTATTATTATTATTATTATTATTATTATTATTATTATTATTTCCTTTGATTGCTGGTGTATACTGATTTTTCCGGGTCCCAACAAAAAGCCTAAGGTCAGAAATGGTATTTTCCATTGAGCATTTTTTGAGGAGAAAAATACATTATTAAAAACCCTAAGATCACGCACAATGTAAAGTCATTCATAAGGCGCGGGCTACATATGAATACAATCTTTAACGCGGGCTACTTGTTAATACAATCTTTAACGCGGGATACTTGTGAATACAATCTTTAACGAGGGTCACATGTGAATACAATCTTTAACACGGGTTACTTGTTAATACAATCTTTAACGCGGGATACTTGTTAATACAATCTGTAACGCGGGCTACTTGTGAATACAATCTTTAACGCGGGCTACTTGTTAATACAATATTTAACGCGGGATACTTGTTAATACAATCTGTAACGCAGGCTACTTGTTAATACAATATTTAACGAGGGTTACTTGTGAATACAATCTTTAACGCGGGCTACTTGTTAATACAATCTTTAACGCGGTTTACTTGTGAATACAATCTTTAACACGGGTTACTTGTGAATACAATCTTTAACGCGGGCTACTTGTTAATACAATCTTTAACGCGGGCTACTTGTTAATACAATCTTTAACGCGGGCTACTTGTTAATACAATCTTTAAGCCGGGATACTTGTTAATTCAATCTTTAACGAGGGTTACTTGTTAATACAATATTTAACGAGGGTTACTTGTGAATACAATATTTAACGCGGTTTACTTGTGAATACAATCTTTAACGCGGGCTACTTGTTAATACAATCTTTAACGCGGGCTACTTGTTAATACAATCTTTAACGCGGGATACTTGTTAATTCAATCTTTAACGAGGGTTACTTGTTAATACAATATTTAACGAGGGTTACTTGTGAATACAATCTTTAACGCGGGCTACTTGTTAATACAATCTTTAACGCGGGCTACTTGTGAATACAATCTTTAACACGGGGTACTTGTGAATATAATCTTTAACAGGAGCTACTTGTTAATACTATCTTTAACGCGGCCTACTTGTTAATACAATCTTTAACGGGGGCTACTTGTTAATACAATCTTTATCACGGGTTACTTGTTAATACAATCTTTAACGCGGGCTACTTGTTAATACAATCTTTAACGCGGGTTACTTGTGAATACAATCTTTAACACGGGGTACTTGTGAATACAATCTTTAACACGGGGTACTTGTTAATACAATCTTTAACGCTGCCTATTTGTTAATACAATCTTTAACGCGGGCTACATGTTAATACAATCTTTAACGCGGCCTACTTGTTAATACAATCTTTAACGCGGGCTACTTGTGAATACAATCTTTAACGCAGGCTACTTGTTAATGCAATCTTTAACACGGGCTACTTGTTAATACAATCTTTAACGCGGCCTACTTGTTAATACAATCTTTAACGCGGGCTACTTGTTAATACAATCTTTAAGCCGGGATACTTGTTAATACAATCTTTAACGCGGCCTACTTGTTAATACAATCTTTACCGCGGGCTACTTGTTAATACAATCTTTAACGCGGGATACTTGTTAATACAATCTGTAACACGGGGTACTTGTGAATACAATCTTTAACGAGGGTTACTTGTGAATACAATCTTTAACGCGGGCTACTTGTTAATACAATCTTTAACGCGGTTTACTTGTGAATACAATCTTTAACACGGGTTACTTGTGAATACAATCTTTAACGCGGGCTACTTGTTAATACAATCTTTAACGCGGGCTACTTGTTAATACAATCTTTAACGCGGGCTATTTGTTAATACAATCTTTAAGCCGGGATACATGTTAATTCAATCTTTAACGAGGGTTACTTGTGAATACAATATTTAACGAGGGTTACTTGTGAATACAATATTTAACGCGGGCTACTTGTTAATACAATCTTTAACGCGGGCTACTTGTTAATACAATCTTTAACGCGGGATACTTGTTAATTCAATCTTTAACGAGGGTTACTTGTTAATACAATATTTAACGAGGGTTACTTGTGAATACAATCTTTAACGCGGGCTACTTGTTAATACAATCTTTAACGCGGGCTACTTGTGAATACAATCTTTAACACGGGGTACTTGTGAATACAATCTTTAACACCGGCTACTTGTTAATACAATCTTTAACGGGGCCTACTTGTTAATACAATCTTTAACGCGGGTTACTTGTGAATACAATCTTTAACGCGGGCTACTTGTGAATACAATCTTTAACAGGAGCTACTTGTTAATACTATCTTTAACGCGGCCTACTTGTTAATACAATCTTTAACGGGGGCTACTTGTTAATACAATCTTTATCACGGGTTACTTGTTAATACAATCTTTAACGCGGGCTACTTGTTAATACAATCTTTAACGCGGGTTACTTGTGAATACAATATTTAACACGGGGTACTTGTGAATACAATCTTTAACACGGGGTACTTGTTAATACAATCTTTAACGCTGCCTATTTGTTAATACAATCTTTAACGCGGGCTACATGTTAATACAATCTTTAACCCGGCCTACTTGTTAATACAATCTTTAACGCAGGCTACTTGTGAATACAATCTTTAACGCAGGCTACTTGTTAATGCAATCTTTAACACGGGCTACTTGTTAATACAATCTTTAACGCGGCCTACTTGTTAATACAATCTTTAACGCGGGCTACTTGTTAATACAATCTTTAACGTGGGCTACTTGTGAATACAATCTTTAACGGGGGCTACTTGTGAATACAATCTTTAACACGGGGTACTTGTGAATACAATCTTTAACACCGGCTACTTGTTAATACAATCTTTAACGCGGCCTACTTGTTAATACAATCTTTAACGCGTGTTACTTGTGAATACAATCTTTAACGCGGGCTACTTGTGAATACAATCTTTAACAGGAGCTACTTGTTAATACTATCTTTAACGCGGGCTACTTGTTAATACAATCTTTAACGGGGGCTACTTGTTAATACAATCTTTATCACGGGTTACTTGTTAATACAATCTTTAACGCGGGCTACTTGTTAATACAATCTTTAACGCGGGTTACTTGTGAATACAATCTTTAACACGGGGTACTTGTGAATACAATCTTTAACACGGGGTACTTGTTAATACAATCTTTAACGCGGCCTACTTGTTAATACAATCTTTAACGCGGGCTACTTGTTAATACAATCTTTAAGCCGGGATACTTGTTAATACAATCTTTAACGCGGCCTACTTGTTAATACAATCTTTACCGCGGGCTACTTGTTAATACAATCTTTAACGCGGGATACTTGTTAATACAATCTTTAACGAGGGTTACTTGTGAATACAATCTTTAACGCGGGCTACTTGTTAATACAATCTTTAACGCGGGCTACTTGTTAATACAATCTTTAACCCTGGCTACTTGTTAATACAATCTTTAACGCGGGCTACTTGTAAATACAATCTTTAACGTGGGCTACTTGTGAATACAATCTTTAACGCTTACTAGGAGTCCCTTCAATGAACCTTTTCCAATATATCCGCGGGCTCCAACTACAAATAGAATTTTTGATGCCCTTATGTGCCACGTTTTTGAGATTTCGATGTCAAGGTCCTTCTATTTTGATAGCTTTTTGAAGATCTTCAAAGATACATTGCAGGGACTGGCATGTCAATAAAAAGGATCATTTTTTTGTTGGTCTATGATTACGATCTCTGAGCTATTAGCTGTCATTGTTTTGTCTATGCGTATTGTAAATTCCCATAAAAGTGTTACAGTTCCTATCTCTCTAACCGAGTCTGGGTAGTGTTTATTCTTTCAGTAAAGTAATTGTCAAAGATTTCCCATTGCAGATATTGGCCCACTCTGTCATGCCGTGTTTTACATTCAATGGGTGCCAATACCACACAACCTGATACAACATGACCAACTGTCTCTGGATATTTATCACAGAATATGCATTTTGGGCTAACACACTTTTTCAGTATGTCTGCTTCGTTCAAGTTAGCGAGCATTAGTCCTGTTTCTGCTTTTAACTCTGTACTACATAACCACTGATGAGTACGGAGTTTGTCTACATCAGCTTGTTTGGTACGGACAGAATATTGACCATGAAGAGGATTATCTTGCCATCGTTTCTGTATCTGCTTCATTGCATTTGCTTTCTTTTTTAAGGTTTTTACCGCAGCAGTAGGTGTATTATGTTTTACTTGCATTTCTTCACCCATTTGAAACTCCATTCTGAACTTGTTGGCTTCCTTTATTACTGAATAAAGTTTCTTACTTCTTTCATGTTCTTTGTCACAGCTCATTATCAAGTCTTCTGTAGTTTTCAGATATCTTTGAAGGCCGATTGTTGTAGTTTTATAAGACAGCTCTAGTTGAACTAATCCTCTACCTCCTTCGGATCTAGACAGATACAGATTATCAATATCAGCCTTGCGATGGCAAGTGGGAAGTTTTCTCGTTTTGGCATCCATTCGCTTAATATCAGCTATGGTCCAGTTAAAGATGTTAGAACTGTATTGCACCACAGTTACTGCCAAGGTGTTTATGATCTGATATTCTGCTTTGTGAATTTATTATTCATTAACATATTATTATTATTATTATTATTATTATTATTATTATTATTATTATTATTACTGTTGTTGTTGTTTGAGATGCTCTCCGACTGTTAGATGTTTCAACAGAGTGTTGATGATCATATTTCAACTCACATTTGCAGCTTATAGAAACTTTCCTGAGCACAAGAACCGTTTCAAGAAGTGCTGCCACCTGTGAAGTTCCAATGATGTCAGGAATCCACAGGTTACCTTCAAAGTCGTAGATATTCGTGGAGATAGTCCCAGATGCGCCAATCCCAACAAAGACGACTTCAGCTGCTGTTTGGTACAATTCTTCGATTTGACCTATCGGCTCTTTGTACTTTTACATTTTCACATGCTCTCACTTCACGATGTTTTTATCCCAAGATATCGCAGCATCTACCTATATTCTTTCATGGCATCTGTTGTGTACAAGTGGGTTGTTAGGGTAATAGCTGTATCCCATATGAGCCTCACCTACTCATTCTCAGCTACTGACGTTGGTGAATCGTCGTCGTTATCATTATTTTTCTCATCTCTTTTTGGCCTGCATCAGTTTTCTAATCACATACTGTTTCATAAACAATGATTCTGAGGCAAGCCAATGATTTTATATTGGTAGTTTTCAGTTAATTTAACAAAAGACAGCTATTAACAAATTTTAAAAAATCGGAAAAGGCTCTTTGCATGGTATAGGCTGTGCATATTTGAAATATTTTGCATTTCCTGGAGAGATAGTGCACCAGGGATTTTTGTTGTTGAGTTCCTTTCTTTATCAGGCACAAAGCTCCAACCACGAAAGGAACAGTTCGGGCGTGGATTTGTTTTATAATGACATACCGTATCATTACCTAACTCTTGTTATTTCCATTTAATTAAACAAAAAGAAAGCTATTCAAAAAAGACATAAATGGGCAAAGCTCTTTGCAGGATATGGGCCTGTTAGAATTATTTGGGGGATTTCCTGGAGAGATGGTGCACCAGGGATTTTGTTGATTTGTTGTTGAGTTCCTTTCTTTATCAGACCCACAACAGGAATAGTTTTGATTTTTAAGTGCCGATTTCTTTTTTTACTATTTCCTTCTCCAGGTCATTGTATTTACTTAATTTTTCAAAAACCTTCACAAATATTTTTTTGCACGTAATTATAAAAAGACAGTTATTAACAAAAAAAATCACATAAATAGACAAAGCTTTTCACTGGTTATGAGATGTGCTTGTTAGATGTATTTATTTTATTTCCTGAAGAGATGGTGCGCCATGGATTTTGTTGATTTGTTATTAAGTTCCTTTCTTTACTAGACCTAAAGCTTCAACCCCAACAGGAATAATTTTAGTTTTTAAGTTCTACATTTTTTTTATTTCTATCTCCAGGTCTTTGCTTAGTTTTCAAAAAACTTCCTTTTTTATTTTGTAAATCCTTTGCCAGGTCATAATCCATGACCTGGTGTAAGGAAAGGCAGTGAATACATGAATAAATAATTTTCAACGATTTTTAAGTCTTGAAAAAAAAAATTGCAAAAAGAAAGTATAAAAGCAAACAAGAAAAAAACAAGAACGAGAGAAAATAAAGATAATGGTGTAGAGACAGCAAATGTGAAAAAGAAGAAAGAAGAATACCAAAGAAGAAAAAACAAAGATACTGAAAAAGCTACTGAAGGATTGGATAGCAGTAGAAAGATCATTATTATCATTAGTTGTAGTAGTATTAAGTGAGAGAATAGCACATTATTATTATTATTATTATTATTATTATTATTATTATTATTATTATTATTATTATTATTATTATTATTATTATTATTATTATTATTATTATTATTATCATTATTATTTCTGTATGTTACGTTTCCTACTGTGTATCCTGTAGAGCCGGGTCCAAAGTTCCTCAGACCCTTATTATTATTATTATTATTATTGTTGTTATTATTATTTGTCCATGTTATGTTTCCTGCTTTGTATCCCTTAAAGCCAGTCCAAACTATGGTCATTTAACTATGATATGATATGTTCTTAGTTTGGGGATCAAACTTCCTCACGAAGTCCAGGGCTCCGATTACTATTGGTTATTATTATTATTATTGTTATTATTATTATTATTATTATTATTATTATTTGTCTATGTTATGTTTCCTGCTTTGTATTCTGTAGAGCCGGGTCCAAACCGTGTTCCTTAGGGCCTATAGGAGATATATTAGTATATGAGATATTCCTATTAGGGCGATCTTCTGTGCAACTTGTATGTTGATGTTATCTGGGACAATGTTAGTCAAATTGTCCATTGTTTTTCTCATTAGACCCAAGAGCTACGATTACTATTGGTACAGTCTCAGTCTTCATTCGTCACATCCTGTTCATCTCGATCTCCAGGTCCTTATATTTGGACAATTTCTCGATAATTTTCATGAAGGTTATTATTATCATTACTACTACTACTATTAATACTACTACTACAACTAATAATAATAATAATAATAATAATAATAATACTGCACGCCAAAATATTATTATTATTATTACTATTATTACTATTACTACTGCTACTACTACTACTATTAATAATTATTGAAAGTGCAGGACTCAAAAACGTTATCATTATAGTTATTGTTGCTACTAGCATTATTATTGTTGTTGTTTAAGAGAACAACATACTCAAATTAATATTATTATTATTATTATTATTATTATTTAGTGAGAGAGTAGTACTCAAAAATATTATTACTCTTGTTGTTGCTGTTATTTTATTGTTCTTGTTATTTGATAGAACAACGTGCTCAAATTATTATTTTTACTATTATTAATTAGTGAGAGAGTAGCACTCGAAAATGTTATTATTATTATTGTTGTTGTTTTTGCTGTTATTATTATTATTATTATTATTATTATTATTATTATTATTATTATTATTATTATTATTATCATTATTATTATTAGCAGCTTTTAAGATACGCAGACACCTAACTATTCCGTCAAACCTTCTGTGCAGACTTGTACAATTCGTCTTGGAAAGCAAGGAAATGAAGTTTGGACAAAAGTTTTTCCACCAAACCAAAGAATGTGTAATGGGAACCTCCATGTCCTCTAACTTCGCGAACGATTTCATGACAAACGTCGAAGAAACACTATATAAGTCTTTCAATTAACACCATGTTCTTGAACCAGTACTTTTATTTATTTTTATATTTCCTAATCTCTGAAGGTACGGAGGAACGTTTGATAAAATTTCTCCAATTTTGTGATACGTTTGAAAAAAAGAACAATTTTTGATCAAAAATAAGATTTACATCTACTTTCTCAAAAACTAAAGTTAAATTATTTAGACATTAGAATAAATTTCTAAAGCAGTTGTCTAAGTACCGAGCTATTTTTCAATCTTAACTCGTCACATATTTATCTTCACTGCCGTTCTGACCATCCTTATCACACAATAAAATCAAACCTCAAGTCCCAATTTTTGCGTAGAAGACGAATTTGAACGGAGATAAAAGATTATTGGAAGCATGCCATTGATTTAACCCGGGATTGCGGTTATTACGAATGGCGACTGAAACAAATTCCCAATAAAATAGATAAAAAATGAAGATTGCCATAATTTTATTCCACAGGAAAACACCATAAAAATTCTAACAGAATTTCATTGGCAACAAAATTTTGTTGGCATTTCGAAAGTACTACATGACGTCTATGAAAATATTTCGAAAAAACATCATCGTTTTTTTTTTTAAACGAAACAAAAACATAAAACAAATTTTAACGAATACAAACGATCGCACTCAAAACATCATTGGAGTTTCCGATTGTTGTAGAAACAATTATAGACGGAGAAAATCTCGTTTACTCTGCTACAACATTAGTCAAGTTAATTCCATCACAGATTCAAAGAAAAACGTTTCAATTTCTTTACAAAGTAGTAATTGATTCTCATTTGATACACGCCGCCCAATGTACCATACCTGATTTGATTTATGTGGATTGTAAAACGGAAAAATTAAATAAAAGCCACAACAATGATGTTCGACGCCACAATGTGAAAATTGTATACTGTGACAACAAGGAAGCGAGCGGAACATTTTATTACAAACGACTGCAATTTCGACAAGCAACTTAAGTTGCTCATTCAAAAAAATATCTAGAATCCACCAACCTTTCGAACCTTAAAATGCATGAGGATATTTGCATATGCATTTTATTATTATTATTATTATTATTATTATTATTATTATTATTTTTATTTTCTTTGATATCTGGCGTTTACACATTTCTTTCCGGGTCCCGCCCAGGGACCTAAGGTTAGAAATGGCATCATGACACTATCCACTGAAAAAATAAAATAAAAAAATAATTACATAGATAAAGCCCTTCGTAAAGTGTGGGCTGTACTTGTCAGAACAATGTTTTGTATCTCTTTGAGGCATGGACTTCCAGGGATCCCTTCAATCAGCCTACTGGAATCTTTTCCAACCAGTCCAAGGGCTCCGACTACAACAGGGATTGTTGATGTTCCCATGAGTCACATTTTTGAGATTTCTATTTCAAAGTCCTTGTATTTTGACAGTTTTTCGAATATCTTCAAAGATACATTGCAGTCCGCAGGGATTGCCATATCAATAAGGTGGCACTTATTTTGTTTGTGGTCTTTAATAACAATGTCTGGGTGGTTGGCTTTGATTGTTCTGTCAGTGTGTATTGTGTAGTCCCATAAAATTGTAACAGGTCCTATCTCCGTAACCGGGTCAGGGTGGTGTTCGTACCAGTTTCCTTCCCATAGGAGTTGCAAATTTTCCAGTGCAGATATTGGCCCACTCTGTCATGCCGGGTTTTATATTCAGTGGGTGCCAATATCGTGCAACCTGATACAAGATGATCAATGGTTTCTGGGTATTTATCACAGAATCTGCATTTTGGGCTAACACAGTATTTTAGTATATGTGTTTGATAATTCCTATTATTATTATTATTATTATTATTATTATTATTATTATTATTATTATTATTATTATTATTATTTCTTCATCCTTTGATTTCTGGTGTATACTCATTTCTTTCCGAGTCCCGACAAGAGATCTAAGGTTAGAAATGGCATCATGACATTTTCCAATGAGCAATTTTGAAAAAAACATCACACATATTTTACATAGATAAAACCCTTCGTAAGGAGCGGGCTGTGAGAACATTTTTAAAAATTTCTTTGAAGCATGGGCTTCCAGGAATCCCTTCAATAAGTCTATTGGAACTTTTTGCAATCAACCAGAGATCTCCAACTACAACTGGAATTGTTCATGCTCTCATTAGCCACATTTTTGAGATTTCGATTTCAAGGTCTTTGTATTTTGATAGTTTTTTTTAAAGATCTTTAAAAATACATTAAAATCTGCAGGGACTGACATGTCAATAAGAAAACACATTTTTTTCTTTACGGTCTCTAATCGCGATGTCTCGGCGATTAGCTTTGATTGTTCTGTCTGTGTGTATTGCAAAGTTCATAAAATTGTTACAGTACCTTTATCCGCAACCGGGTCTGGGTGGTGTTCATGCAAATTTCTTGCAGTTTGCTTTCCGTAGAATTTACAGATTTTCTAGTGCAGATATCGGCCCACTCTGTCATACCAAGTTGTATATTCAGTGGGTTCCAGTAACCGGATAAAAGATGGTCAATTGTTTCTGGATATTTATCACAGAATGTGCATTTTGAACTAACAGAGTTTTTTTTTTAGTTTGAATGCTTGGTAATTTATAGTTATCAAGCATTGGTCCAGTGCAGTAAGAATAAAACCTTCAGTTTTAGCTTTTAACCGTAGTCACTTATGGGTACGGGGTTAATCTCCATCAGCTTGTTTGATACATGTAGAGTATTGACCCTGAAGCGGTTTATCTTGCCATCGTTTCTGTTTATTATTATTAATATTATTATTATTATTATTAAAAGCCAGAGAAACGTATTTGGTATATAATTAGAGCATTTATTATTATTATTATCATTATTATTATTGTTGTTGTTATTTCCTTTGATTTTTGTTGTATACTCATTTCTATCTGGGTCCCAACCAGAGATCTAAGGTCAGAAATGACATATTTTCCAATGAAATTTAAAAAAAAAAAATTTTAACTACTTAAAATCACTCACATTTTAATTTTGATAACGTACTTCAATAAGTGATGAGCTCTGTTTGCGAGAAAAATGTTTTGTATTTCCTTAAGACATTAGCCAAAATGGATTCATTGAATGAGTCTATTAGAACCCTTTCTAATCATAATTGGAATTACTAATGTAATGTGCCTCATTTTTAAGATTTCCACTACAAAATCCTTGTTTTTTTTTGTTTTTTGAAAATCTTCAAATGCACATTATCGTTTGCAGGAACTTATTATTATTATTATTATTATTATTATTATTATTATTATTATTATTATTATTACTGTTGTTGTTGTTGTTGTCGTTGTCGTTGTTGATGATATTGTTTATGTTGTTGTTGCAATTGAGAGAAGAGCAAGCTAAAATATTATTATTATATTTGTTCTTACAATTTTACCACAGTTGCTACTATTGTTATCCGTATGGGTACAATATACTTTGGAAAGATGCTTTTTTCATTTCTTTTGTCAGTGTCCAATTCTCCAGTGAGAGATTATCCTATCACGTGATAAATGAAACAAAAAACATCTTGTCTAATTTCTAGATCTCACTGATGTTGCAAATCACTTTTTCTCTTTGATCTTCCATTAACCTTTTACAAGTCTGCACCTGTTGTACCCAATTTACAATCAATGTAATTTGCATTTTCTTCAGGTGACAGAGTCCACCTGCCGTGTTTCCTCATTTAATTTTTCTTTATCTTCATAATAGTCACAGTAATAATATTAATAATTACAGTAGCAACAAAAGCTAGTTTCAGTTTATATAAATGTACATGTACACAATATGTGTGTGTGTATATATATATATATATATATATATATATATATATATATATATATATATACACTTATTTATTTTATATATTTATTTATGTATTCATATTTTTATTTATTTATATATCTTCTTCATATATTTATATATATATATATATATAAATGTACACGTACACAATATATATATATATATATATATATATATATATATATATATAAACAATATATATATATATAAATGTACACGTACACAATATATATATATACACTTAAACAATATATATATATATATATATATATATATATATATATATATATATATATATATATATATATATATATATATATATATAAAGAGAGAAACCGCAAACGTTTTTGGTTGTAATTTGGATTTGTTTTAGTCTATATATTATATTTTATTCTTCATGAAGAATAAAATATAATATATATCCACATTATAACCAAAAACGTTTGCAGTTTCTCTCTTTTATTTAAAATATACATTTTTCTCTCGTTGAAATAATTATGAGCTTTTCCCTATATATATATATATATATATATATATATATATATATATATATATATATATATATATATATATATATATATATATATATATATATGTGTATATATATATATGTATATATATATATATATATATATATATATATATATATATATATATATATATATTTCACCACGGAACCTACCTAATATCCTCAGTTCACTCACGGTAGAACTGGGTAATCATCCATTGGCTGGGTGATTTAATATATGGGTTCAGCTGAAATGAAGGCCGCCTTAAAATATTACGGAAGAGATATCTTAAACTTAATATGTCTTCTGGGGTTGTAAATACAGTGATATAAGGAAAACAGATTAAACTGATTACCGTAAGGGTTAAGATCTTTTTAGATATATACCCTAATATGTTTTATAACTTCCTGAAAATTTTTCTCCAATATTTTTTTTCCTTTTTTTTTCGTTAAAATATAATTTCTTGCCATAAACCTACAATCTTTATTGGACACATGACAGCAACCTTACTAAAAAGGATGACAAACCACGTATGTGGTATTAGTCCAATAAAAAGCCAACTAATACCAACTAATAGTTACTTACACCAACTAATAGCTACTTGCGCCATTACAAAAATTCTGGTTCGTAACACCATTATCTTTAAAAAAATCTGTCTTACCTTTTTTTAACAATAGTTCGAATATGTAGACGATCATACAAGAATACGACTCATCTCGCTCAGCCTAAGATGACTACAATTTCTACACAGAGACAAACACTGAAAAACATGAATGACAAACTCTTTGAAAATTGTTAATGAATTGGCCGAAAGTGCTAGGGGCAATAAACATTAAGGGAAATTTCTGCACTCACATAGCCCATCCAAAAGACGTTTGCTGTCCACGTACACACACACACACTATATATATATATATATATATATATATATATATATATATGTGTGTGTGTGTGTGTGTGTGCTTGCGTGTGTGTATAATGGAATATATATATGTGTGTATGTGTATAATGGAATATATGTATGTATGTGTGTGTGCGTGTGTGCATAATTGAATATCCCATCAATTTCGACGTGAGGATCCGACAACTTCATTCAGTTTATATATCTATCTATTTATGTGTGTTTGTGTTTGTGTTTGTGTGTGTGTGTATGTAATGGAATATATATATATATATATATATATATGTGTGTGTGTGTGTGTGTGTGTGTGTGTGTGTGTGTAATGGAATATATATATGTGTGTGTGAGTGCGTTTGTGTATAATTGAATATCTCGTCGATTTCGACGTATGAGGATCCGACAACTTCATTCAGTTTGTATACCTATATATATGTGTGTGTATGTGTGTTTGAGAGGGAGAGAGGTGGGAAGAGTGGGGGTTGCTTAATGTGAATATTAAATAAATTGTCTATCGCCGTTGCAGACATCTGCACAGGCACATTTGTCGAAGAGCCTGATTTTCATACTGCAACTATGTTAAGCGGACCTTCGTTACCGCTTCTGAGAAACACGGCATATTTTGGCGTGATCAACAGTTTTAACCAAGACCGGCAATAAGCTCAAACACTCGGTCTTGTGATGACCTGTGATAACACAACCAGCTACGCTTTCGGGATAGTTCTGCGTATTAAATTTCTCGTTGGTTCAAACCGTGGCATGGTTTTCAGAAACCACACGCTGGCCGATAACAGCAAGAAGTCGCCTTTCTGAAATAATTAAATATGGTGAGATTCGAAACAGTGTTTCATGGTCGGAAATACGGACGTTCTAAACACTAGGCCACGCTCTCATATTCTATATATATATATATGAACGTATTTGTAAACTCATATTTTCATATATTTATATGAGTAAAAATATTCATCAGTAACATCCTATATGTTATATTTTGTGACCCTGTTTTGTCTCTTCTGGGTAAGACGTTAAACTACATCCACGTCCTGGGTAAGACGACAAACTACGTCCAGTAGCAAGGCCTCTGATCAGGAGGGTTTGAGGAGCGTGGAACCACCTCTTAATTGCTGGTGTTCCCAGTTCCACCCTAACCCAGGGTGGTAGCACCTGTTAGGGTCCCAGCTAGAGGCAAACAGTTAACCATTACAAGCTATACGTTTTGAAAAAAAATATTACAAGAAATAGATTTTTGACAAAATAAAATATTACCAGCAATAAAAATCTTGTCGGCATTAAATAACCCATTGAGGTTGATATGCCGTAAAACAAAATAAACCAAACCTAAATCAAGGAATACATATTCTATTCATACGAATCTATCCTAAAAATCTTGTCGGCATTAAATGACCCATTAAGGTTGATATGCCGGAAAACAAACCAAAGCAAACCAATCTAAACCAAAGAATACATATTCTATTCATACGAATCTATCCTAAAATTGTTGTCGGCATTAAATAACCCATTGAGGTTGATATTCCATAAAACAAAATAAACCAAACCAATCTAAACGTAAGAATACATATTCTAATAATACGAATCTATCCTAAAAATGTTGTCGGCATTAAATAATCCATTGAGGTTGATATGCCGTAAAACAAAATAAACCAAACCAATCTAAACCAAACAATACATATTCTATTCATACGAATCTATCCTAAAAATGTTGTCGGCATTAAATAATCCATTGAGGTTGATATGCCGTAAAACAAAATAAACCAAATCAATCTAAACCAAACAATACATATTCTATTCATACGAATCTATCCTAAAGATGTTGTCGGCATTAAATAATCCATTGAGGTTGATATGCCGTAAAACAAAATAAACCAAACCAATCTAAACCAAAGAATACATATTCTATTCATACGAATCTATCCTAAAGATGTTGTCGGCATTAAATAATCCATTGAGGTTGATATGCCGTAAAACAAAATAAACTAAACCAAACCTGTTTTGTATATTCGCCTCACCTGAACATATTTAAGAATTAATTTCTTTACATCGATTTTATTTGGATTTACGTAAAAGAATCTGTTTAACTGTAGATCAGTTGCATAATTCATTTTTGCGTCTTTACTTGTTTATAAGTTATTTTTTTCTTTTAAAAATCAATATTTCCAAAATTGACCAAAAAAAGCACTTAGCATGCAGATTTTATCAGACTAAATTATTGACAATCCATTTTAAAACATCAAAATTGGAATTTGTTCTGAAAAACATAATCATTGTCAAGCTATTGTTGATTAACAAATGCATGTGATGAATTTGTTTTTGATATTTAAATATTAAAAAACAACCTGATTAAAATCAGTTGAACATTATTTTGCATACAAGTTATAAAAAATAAAAGAAAATGAAACAAAAATTATAGAAATTATAATAATGAAGGAGATATAAAGTGAAAATCAATGAAAAGAATTCTCAGTACAGACACATTAATTCTGTTCCCGATAAAATTTATAATAAATATAAAAAAGGAAATTAACAATTTGAAGATGAAAAACATTGACAAAAATAATATTTTTAAAAGATTGTGAAGAAGTAAAACCACTAAAATAATTTATCTATAACTTTAGGATGGCGTTAAATTTTCGTTAGAAATAAACAATGCTGAACTACTATGTAATATATGTCCTCATATATGGCAGTGAATGCTAGACAATCCCCTCACAGATGAAGAAGAGACTTGAAGCAACAGAAATATGGTTCTACAGAAGAATGCTGAAAAGACCATAGTCTGAACATTTGAGCAAAGAGGTAGTTTAAGGGAGAGAATGATTATTATACTGAAAAGAAAGAAAGAATGAAAGAAAGAAAGATATTCAAGTGATACAGAAGACGATAACATATGCACTTTAGTATGAATTACCAAAGACTTTTGGACAGAATGATTATTATAATGAAAAGAAAGAAAGAAAGAAAGAAAGAAAGAAAGAAAAAAAGAAAAAAAGAAAGAAAAAAGAAAGAAAGAAATTCAAGTGATACAGAAGACTATAATATATGAAGGTTAGCATGAATTACCAAAGACTTTTGGACAGAATGATTATTATAATGAAAAGAAAGAAAGAAAGAAAGAAAGAAAGATATTCAAGTGATACAGAAGATGATAACATATGAAGATTAGCATGAATTACCAAAGACTTTTGGACAGAATGATTATTATAATGAACAGAAAGAAAGAAAGAAAGAAAGAAAGAAAGAAAGAAAGAAAGAAAGAAAGAAAGAAAGAAAGAAAGAAAGAAAAAAGAAAGATAGAAATTCAAGTGATCCAGAAGACTATAACATATGAAGGTTAGCATGAATTACCAAAGACATTTGGACGGAATGATTATTATAATGAACAGAAAGAAAGAAAGAAAGAAAGAAAGAAAGAAAGAAAGAAAGAAGGAAAGAAAGAAAGAAAGAAAGATATTCAAGTGATATAGAAGACTATAACAAATGCAGTTTGGCATGAATAACCAAAGTGTTTTGGACAGAATGATTATTATAAAAAGCATGAAAGCAAGAAAAAATTACTCAAACGATACAGATTACATGTGAACTGTAGCATGAATTACGAAAGACTTGTGGAGAAAACAATTATTATAATGAAGGAGAGAGAAAAAAAAGAAAGAAAGAAAAGTTTTATTTTTCCTTTTCTTCTTTTCCTATTTTATTTTTTTAAGAACAACAATCTAAATTTATTTTGTGCTGAGCATATCCCAGAGGACTTTCTATTCATTATTTTCCATCCTTGGATAAGGGAAAGAATTTTATGTATTGTTTATTTATTTGATTTCATTACTTATCAGTTTATTCCTATATTATGGGATGGAATGTCCGAGGATTTTTTTTTGTTTGTTTTTTTTTTTTTGTTGTTTTGTTTTTTTTTAATTCTCATTTTACTTTTAGGCATATTTTATTTTTATTTTTTACTCTGGCAAATTTAGCTTTGAAGTATTTATCTGAATTTTCTTGTTGACTGATTTTTTTTTATTCCTTCATAAGAAGTCATCCATAATTTGATCTGATAAATGCCATGCATATAACCATACATCAGCCTCCTCTTCTATTATTATCATCATCAATTCTTGTTTTTATTTTCAGCCTTATCATGACCAATTTATCATTATCCATATTAGCATTATCATATAATGATCAACAATATTATCTTTATAATTACATTATTATTAACATCAATATTCTTAGCCTTATAATTATATCCATCATATACAGTATCATCTGCATCAATTTTCTCTGTACTATTATCGTTATAGCCTCATTAATAAATAATTATTTTTAAATGTTTCATCTTCATACTTGTTTACTATAATTAAATATACTGTTAATTTCTTTCTTTTTTTTATTTCAGTTTTTACATCGTATGATTTAGCTGTATAAAAATTAAACTAATCCATGTAGCAGAGAAAACAATTTTATGGGTTCAAAAAATAAATGCAAATAATAAGATAAAACCAAGAACAAACATAATCGGAGCAGAAAAATGAAATTCAAGTGAAAGAGAGAGATGGGGAGTATATAAAAAAATAAGAAAGGGTCAGAACCAGATGAAAGAAAGAGACACAGAGAGAAAACAATAAATTTATTTTTTTTAATATTTTTTCTTCATAATCTTCATCATTATGTCATTCTTTACTCCCATTAGTCTTTGTTTAATCACATGCTATGATGTGATAAACATTGTGACTATGTTTTCAAACATCATTTCAGCCAATTTCTATTTTCAGTCTGCAGATAAAAGTTTTGGTTAGATTTTTACTAATATTTCTTATATAAAGCTTATTCTTAAAAACGGACAAACATTTTTCTTCCTTTATGCAATATTTATTTCTGTAAGAATTGTTGACTTATGATTCACACATTATATTATTTTTTTTAATAAGAGACTCGAGACGACATATATATTGTACTACAGAAGGATGCTGAGGATATCATGGACCGAGCTTGAACAACAATGATATCATAGAGAGGTTGCAAACAAGACTTATACATATACAAGACATCAGGAAGAGGCAGCTGAAGTTTCTGGGACACATAATGAGAAAGGAGGGTCTGAGAATCTGATACTCACAGGTCGAATAGAGGGAAAGAGAGACAAGGGAAAGCAACTCATGACATACCTAGCGGACTTAAGCAATTGGATGACAGAACATGGCCTGGGGGAGTAGCAAAGGAACAAAACTTATTGAGAGCTATAAGCGATAGGGAGGAGTGGAGAGCTATAATCGCCTACGTCCTGAAAGGACATGGTACATAAAAAGAAAGAAGTATTCAACATTTAGGGTGGAGTAATGGATAACGACCCGGAATGAGAAATCAGATAGCCAAGTTTGAATTCCAGTCGGGTTTGTTACACTCACTTACGCACAAGTAGACTTGGGAAAAGTATGAATCCATGTCTTCTCCCTCGAGCTGTGGGTTAAATAGAGAGACAGACTGGGTCCTACAGTCCCGATAGGCAACCAGTCTCCCACAGAAACCAGTTTCCAACAGAAAAGAATGGCTACCTACTGTGGGAAAAATTTTCTGTCTAGCCCAATGGTTCCCAACTGATTTTGGGTCATGCTTCACTTTGATATTTGTAAAATTCTGGTGCTCCCCTGTAATGTTTAATTCAAAAATATAATGCAATTCACATGAAGGAAGCTTAAAAGGCCACTAGCATGATCTCTAAACAAACCTCCAAAGACGATGGCATCCATGAAAGAGAAAAATAAAAAAAACAAAAAGACAGTTAAACATATACAGTTTCAAAACATATATTGATTTCCAAGCGTAGCTTAGATGTGGCACAAGGCCGAAAGTAGGGAGCACCCTGTGAGGATCGAACTCACTACTCAGTAGTAATTGTTCTAGCGAGACAAGCTTGCTAACCAATACACCGGTCCAGTTTCAAAAGATATAATAGAGAACTGAAAGGCAGAAATATATAATATTTGGATGAAAGTTTATTCTGTAATATACTTTGATCATTTTAATCATGAAATAATAAGGCAAAATAAAAATTCATCTAACGTTGGTATAGTAAGCCGAAAAGTGCTCATCGTAGGCATCGAGCACCAGCAATGAGTTATATAGCAAGGTAGATTGAGTTGGTTAGCCTTGGTGATGACCAGTCTAAGAGAAAGAAAACTACAATGAAGAAAACAAAGAAAAAACACTTCATTATAATTTTTTAAAAATAACGGCAATTTATACAGAAAAGGATTCAGCGGATCGTTATGATCGCTTATGTTCTTAGAGGAAAGTACATTTTCAAAACATCCATCCATACATATATATATATATATATATATATATATATATATATATATATATATATATATATATATATATATATATATATATATATTTGTGTATTTAGGCAGCAATCATTCTTTCATGCACATTTCATTAAAAACGACTGACAAGGTGCTTTTATTTAGTTTATTAGATCGCACGAGAAATTATATAAAAAAACTAAATAAAAGCACCTTGTCAGTCGTTTTTAATGAAATGTGCATATATATATATATATATATATATATATATATTAATATATATATATATATGTGGTCACTCATATATATATGTACATTCATATATATATATATATATATATGTTCACTCATATATATATATATATATTTACATGTTCATATATATATATATATATGTTCATATATATATATATTCATTCATATATATATATTCATTCATATATATATATATGTTCACTCATATATATATATATATGTTCACTCATATATATATATATATATGTTCACTAATATATATATATATTTATATGTTCATATATGTGTTTATATATATATATATCGATATTTACTCATATATATATGTTCACTCATATATATATATAGATATGTTCACTCATATATATATATATATGTTCATATATATATATATATATGTTAACTCATATATATATATATATATATGTTCACTCAATATATATATATATATATTCACTCATACATATATGTTCACTCATATATATATATATGTGTTCATATATATATATACATATATATATGTTCACTCATATATATGTTCAGTCATATATATATATATGTATATGTTCCCTGATATATATGTATATATGTTCACTCGTATATATATATATTTATATGTTCATATATATATATATATGTATATATATATATATATTCACTCATATATATATATGTTCACACATATATATATATATGTGTGTTCACTCATATATATATATATGTATATAAAAGTGAACATAGAAGTCAACACTTAGAGGCAACAGTCAGTTTCATGCAAGATGCAATCATCAGGCCACGACGATTGCATCTAGCATGAAACAGACTGTCTCCTCTAAGTGTTGACTTCTATGTTCACTTTTATATTTTTACACATGCTCTATCTCTGATATTGAGCACTTTATCCCATAAATATAGCACACTTTCTATATTTCTTCATATATATATATATATATATATATATATATATATATATATATATATATATATATATATATATGTTCATATATATATATATATATGTTCATATATATATATATATTTATATGTTCATATATATATGTTTATATGTATATATATTCACTCATATATATATATGTTCACTCATATATATATAGATATGTTCAGTCATATATATATATGTTCATATATATATTTATATATATATAAGTTCACTCATATACATATGTTCACTAATATATATATATATATATTAACTCACATATATATGTTCACTCATATATATATATGTTCATATTTATATATATATATATACATATATATATATATATGTTCACACATATATATATGTTCACTCATATATATATATATATTTATTCAGTCATATATATGTATATGTTCACTCATATATATATATATAGTTCATATATATATATACATATATATGTTCACTCATATATATATATTCACTCATATATATATATGTTCACTCATATATATATATATATATACATATATATATATATACATATATGTTCACTCATATATATATATATATAGTATATATATATATATATATATATATATATATATATATATATATATATATATATATATATATATATATATATATATATATATGTTCACTCATAATAATTTAACAGATATACAGTGTGCGGTGGATAAATTGTCGTTTAAATTACACTGTAAAGGAAAATAATACTGAAATTTCATTTTAACAGCTATATTTACCAAACTTGCAGGAAATATCTTGAAATACTAAAGAGTTATTTTATTCAACAAAATCACCTTAAGTTGGTGAATGCTACCATAATGCTTGCATTCAGTTCATCTTTGGTGTTACCAGGAGTTTTGTTGGTATCTCGCTCAAATGCACACCACACATAATAATCAAGGGGATTGCTGTCTGGGAAGTTAGATGGTCAGATATAAGGGGTGATGTGGTCGCAGAAATTGTCTGGCAGCCATGACTAGATTCTGCTGCATGTGTGGCATGGTGGAGTTTCCTGTTGCCAGACATAATATCTTCCAGCAGGCATCCTTTTGACCCAGGGAAGCACTACCCGCTCAAGATACTTGATGCAGGCTTCAGTGTTGAGTCTAGGGTCCTTTGTAAAGATGAACTGAGGCATAATGTCGTCATCACTATTGATCACTCCAAACACCATGGTGTATATATCAACCAACTCTTTCAGAATCCTTTGCACAGATTTACACACAAACACTCGGAAATATTCGTATTTGAGCTTCCAACGCGAATGCCTAGAAGTACACCATGCCGTTTCAAAATTTCTGGCAGGGTGAATTGCATTATGGTGCTCTTTTTTTCACAGGCGCTACCAAACTGACCCTACTAAACTGCGCAGTCGACAAAATCAAAAACAAACAACGCGCACGCGCGAAATTCACAATGTACCCATCACACCCTGCACGCACACAAACACGCATACGCACACACAAATATATATGTATGTGTATATATATATATATATATATATATATATATATATATATATATATATATATATATATATGAATGATGACAAAAGGAAAATATATATATATATATAGGAATAATCACAAATGGAAACTTATCTTACATTTGTCCTCTGATGGACTTTATCAAGTCAAATACAAGGATTTTATTTTGACAACTATTTATATACATGAGCATAAATATTATTAGCTTTTCAAAATTTTCAGATTTAAAAACGCTCATGCATCTTCATCAGGCTAACCGAAATGTCAAAACTAGCTATGGAGGACGCCAAGTGAAACAATTCTATGTCTAATAAACGAAAGAGAGCAAAAGGAGATTTTGATTTTTTCTTAATATATATATATCTATATCTATATCTATATCTATCTATCTATCTATCTATCTCTCTCTCTCTCTCTCTCTCTCTCTCTATATATATATATATATATATATATATATATATATATATATATATATATATATATATATACATATATATAAAAGAATATATAAAAGAATATATATATATAAAAAGAATGTATAAACATAAAAAATGTCTTAAAATATATATATATATATATATATATATATATATATATATATATATATATATACAGTGAGAAGTAGAGAGATATAAAAAAGAAAACGGAGGAGAAAAAAGAAAAGTGAAAGGTATAAGTACATTAAATATTTTTTATCTTAATGTTAAAAAAATTATTTTACACTACATATTTATTTTCCAACTTAATCTGGTTCTTTGTCAATGCACTTAACCAAATACTTCTCCTTTAATCACACAGATGAAATATTATATTGTGAAAATTTTAAACCCAAATTAATCACTGTCAACCTACAGACTTATGATCCATAAGTCCGTATCCTTGTATATATTACCATTTCATTCTTTCTTCTTTACTCATCAGATATCTTCCTTTCCTTTTTTGTCTTCACTTGCTTCTTCATCCTTACTTTCACTTTCACTTTGTCATGCATTTTATGTTTTTTATTTCATTTTTTTATAAGTCACTTTATTTTAATTCAAAATTATTTTATTTGAACTGGTATGAACACGTCATAAAAGCTAACAATTTTTCCGCTGCCATCCGACGAGGTACCATCTTATGCAAAAAAAAAAAACACAAATAGGCATAAGTTAAAAGAGTAGACTAGGAGATCTTTCATATAGACTCAGACATTGGCACGCAACCAAGACAGTTGGAAGGAGCTGGTCAGGAGCTCTGCTGCGTAGCAATCCTACATACTCACACGACCATCTGGCTGCTGTTGATGATGATGATGACGATGCTGATGACGATGATTTCGATGATGGCGACGATGATGATGATGATGACGATGATGATGATGATGATGATGACGACGACGACGACGACGACGACGATGATGATGATGATGATGATGATGATGATGACGTTATGAATGTTTTTCGTTTTTATTTTTATGTTTTAATCATTTTTCTTTCTTTTACAATTTTTTCTTTTTTTAATTTTTTTTCTCCTTTTCCCCCAAAATAAACAAATTTAATTTTATCCACAATAAATAAAATAGTAACAAAAAAATTTTAAATATGAAAAACAGGACACAGTTTTTATTTCGTTGCAATGGTAAAGGAAGTTTTACAACATTCAATTAAAAATCAATATACGAAAATATATTTTTAACAATAAAGAAATAATTTCTCAAATATTGTCACAATTCAATCATGCTATATATACAATTAGTTACATTCAATACTTGCATACATGCATACATACATACACACACACACATACATATATATATATATATGTATATATATATATATACATATTATATATATATATATATATATATATATATATATATATATATATATATATATATAATTCTCTTTTATATTTTGCTGTACATCTTCTGCAGATCAGTGAATGTTAGACAGTTTTCCCACAGATGAAAGACCTGACGCAACAGAGATAAAGTTCTACCGACGAATGCTGAGAATATCGTGGAATGTGTGTAACGAAGAAGTTTAAGAAGAATATGAAAAAAGGAAACCTGTTGCTAACAAAAAGAAATACGCAGCTTAAATTTCTGGGGCATATGACGAAAGAATTATTGTAAAAGTTATTGTAGCGAAGTAGGAAGAAATTGCTATTAAGCTACTTTATGTTGTCGCCGGTGGAAATCTTTGTTGAGTATTTGTGTGCTCATCGACATTTCCTTCTGTTTGAAATGAGTCCTGTGTTGGGTCTGAAGAGACGTCTGCAGCCACCGACTTGCTCTCGTACGTAGAACGTCGCTTTGGCCGCCTACCAGCTGGGTTCAGATCGTGCTTAGGCTCGTCCCTTCCCTGAATGGGTGAACCTAGCAGGAGACTTAATGAGTTTCTGTAAATGGATGCTAGAATAAAGACAAAGAGGGGTGGTAAAGGAGCAAAAGTTACTAAGAGCAACAAAAGACAGAAAGTAGTGGATAACCATCTTGGTCCATAATCAGAAGGAGCAAAACACATACAAGGATGGATGCATGGTAAATAGCTATTTAGAACAACAAAAGGCAGGAAGTTAGGGAGAGCCGTCATTGTTCATTATCTAAAGGTAAAAGTGCATACAGAGAAAGAATAAAAGATATATTGAAGACGAGAGAAGTCGCAAGAAACAGTGAGTAAGCTAATTAAAGAGATTTTGAGAATGTATATCAGAAAAAGGACAAAGAGAAATAGTTAAGTATAAAGTTATTAAGAGCAACAAAAGACAGGAAGATGTGGAGAGCCTTCATCCATGAAGGTACAAATCACATATAAAAAGGATGGTATAATGAGACAAGAGATATTTAAAACAACAAAAGATTATTTTATTTATTTAAATATCAATTATAAATTGAAACAAGATGGAATACATTTGTTTCAGTCTATATCTCTGAGATGAGGTATTATGATTACTTACATTATTTACATTATTCGGACTGTTATCCTCATCTTCATTGCCATATTCATATCGTTTTGTCCGTTTCACTCTCCCGCCATCTTCAGGACAAGGACACATAGCCCAGTGGATAAAGGCGTTGGTTAGATCCAGTGACTAGACCAAAAGAGTTGTGAGTTCAATACCTGGCAATGGCAGTGGTGAACCGAAACTTGGAGAGTTTTAAGTTAAAGGGAAATAACTGAGATCCGGAAGAAGCATGGCACGTGGAAGTAGAACATTCTACCCCGGTAGACGAAATAAAGGATTCGGTTCGAAATTCCAATCACCTGAAGAAGGCTAGAGCGTACAATGTCCGAAAGGTTGTGAATATGGCAATGAAGACGAGGTGACAGTCTGAATAATGTAAATAATGTAAGTAATCATAATACCTCATCTCAGAGATATAGACAGAAAAAAATGTATTCCATCTTGTTTCAATTTATAACTGATATTTAAATTCAAATTCAATATTATTTTAATATCTTTCAGTTTACCAAAATATTATTTGCATTTATTTTTATTTTATACTACGATTTTTATTAATATTTCTAAAAGGCTTTCATTCTTACTCATTCGTTTTTAACATTTTTCTTCCTTCCAAGTCTTTAATTTCTTTATTTATCTTCCAATAATATTATTGTATCTCTGTGTCTTTCCTCGAGCATATGTTTTGTCCTGTGTTTATTCTTTATTTCTTTCATTTCCATAATCTGTGACTCAGCATGTCCAAAGAATAACCTGTAACGAGAACAAAATAATATTGTTGATCAAAATTTTCATTCACAGAACACTCACAGATCATACACTAGTCACTGTGCGAACATTTAATTGTCGCTTAGGAAATATTCACTGTTCACTAAGCTTCCTTTTTCTTTATAGTCTCACTTAACAATAATTAAAAATTTCCTCAAGAGAGCGCAAGAGAATTCATCCTCTCGTACACTTTTCTTTAAAGAATTAAACAACGTAAAACAAATGCATTATTAATAACGGATTTCCTAATCAATTGTTGGATTTCCATATTAGGTGTTTTGTCTAAGGTAGCTAATAGCAATGACGAGAATAAAAACATAAACAATAACATTAATATTTTTTATAAAAATCAAATGAACGAAAATTATAAACAAGACGAAAGTAGAATTAAAAACATTATAAAAAATGCACAACACCAGGTGACAATAGCAAAAAACCCCAAAGAATAGATTAATTATTTATTACAAAAAATGTAAAACTTCTAACCTTATAGTTAAAAATAATAATTCACCTCTTAGAACAAAATTAAATAGGACAAATATTATTTACGAATTTAAATGCCCATTAAAGAATTGTATTCCTGATCAATCAAAATTCGTAAATAATTACATAGGTTATACTACATGTTTGACACGAAGACTGACTCTACACTTTTTTGTTGCGTATACCTTTTAGGGGCGGCTGTTATCAGCCTTACTTTTATATTTCAGTCCGTTATATTTCAATCAGTAAATACACACACACACAGATATATATATATATAAATATATATATATATATATATATATATGTATATATATATATATATATATACACACACACTACAGTTCAAAAGTTTCAGGAAAACCCTGGTAATTCTTTAAATTGCCCCCAAAGTAGTTGTTTTGTACCTTAAATAATAGAAAATAATTGCACATAGTTAAAAAAAAGTAAAACATGATTTTTTTATTTGCAATTTTATTATGAGAAAAAGAAAATAAACCATTTATGATTAAATTAAATTTTACTCTCGTCAAAATATCCTCCTTTAGCCTTGATTACTGCTGCACAATTATTTGGCATTCATTGCAAAAGTTTCTCATTTTTATTTCTATGACTCTAAGAGCTCTTATCCATTTTCTTTTCACACTTCTGTCAAGTTCATCACATGCTAATTGTTGGGATGTCTTCAATGTTTTTAAATGTATATATGGGTTGAGGTATATAGTTGTTATACCAGAACAATGTTAGGAAAATTAATGACAAAGTGAGAAATGTTTTTCGTGTGACGCATGCCATCATTTAGTACTTCATTGTACTAAAGTGATGAGTACATTGATGCAACTACATATGCGCACAAAGGAGAGGGGACGCTGAAGCGTTAAACTTTTAATTTTATTTATTTATTTTTTATATGTCTTTGGGGATATTGAGTAGACATTTTCATTTAGTTTCCCATTCTTTCTGTTTATGTTTCCATCGCTTTTACTATTAAGTATCCCACATTTTGATAACAGAAGGAAACTTCTTTTATGTGCTGTTTCCCTTCATGACGTGTGCGATCATGACTGTCCATTGTCCTCCCATCCCTTGTAGCTCTTAATATGTTTTGTCGTTTTATTATTTCTTCCAGGCCCTGTTCTGCCATCTACTTGCTGAGATCTTTCGGTATATCCCCACTGTTGTAGATTTCATTTATTATTTCTGTAATCTTGTCTATGCCGAAATCATCTAAAGCTTCCAGCATGTCTCTTACAATTCCGTCTGGCTCTGCTGCTTTGTTCCACATCGCTTTTTTAGTATTTCTATGTATTCCCGGCTGTTCTCTTTCGTCGTGGAAGATTTTCAGCACTGGAGAATTTTTTCTTTCTCTGATAAGGG
>OZ038520.1:12211109-12218609 GCA_964036315.1 Acanthosepion esculentum
AAACTTTGTATTCCTGATTGACTTGATTCGTTCTGCATGCTCTATAGCGGGCCTCCTGTAACCCACTATGTTCCTTTTCAGTTGAAATGATGATCTGTAAACCTCGTTTCACGTCTTCATGACCACTAAAATTTACCCTTGAGATCACCATTCGATACCTATCGTACATATAAGAGAAAAACTTTGTATTCCTGATTGACTTGATTCGTTCTGCATGCTCTATAGCGGGCCTCCTGTAACCCACTATGTTCCTTTTCAGTTGAAATGATGATCTGTAAACCTCGTTTCACGTCTTCATGACCACTAAAATTTACCCTTGAGATCACCATTCGATACCTATCGTACATATAAGAGAAAAACTTTGTATTCCTGATTGACATGATTCGTTCTGCATGCTCTATAGCGGGCCTCCTGTAACCCACTATGTTCCTTTTCAGTTGAAATGATGGTCTGTAAACCTTGTTTTATACAACAACAATTATTTATGGCAGGATGATGAGGTAGGTTTGCAGAGATGGCTTGCTTCTCGTTATGATGACATTTCAGATGGTTTACATAACCTGCCATCGACAACAGCTTCCGTTCACACACACAAACCACATTTCCAAGAGTTGGCAAATCTGAGTGAGTGCCTCTTCAGAGATCACGCTTAATCTTATCATGTTTGTAACATTCATCGTCAAAGATATTGCAAACCTCCACTCTGTACGGTTTAAAATCTGTTCTTACCAATCTTGCACATCCATATGCAATACATTCAGATAATCCTTCATAGTCTACGCAAGAGAATGTAATACGCTTGTATATATACATACACACATACTGCCGTAACATGCCTACGGACAATAATGGATATGACCCCATTCACATAAATACAGTAGTAAATACTGTATGTTGGTCTGCAGTCGGAGTTTTGTCTCCAGTTGTGCTGGTCAAACTCTCTGCCTCCGGATAGAAAGGATCCCCAGACGAGGCTATGTCGAAGGGTATAGTCTCGTCTCGGGGAAAAGCTACCCGATCTCGTTTTATACGGGGTCTACGGGGAAATTTTGCCCGAGCCTACGGGCTCGGATAACCCATTTTAAAATTCGGCCTTGTGTCACATCTGACCTCGTCGAGTGATTGTTAGATATCCTGCAGTTGGAGATTCATTGTGGAATTTACTTGAATGACTTCTAGCAGTCGACTACTTCTACACGCCGCTGGCGAATCTTATATGTGTTGTTCGTGTCCTTAGTATTATCGTTCATTAACAACATTCGTTTGATTATTCTATTCAGTAACCTTTGGATAGCGGCTCTGATTGAGGAATCGGAGAGCCGAGTTCGAATTCCAGTCAAATCCATTAAATTCAGTTACGTGTTAATACCATTGGGAAAGGTATGAATCCTCTTCTTCTCCCCCCAGCTATGAGTAAATAGCAAGACAGAGTGGGTTCTATAGACTTGGATGGCAATTGGTCTACCGTAGAAAGAAATGGCAACCTACTACTAGAAAGATACATGATCGTCTAAGCGTGTATCACGCATGGCACATAACTGACTGAATCTTCTCTAAGTTACAACACATGCATACATAGATGATGGCTTCAACTTGATTCCGAGTAATGTCATCGTTCAATTGATCCTCAAAAATGGACAACGCGGGTTTGTTTCTCTTTTAGTCTTGCTGCGGTCTTACATTCTCTTGCGGAACATATTAAAGGAGAAAATATCAAACTTTAACTGCGATTGAAGCTTTTTTTAAGTAAGGACACCTTTGCAGATAGACTGTCTCTGAACTTCGAATACATGTGTACAAACAGAACTAGTCTACATAATTGGCCGCAAGTATTATACTAGAATATTCCTTCCCCTACGGAGATGTCTTTAAAAAAGGTCTGAAGGTCCCGCACTTCCAATAAGTTTACAGAGCGCCTTGACAATAATCCAGATATTTCTACGTCTTTGCACATACAAGATGACTGTGATTCGATTTAGAGTAATGCCTTCAATTTATGTATCTTCAAATATAGACAGTTCGGACACAGCTTTTTAGCCTTGCTAGGGTCTTACATACTTTTGCGTAGATGTGGTAAAATTGAGTAATGTTTTTTGCTATATTTGTTATATTAGTATTTTCGCGAATGTTCATATGACGTTTTTGTTCACTAAGGAACACCTTTTTTACACTGTCTGAAAGTAGAAATATCGCATAGCGTGTAGTGAATAACCTCTCTGGGTGTTGAGTGATGATTTTTATAGGCTTGCCATATTTAGTTGCGACCACATTCATTACACGTTAGATCAAATTCTGTGCCAACCTTCTCAGTCAAATTAAGATCCTTACGAAAATTTTGAGTTTTTAATGCTAAAACTTTAATGTGCAAAGTCTCTTACAATTGTACTCAGCTTTCCGTCATAATAAACTCTTTGCACGGTGGAGTAATGGATAGAGGCTCGGACTGAGGAATCGGAGAAGCCGAGTTCGAATTCCCGTCGAATCTATTACTTACGCGCTCATACCCTGGGAAAGGTATGAATCCTCTTCGTCTCCTCCCAGCTATGGGTAAACGGGTTCTATATCTTTGGATGGAAAGTGGTCTACCGCCGAAAGAAATGGCAACCTACTGCGGGGAAAAAAAGTCTGCCTCGTTAGTCATGTATCGAAAGATACATGATCGCCTAAGCGTGTATCACGCATGGCACATAACCGACTGAATTTTCCCAATTATTATGTATGATTTTGCACTTCTGCGGTGTGTTCTTTATACATCATATATATATATATATATATATATATATATATATATATATATATATATATATATATATATATATATATATATATATATATATACGAAGATGCCGAGTAAAATTTTATTAATAGAGAAAGATCTGGAGTGGCAGGAATAACGACTACAGGGAGATATGGGAAAAATCACATATTGTACCGTGTGCATCAATTATTTCGGAATAAAATTGTTATTAGCCAGCCATTTTTTGTAAAGTTTTATTTACAGGCTCCTTGACATTCATCAGACTTTCCTTCATTGCTTTTGTAACTTTCTCCTATTGCGATATGAACTCCTTGACATTATATAATTTCATCATTCTTTAATTCATTGCTTTTGTTAACTTTTCTACAATTTCGACATGGGCTCCTTGACATTCTATAACCTTCACCAGTCTTTCATCATTGATCTTGTTAACTTTTCTACTGTTTTAACTTCAACATTACTTACAGTAATTTGCATCGTTTCCCAAGGATTTCATTTTCTTGAATATTGTTTTCCATTTTCATATACATTTGGTTATGGATCTCAATTTTTCTTCTGGATTAATATCTGGGCGTCTTGGGCCGCTATTCTATTAATTAAGCATGTTAAGAACGTCTTTTGGGTCAAGAATTTTAAGTAGAATTGTCTTTGATGAATATAAACTTTAGTTCAAAAATTCTTGAAACCAAAAAAAAAAAATCGTGTTATCCAAGAACTTACAATAATTTTCAGCATTTATTTTAATCGTCAATTTTGAAACGTTCTATAATTTTACTGTCTAAAATATTTATCCAAAATGTTTCTCCACCTCCCTCCATTTTTGTTCTAAGTTATCTTAGTTGAATGTTTTCATGGATTACCCATGAAGTGTGGCTATCAGGTAAATCTAATGTAGCTCCATATTCATTAATACAAAATTACATGTACTTCTTCGCCAAAATTATTCTTTTTGTGACTTTATGCGAAGGGATCATAAAAAATAGTGATTTTAAAGAAAATAAAAATTGCGCGCAAAATAAATGTAAACAAACTACGGAGACCGGTTGCGTATACGAAGAAAGATTATGCCGAATTAAGGTGTCGGTAAAGATAAAATAATTTTATTATATCTAAATTCTTATAATTTTTATGTACATAGGACGCAGAAGGTAAAAGGCTAAAGGCCCAAAAGACTTCAGCTTGAGCTAGCCTAAAGTCCCCTGGAAGGGCGACTTCTAGGCTATTATTTAATAATAAAAAAAATTGCACTCACTTGAGACTCACTTGCTATATTTTTCGCTATCTACATTGTTCGAACTGTTGTCCTCACCTTTATTGTCATATGCACGTTTCGGCCGTTGTACGCTCCGGCTTTCTTCAGGTGATATAGGTTGGAATTTAGAACGGAACTATTTATTTCGTCCACTAGAGTAGATTGTTCTAGTTGCACGTGTCATTGCTTTTCAGTTATTTCCCTTTGTGGATAGAAGCGTTGCTTGAAGTAATCCAGTGACTTGACCCAAAGAGTTGTGAGTCCAATACCTGGCCACAGCAGAGGTGAACAAAAATTTGGAGAGTTGAGTTACTAAAGGAAAATAACTGAAACTGAAATATCCAGAAAAGGCATTTTACGGGGAACTAGAACAATCTACCCCAGTAGACTAAATAAGGGGTTCTGTTCGAAATTCCATCGTATATCACCTGAAGAGAGCCAATGCGTACAACGGCCGAAACGTTGTCAATATGACAATAATGATGAGGACAACAGTCCGAACCATGTAAATAGTGTAAATAATTACAACACCTCATCTCAGAAATATAAATATATTTGTCACATAAATATATATGCATCCCTAGAATTCTACCAACATCTAATTTTATTGGGAAAACATTGACTTACATAATATTTTTCATTGATAGGTAGATATTGGGGGAGGGAGAGAGAGAGAGAGAGGGAGGGGGAGAGAGAGAAAGAAATTGTAAAGCCTTATAATTCTGCTGTGTGCCGCATCCCTTCAGGACGTGAGCGATCATAGCTCTCCAGGATTTTCTCTCCTTTCTAGCTCTTTTTGTTATTTGCCTATCTCTCCTAACCCCTGTTCTGCCAACCATTAGCTAAGTTATTCGGCACTTCCTTCTCTCCCTCTTGCCTTCCGTATGTAAAATCATAGCTCTTCACATATTCATGTCCTTTATGGCCTTTAACAGTTTTTCTCCAATTGCTCAGTCTCAAACCCCCCTCCACCGGTATCACTGCCATATAAGTGTGTCATGCGTGATACACGCTTAGGCGATCATTCAAGAAACCCGAAGAACTATCTCATAACTGGGGAGGGGAGAAGAGAACTCATACTTTTCCCAAGGGTATTTAGTAGTTATGACGATCATGTATCTTTCGGTACATGACTGACGAGGCAGACTTTTTCCCGCAGTAGGTTGCCATTTTTTTCAGCGGTAGACCAGTTGCCATCCAAGGCTATAGAACCAGGTCTGTCTTGCTATTTACCCATAGCTGGGGGGAGAAGAAAAGGATTCATACCGTTCCCAAGTGTATTAGCATGTCAGTCAGTCAGTTATGTGCCATACGTGATACACGCTTAGGCGACCATGTATCTTTCGATACATGACTAACGAGGGAGATTTTCTTTGCCGCAGTAGGTTGCCATTTCTTTCTGCGGTAGACCAGTTGCCATCCAAGGCTATAGAACACGGTCTGTCTTGCTATCTTATTTTATCATTGCTTGGTGGAGGGAAAGAAGAGGATCCATACATTTCCGAAAGGTATGTCAGTCAGTCAGTTATGTGCTATGCGTGATACACGCTTAGGCGATCATGTATCTTTCGATACGACTGACGAGGCAGATTTTTTCCCGCAGTAGGTTGTCATTTCTTTCGGCGGTAGACCAGTTGCCATCCAAGGCTATAGGACCCGGTCTATCCTGCTATTTACTGGGGGAAGGGAAGAAGAGGAATCATGCATTTCCCAAGGGCATTAGCACGTAAATGAATGTTATGGATTCGACGGGAATTCGAACTTGGCTCCGATTTCTCAAACCGAGCCGCTATCCATTACTCAACCGTGCCCTCTATGCGCACTTCTTTGTTTCAAACGATTTTTTCTGTTTCTCAGAACTTTGCTTAGATTTTGAAAGGCATCTTCGCTAGTTCAATGTGTGTTCGGATTTCGGTGCGGTAGTTTCCTTAATTATTAAAATTCATTTTAACAAAATAATCAGTCATGTACCGAAAGATACATAATCGCCTAAGTGTCTATCATGCATGGCACATAACTGACTGACTGATATATCTCCTGGGTAGTGTAGTCTCGATGGCATTTGTGATGCAGGCTGCTAAAATGCCATGTATGAAAGCTGTTTTATAATAAGTGTGGTTGAAATTGTGGTTCTTGGTTAAAGTAGTGATTGTGTCATCTTTTTTTAGACCGCTGGCGAATATTTGACCTAAACTTCCACTTCACTGGTAGAAAGTGCGTATGTGGAGATATCGTGGATTACGAATCATCTTTTATTTGCTGTTTGTGTATAATTTGTGGAGTTTGAGTTTTAATCGATTTTGTTGTTTCTTGTGTGTGAGTAATTTTGTTTGCAGTATGTTTGTCGGCTTCGGAATTTGAGAGGATGTTTTTAAAACTCATGTAATGGAATAACGATTCACCCCCCCATGAATGATTACATTATAGGTAGTAAGTACCTATAAAATCAACCGTCTACGAGAGACTTGAGGAAGAGCGAGAGCGAGACGACGCAAGCACGTCCGACCTTCCAGTTAGTGGCACTCACTACTAGATTGACCTGTGTGTATAACTGTACCGTATTTCATATTGTACTGGTTGTGTACAATAAACCTTTCTTCTATTATCCACCTGGTGTTACGTATTTATTCCCTTAGCTCGGAATATAACAAAAACATACACACACACGCGCTCGTGCGCGATAGGGTGATAATGAGACCATGAAACCTGGGTTCGCATCTCACTATGGTTGATTTATCAGGAGACTTACAAATATTGTTTTGTGCCAATTGTTTTGTTTATATTTTCATCTGTGGGAAGCGTGGCTGAGTGATTAGAACGTTAGCATTTCCGTCCATGAGACTCAGGTTCGAATTTCACTATTGTGGATTTTTCAAAGGAAGAATTACCTGAAAATCATATCACTGGTTGACCCAAGCCATATTCAGAAGGCTTAGATAGTTGCGCCAAGTCATCATGACCTAGGGTTTGAGTGTAGTGACCTTGTATTTATGTCACATTATGTGTTCCATCCCAGAAACAAAGGTACACTCAATATATAAACCAATGTGTATTAAAGAAGCGTAAGTTTACCTGAGGATGCATTTGTAGTAGACACCCTAAGAGACGGACATACTAATATTACTATGCACATCCATCACATCCTAAATATGACCTATAATTTGTCAGGTTTTGATAAAAGTAATGAAAATTGGACAATCTCCTCACAGATGAAGAAAAAACATGAGGCAACAGAAATGTGGTTCTACAGAATGATGCTGAGAATACTATAGACTGAACACGTGAGCAACGACGAAGATTTAGAGAAAAATATAAACAAAAAGTACACTTATACTTAACATCAAAAAGAGACAGCTGAAACTTCTAGGGCACATAATGAGGAAAGAGTGCCTAGAAAATTTGACACTAGCGGGACATATTGAAAGCAATAAATAACCTACCTAATGACCTTAGGAGAAATAACGACAAGACAACATTTAGTAAGCGCTAC
>OZ038520.1:12221109-12228609 GCA_964036315.1 Acanthosepion esculentum
AAGAAGAAGAAGAAGAAGAAGAAGAAGAAGAAGAAGAAGAAAAAGAGGAAGTGAATAGGAAAAGAATTTGAAGAAGAAGAAGAAGAATTTGTAGAATTTGAAGAAGAATTTAAAGCAGAAGAAGAAGAAGAAGAATTTGAAGACGAAGAATTTGAAGAATTTGAAGAAGAAGAAAAAGAAGAATATGAAGAGGAAGAGAAGAGGAAAAGAATTTGAAGAAGAAGAATTTGTAGAATTTGAAGAAGAAGTATTTGAAGAAGAAGAATTTGAAGACGAAGAAGAAGAAGAAGTGTTTGAAGAAATATTTGAAAAAGAATAAGAAAATATAAAGAAAAAGAATTTGAAAAGAAAAAAGAAAATTGTGAAAAGAAATTTAAAACTGAAGAAAAGAATCAAAAGAATCTGAACAAAGATTTTAAGAAAAATGACTAAAATTTAAAGAAAAGAAAAGAAGAAAAATAATTTGAAGAAGAATTTAAAGAACAAGAAGGAGGAAGAAGAAAGAAAAGAGAAGATGAACACGAATTCGAAGAAGGAGGAGGAGGAGTGGAAGAAAGGAAGAAGAAAGTATCAGAAGAAGAATTTGAGAAAAAAAAACTAGAGAAAAAGATGAAGAAATTATTATAATGCATGTCAGACAATATTAAATATAAAAATAATAACAATTAAAATCCTAAGTTTTGTGGCAATCATGAAAGTAATAAGAACGAAATGCTAATAACGAGTACAACGTTGGTGGTGATTATCATCATGTTGACGTGACTCAACCTGCTTTGCTATACTGTCATTTGTGCTAAGTGAATTTCAGAGGCTTTCTTCTTATAAAAACGGAGAAGCATAAAAAGGAAAAAAAGGTTTTACATCAAATTAGCGCTAATCATTCTTATCAATCTAATCTTTGTTCTCGCAGTCATCTTCACCCACCATCTTTTTATCTCTTATTTTGAAACTCATCCCAAGGGTGAAGAAATTGTCACGAATCATATTTTTTTTTTAAATTTAAGAGTTTTGTTTTATATGTTTTGTGAGTGTATTCCTGCCGTGTGTCTATGCGCTTACGTGTGTGTATGTGTGTATGTGCGTGCGTGCCTACATGTATTCTTTTAGAAAGCATCTTTACTACTCATGTTTCTGTGTATAGCACATTTTTAGGATGACCAAAAAATACCAAAGATGAAGTAGAAAGAAACAAATATACAAGTGGATATTCATTTTTACTTTACGATGACGATCACCTTGCACAAGGCCCAAGTGGCACTAGAGGTAGAGGGTTACGGAGACAGGGGTACAGTTTATGTGCGGAGAAGATAACGGTTAACCCATGACATGAGCAGGTTAAGATTTTAGTGAACGGGAAAGTATCTTCTTAGAAGCCTGTTTGACAATGCAGTGGTCTGTAGGAAGAAGCTGCTTGGGTGGAACTTGCATCTCACCAATGAAATACGAAGGGAATGAGGGTGGTTCTCTACAATATGCGTAGCATCGTGGTTCTTAGCCATGAAGGTTAGTACTGGTGGAACTAAGGAATGTAGTTTGTCTGAGAACTTTCCATGGAAATAGCAATAGATCAGTGAAACCCACAAGAACGCGGAGACGCTTCTTCGAAACTGGAAAGTGAAAACTGGGGAGCCCCTGGACTTATACGGCAGAAGCACTTCATTTTCGATGTTATCTGATTCTTGTAAAAAAAACAACCATTTTTCCAGCATCTTTTATGTATATTGTATAAATGTCTTCATTTTCATATAGTTTTTTTTTTAAGTGGAGTGCAGGTAATGTAACGATTATCGGTTACGAAAAGTAGAATCCACAAACCGATTTCAAATTTCTGCCTCGTCTGTTGTGTTCACTTTGACTAAGATTAAATAGATAGATAGATAGATAGATAGATAGATAGATAGATAGATAGATACATACATACATACATACATACATACATACTAAAATAGATAAATAGATACATGCATAAAGACAGATGGAGATAGATATACATACATAGACAGAGATAGCTAGATAGATACATAAATACATACAGACTGAGAAAGAAAGAAAGAAAGATACATACATACATACGTACATACATATATACATACATACATAAAATTAATAGCTGCCCACTCGTATTCGAAGATACCCGTGTATTAGGGCGGCTAGCCAACCCTATTGCAAACGCTCGCTCAGACTCACCTATGGTTTATACTGCAACTATGCTGAGCAGACCTTAGTAACAGTTTCTGGGAGAGAGAGAGCGTGTTATCTAGCGTGATCAACAATTTGAACAAGATCAGCATGCTCAAGCCCTCGTTCATGATTACTTGTGGCTTCGTGCTAGCACAGCTATCGTCGGCCCCCAAGAGTTCCGTTTACCCAGTTTCACTCACAAAGCTTGGGTCAACCATTGGTATGGTTTTCAATCACTCTCCAAAGGTGCCGGACGCTGGGATCGACCTCGATCCAGTCCGACATACATACATACATACATACATACAGACTGAGATAGATAGATAGATAGATAGATAGATAGATAGATAGATAGATAGATAGATAGATAGATAGATAGATAGATAGATAGATAGATATGGACAAAGTGAAAAAGATAGATAGATAGATAGATAGATAGATAGATAGATAGATAGATAGATAGATAGATAGATAGATATGGACAAAGTGAAAAAGATAGATAGATAGATAGATAGATATGGACAAAGTGAAAAAGATAGATAGATAGATAGATAGATAGATAGATAGATAGATAGATAGATAGATAGATAGATAGATAGATAGATAGATATGGACAAAGTGAAAAAGATAGATAGATAGATAGATAGATAGATAGATAGATAGATAGATATGGACAAAGTGAAAAAGATAGATAGATAGATAGATAGATATGGACAAAGTGAAAAAGATAGATAGATAGATAGATAGATAGATAGATAGATAGATAGATAGATAGATAGATAGATAGATAGATAGATAGATAGATATGGACAAAGTGAAAAAGATAGATAGATAGATAGATAGATAGATAGATAGATAGATAGATAGATAGATAGATAGATAGATAGATAGATAGATAGATAGATATGGACAAAGTGAAAAAGATAGATAGATAGATAGATAGATATGGACAAAGTGAAAAAGATAGATAGATAGATAGATAGATAGATAGATAGATAGATAGATAGATAGATATGGACAAAGTGAAAAAGATAGATAGATAGATAGATAGATAGATAGATAGATAGATAGATAGATAGATAGATAGATTATGATTAAGACTAGGCTAGATAGATAGATAGCTAGCTTGATAGATATGGACAAAGTGAAAAAGATAGATAGATAGATAGATAGATAGATAGATAGATAGATAGATAGATAGATAAAAGTATGCTTTGCATTAATGACATAAGAGCTTCGAAATTAGTATGTCAGTCTTTCCTTCTGAACTGACCTTGCTGCTAATATAAACATAGAAAATAGTCAAAATCGTAAAAAATTGAGACCTCTATTTAAAACGTATAACTAAAGATGTTCCATAGTGCATTAGAATATTATCTTGCATCTTGAAGACTTACACTTTATTACAGTCGATGATGAATTATTTTAAGATTCTGCTTATTTCATGCCTCATTAAAAAGTATGCGATTTATTTTTTAGAGAAAATTTCATTTGCATATTCGGGTAGCGTAAGTGTTATCAGCACATGCGTGGAGACGAAATCCGATTCTGTTGCATTCACTTTCGCTCAAATACCCTTCCAAAAAGCAAAAATCATTATTTTCTGTCTATCCCTTCAATTATTTAAATTGTAATGGAAACTGGGCTCTCCACTCTTGGGTGTCAGCGAGGCTAATAGATGAGTTTAAAAACCGTGAAAATGGCATCAGGAAAGTACTTGACCAAGAAATCATGCCAGTTCAAAATAAAAAGAAAAGAAAGCTGTGAAGAATCATAATAACCCTTTTTTCTATGTGCCGCGTCCCTTCAAATGGAAGATCATGGCTTTCAACAACTCACTGTTCCTTGTAGCTCTTAATAAAACTTGCTCTTTTCCATCCATTGTCTTCCTCTTCACCTCTTTCTCTCTATCAGTCCCGTGAGTATCAGCATTTCCAAGCCCTCCTTTTTCATTATATTCCCCTACATGTTACTAAAAGTGATAATACTACTATTATCTGTTAGATCCTAGTTACAAGTAAACGATTTTAAATCATTAAAGTTCATGAGAAAAATAACACACTAGATAGAAAATCTACATTATTTTTAAATTTTGAAATTTCACTGTACAATCTCTAAATTAAAATTCTTTATCAATCAAATGCATGTTACATATTATGATATCAGACTTCGACAACAAAAGTTATTTGCCTATTTTTCTTTCTATTTTATGCAGACCAAAAGAAAATATGGTTTTAATGCTTGTCATAAGAGAAAAAAGCGACAAAAAAGAAGAAATTATGCGTTACTTATTGCGTACGAGCATGTTTGAACATTTCACATGTATAAATGCAAAAAGAAAAAAAAAATGCATAACCTGAGTCGATTTCAGTAAATTCAAATTGTTTTCGTTTTGTTTGTGTTGATTTCGGCAGATATCAGACCGTGTAAAGCCAGGTAAAATAAATTGAAATAAAATAGACGTAATAAACATAGCGTGAATCAAATTGAAGTAAAGTTGAAATATAACTGAAAGAAAAATATCAACCGACAGCTAGTAAACTAATTATGGAGACAGCTCTGTCTTCTTAACTTCCTGAATTTGCTCCAAGATTTCTCCTAATTGCACGAAAACATGTCGATAATTTGACAACATCAATTTTTGCAAGGTCTAATCCTTTCCGGTCTTCGACGCGAATTCAAAACTTTTCAGAACTTATTTTATTTTAGTCTTTTAATATATTTTTTTAAATTTTATTTTCTGAAAAAGTAAAATCTGAAATACTTTTTTTTAATATTCAGGATGAGGTAGTGTGTGACAGTAAGTTGAGTGAAGCAAAGTTTTTTTTTCTGTCGGCAAACATGCAAGGCGTTAAATTGATAACCAGTCTTTATAATGAGCTCTGAAATAATTACATTTTATTGAGTTTTATATTGTTAATAATTTTGAAATTAGTCTATCTATCTATCTATCTATCTATCTATCTATCTATCTATCTATCTATCTATCTATCTATCTATCCCAATCTTATTCATAATCTATCTATCTATCTATCTATCTATCTATCTATCTATCTATCTATCTATCTATCTATCTATCTATCCCAATCTTATTCATAATCTATCTATCTATCTATCTATCTATCTATCTATCTATCTATCTATCTATCTATCTATCTATCTATCCCAATCTTATTCATAATCTATCTATCTATCTATCTATCTATCTATCTATCTATCTATCTATCTATCTATCTATCCCAATCTTATTCATAATCTATCTATCTATCTATCTATCTATCTATCTATCTATCTATACAAGTCTGTTCCTATCTATCTATCTATCTATCTATCTATCTATCTATATAAGTCTGTTCCTATCTATCTATCTATCTATCTATATAAGTCTGTTCCTATCTATCTATCTATCTATCTATCTATCTATCTATCTATCTATCTATCCCAATGTTATTCATAATCTATCTATCTATCTATCTATCTATCTATCTATCTATCTATCTATCTATCTATCTATCCCAATGGTATTCATAATCTATCTATCTATCTATCTATCTATCTATCTATCTATCTATCCCAATGTTATTCATAATCTATCTATCTATCTATCTATCTATCTATCTATCTATCTATCTATCTATCTATCTATCCCAATCTTATTCATAATCTATCTATCTATCTATCTATCTATCTATCTATCTAAGTCTGTTCCTATCTATCTATCTATCTATCTATCTATCTATCTATCTATCTATCTATCTATGTTAGTCTCTTCATATCTATGTCCATGTTTACTTTTCTCTTTAATCCGCCTGTACCTTCTTGTATTTCTAAATATATATTATCTTTTTCTTCTTTATTTCACTCTTTAAATTATCTCCATTCTTTTTAGATAATTTTTCTTACTCTATTTCCATCGAACAACACTTATCTCAATTTCTCTCTCTCTCTCCCACCCTCTCTCTCTCCCCTCTCTCTCTCCCCCTCTCTCTCTCTCTCTCCCTCTCTCTATTTTATCTATATTCGTCTTTTTACTTTTCAAAGTATTTACGGATATTGCTCTCTATAACGATCTCTGTCTTCCTATAAAGTATTTCTGTTACTCAGTATTTTATATTAAGAAAATACTTTTCGCCATTGCACTTAATTTAATCATATTATTTTCCTTCATTGCTTCATCTGTTTCTTTATATTGTTAAATCAATATTGCTAGTTTAAAGCTTTAGATTATGGCACCACATCGATTATTTGATTACCCTAAATGCATAGTAATTTGTAGATCGTTGAATTCGTTAACGCTCAAATCAGCCAGGTACTGTGGCCTCAATGTATACACTATACCGAGAGTTTTGTGCCGTTTTCTCTATGATTTTAAGCCATGTATTTTTGAATCATGAACTAAACAGATGATAATGTTTTTTTTTGTCCTTCTCAATATTTTAATATAAAACTGGTTCTAACAGTCAAGCACATTGCTCAAAACTTAAAGCTACAAATTAATGAATTCTTCTTCAAACATTTATTCCTTATTTTATTTCTAAATAAGTACCAGTTAAATAATTAATATAAGATCACTCTATCGCTACCACTGGTACGATATAACCCAGCAGTACCAGCATTGTCGGGTCATCAGTAAATAAACCGGTTCTCCTAACAAGACTTTGCTTGTGAGAAATGAAGCAAAGCGCTCAACAGAATTAAAAATAAAACTTACCAACGGATTGATGAACCTTCTTGTAGCTTCAGTGACCATCAAGCACATTATAGAAGACTGAGTTCCATGCCTATGTATACAGAGAATGCGGTTATTGACACGGCAACGCTGGGCGGAGAGTTTCTTAGACAATGGCCAGAGCGGGGGAGTTTGTCCGATGGAATCAAATGCCACATGTCCGCGACCAAAACGAGCTTTCAAATTGCAGGACGTCGGGTATGGTTTGAGCTAGAGAGATAGAGTGATTCTCTCAGCCAATTCTACTTGACAAAACATGTTAGGAATTTAAAAAATACCTCACACATTTTCAAGCTAGACATGTGGAGGAGACTGGTCAGTTACTCAGCTGCGAAAAGACACTACAAACACACTCGGTCATGGAACTGATGATGATGATGATGACTGCACACACACACACACACACACACACACATACATACACACGCACACGCACACGCACACGCACACGCACACGCACACGCACACATATATATATAGAGAGAGAGAGAGTGAGAGAGAGAAAAGAGAGAGAGGGGGAGGGAGGGGGCACGATGAAGTAATGGTTAGCGGCTTGGACTGAGGACTCGGAGAGCTGAGTTCGAATTTCA
>OZ038520.1:12233609-12236109 GCA_964036315.1 Acanthosepion esculentum
ACGGTAGGCATCATAAGATATGCAGATAACATACTGTTCATAGAAGGCAGAGAAAGAAAACTACAAGAACTCATACAGAAGGTGGTAAAAGACATTCAATGAGGATGGACGGTTTAGAAAATCTGACACCCACATAACATTATTTAGCTTGTGTAAGTGGTTGGCAAAATAGAAGAGAGAGCAAAAATATAAACTTTTCTAAGAGCTACAAAGCTACTGGAAGTTGTGGAGAACCATGATTACCCATGTATACGAGAACATGGAAACACGGGAAATAGAAGAAAAAGAAGAACGTGCTTGTGTAAACGGTTGGCAGAACAGAGATTACAAGGGATAGCGAAAAAACAAAATTTGCTAAGAGCTAAAGAGCACATGTCACTGTGGGGAGCCATGACCGCTCACGTCCCCGAGGGACGCGGCACATACAAGAAGAAGAAGAGGAGGAAGGAGGAGGAGTTTATGTAAATGGTTGTCAGAAAAGGAATTAGGATAGATAGCAAAGATATATACCCTATTAAGAGCTACACACGACAGGAAGTTGTGGAGAGCCATGATTGCTCAACTCAGAAGGGATATGGCACATAGAAAAAGAAACACTTGCTTTAGCAGAACAGGGATTACGAGAGATAGCAAAAAAGACAAAATTTCCTAAGACGTACAAAGGAGAGGAAGTTGTGGAGATTAATAATTACTCACGCCCTGAAGGGACACGGCACATAGATGAAGAACAAGAACAAAAAGAAGGAGTGGAGAGGAAGAGCTTAAACAAATGGCTGTCAGAAAAGGAATTAGTAGATATAGCAAAGATATAAACCCTACTAAGTGCTACAAACGACGGGAAGTTGTGGAGAGCCATGATAGTAAACACTCAGAAGGGACACGGCACATAGAAGAAGAATGTATTTCCCATAAATTTTAAGACATTAAAACTCACACGTGGCAAGTATAGATTAATTCTTGATTTTATTTTATTTTGTATATAATGCAATATGATTAAACCAAAGTGTCTTTAAGTGTATAGTCTTGTGTGCGTTTTTGCATGTTAGTATTTCTCTGTATGTGTGTGTGTTTTCATATAATCGATAGCATTATTTACGTACGTATAAAGACATTATTATACATGTATACTTAAGTAGGTGTATCTGTTCACTCACATATATACAGATCCCCCTCTCTCACTCTCTCCCCTCTCTCTTGTATTTGTTTTCCTCTCTGCATCTTGTTTCAGTATTGGATGCTCTTACCGTTTTCAATATAATTTACAATAAAAATACAAACGACACAGTCAACAAAGAGAATATTTGTACGAAGACGTGTTAAAATTCTAAAAAGAAAATGTCGTCATAAAGCGTAAAAATAGGTAAAGAAATATTACTCCCATAGGAAAAAAATAAAAAAAAAAAATTAGGAAGTTTACGCGAGCAACGAATTGGTGTTACTTTCAATAGTTCCAACAAAAAACGTTCACACAATGAGTGACGCTTGCTTTTTAAAACGATTTACCCTAATGTTGCACAGTTTTTTGCCTTTGGTGTCTGCAGACAATTGTACCTAAAGGTTTCTTTATTCACCATACACCTCTTGTATACAGCGCAGGCTGTCTTTGAGAGAAAACGTTGGCGTCTGTTTTACATTTTTATTCTAAAGATTTTTACTCGGGTTTTTTTTTTATCACCGATTTTTTATACGATTTATTATCATGTGTTTAAATTTTTATACATTTTACTTTATTTCTTTTTTATAATCTTGTTTTTTTTTTGGTGGTGGGGGTTCGCTATTTTGCTACCATTCTTTAAGTTAACGTTTTAAGAAGAGTGAGTTATTGGGTGAATGAATGAATAAGAGAGAGCAAATGATTGAAAGAGAGTGAATGTATTTATTTGAGTGAGAAATTGGCAGAGGGAGGAATGAGACGGGGGGGTGGTAAGGGTGGGGGGAAAATGCGTCGCATTCAATGCAGTCGTGTCATTTCACCGGCAATTACCAATACAATGAAATTCGCAAATTCCCATCACCTTTTACTTTTACTTATTTTCCATTATTCATCTGATGTGTTACCTGCATTAAATGAAAAAAGAATCGAAAAATAAAAGGAAAATAAACGAAAGGAAAAGTAAAAGAAGGGATAAAGTGATACAAATAATTGTTTTAATTTCCTTTCTTTAACAGTGGGGAGGGGTACCGGTTGATTATGGAAGGGTAGAGAGCATGAATGGTGGGTAATGGGAAGATTTTGTAGATGAGGGGAAAATGAATGAATATAAGCAAAACGGCAGTGGTAACTTTCAAAGGCACTAAAAGATCGAGGCTTGTACATACATACATACATATATATATATATATATATATATATATATATATATATATATATATATATATATATATATATGCATATATATATATATATATATATATATATATACATAAATACATATATATATATATATACATACATACATAAATACATATATATATATATATATATATATATATATATATA
>OZ038520.1:12238609-12271109 GCA_964036315.1 Acanthosepion esculentum
TTCTTCAACGAATTCCCACTGCATCTTTTTCTGACCATCTCTTTCTAGTTCACGAAATCCAAGGCCCAAGGGCCACTGAATGTAGAGGATTACCGAGTGTGATTGTTACATGAGAATAGGGAAGAAATAAAGTGCATATTATGAGGATATGTAAGATTGGTATCGGTTGGCCTTAGACTTGAAGATGTTAAGCTTGTAGTGGGCAGGGAACGATCCTCTCGGGAGTCTGTTCCACAACGTAACAGTGCTGAGGAAGAAGCTGCCTGCATGGAACTTACTCTTTACAAAAGGAACAAAAAAGGAATGGGAATAATTTGCCACTGTGGACATGACATTGTGTAGGGTCTTAGCAGTGAAGGTTTGGCTGGCTACTTTCTTCAACATTTTTATTTGCTATCTTGTCTAGGTAACTTTGTAATTTTCTTTCTGGGTTAGCCATCCACACATTGTCACAGTGTTTCTTATATCGTTAAGACTATGTCACCCAATAATAAACCCTGCTACTGGGTGAGGCAGAGAGGGTGGACGTTTTTAATAAATTCATATCATCATTAATTTTAGCTTCAAAATTTTCTAATTGACATCAATGTGTTCGTATTGAATTAGTATTTGACAAACTCAAGTGTGGAAAACAACATACCTCGTGTGGTGTCGGTTTTCACTGATGCATTTATGAAGGCGTTTTTGGAAGTTGGCCTTCACTCTTTCCAGCATTGATCTGTCGATTTGGGCAACTTCTACGCGAATAATTTCCTTCAAATCGTCCAATGTACGGATCTTATGTTCGTATACATGCGCCTCGCGGTTTCCCCACAAGAAAATAATCACACATGGACAAATCAAGGGACCGTGGAGGCCAAGGAGTGTTATTAAACCCGGAACTGATGCGGTCATCGAAGAGGGGGAGAAGAATGTACATTGATGGCCTGGCTGTGTGAGCCGTCGCCCTGCCCTGCTGAAACTACACAAGTCGGAATGGAATATGTTTTCGTCGTAATTCAGGCACAAAGAATTTGTTTAAGGATCAGAGTTCACAGTAACTGCATTTTCACTATGATTTTTCAAAAAGTAAGCACCAATGACGCCAGCTTTTCCAACAGTACACTAAACCGCCACTTTTGGGCTGTACTGTTGTCTTTCCTGCAGTTTTCTCGGATTTTCAAGAGCCCAATAATGACAATTCTGTTGATTCACCATGCCACTGAGATAAAAATGAGCTTTATCACTCATTAACAAAATAGGTTTGTTCCATCTGACGTGCGAAGATAAGCCGCTGTGCATAGTCCCTTGATCTCAACTGTAGCCCATTGACCAATTTGTAGGAGTGAAAATGCAGTTCTTCATAGAAAATACGCCGTACCGGGCGATTACCAATGCCAAGTTCAGTGGCACACCCCCGAGCAGAGTGATTCAAACTGCACAACAAATCCTGTCTGACGCGTTTCACATTTTCTGGGGTACGTACCGTTCGTGGGACCCCTACAGGTCTACTATTCATTACTGTAACTCGGGTACAAAGTGCATGAACTCAACGTAGGATTGTGTTCCGTGTGGGAACAGCCTGGCTTCGATGAATGTTGAATCGCCGACGAAACTTAGGGTAATCTGCTGTGACAATCTCGTTATTCTTCAAGAAACTGTCGTAGGTGAACACGCGGTGCACTAGCGCTCACACAGCCATGGCTTCAACTGAAAAGCAGAAAAAAAAACAAAATGCTAAGACATTACAGACCTAATGATACTTGTCGGACATATGTTCCTTCTTCTGTAATAACCATTTCAGAAACGTCCGTCCTCTCTGCTGCACCCTGTTGTTCTTTTGGGATATTTTATTATATGGGTTAATTTGATCCTGTCATCTTCGTCTTACACCACTTCCCGATTTCAAAGCACTCTTTCTTCATTATGTGTCCTAGAAATTTAAACTGTCTCTTCCCGTCCAATATAGCCCTTAATAAATTTTATCTTTTTGTTATCTCTCCTAAACATTGTTCCGTCATCCATTTACTCAAGCCCTCTAGGTCAGTTATGCGTTGTTTCCCTCTGTCCCTCTTGCCTTCAGTCTGTCCTGTGAGTATCAAATTTTCCAAGCCCTCTTTCTTCATTATGTGTCCAAGAAATTTCAACCGTCTCTTCCCGTCCAATATAGCCCTTAATAAATTTCATCTTTTTGTTATCTCTCCTAAACATTGTTCCGTCATCCATTTACTCAAGCCCTCTAGGTAAGTTATTCCCTTGTTTCCCTCTATCACTCTTGCCTCCAATCTGTCTTGTGCGTATCAAATTTTCCAAACCCTCTTTCTTCATTATGTGTCCAAGAAATTTCAACCGTCACTTCCCGTCCAATATAGCCCTTAATAAATTTTATCTTTTTGTTATCTCTCCTAAACATTGTTCCGTCATCCATTTACTCAAGCCCTCTAGGTAAGTTATGCGTTGTTTCCCTCTGTCCCTCTTGCTTTCGTCCTGTGAGTATCAAATTTTCCAAACCCTCTTTCTTCATTATGTGTCCTAGAAATTTCAACCGTCTCTTCCCGTCCAATATAGCCCTTAATAAATTTTATCTCTTAGTTATCTCTCCTAAACATTGTTCCGTCGTCCATTTACTCAAGCCCTCTAGGTAAGTTATGCGTTGTTTCCCTCTGTCCCTCTTGCCTCCAATCTGTCCTGTGAGTATCAAATTTTCCAAACCCTCTTTCTTCATTATGTGTCCTAGAAATTTCAACCGTCTCTTCCCGTCCAATATAGCCCTTAATAAATGTTATCTTTTTGTTTTCTCTCCTAAACATTGTTCCGTCATCCATTTACTCAAGCCCTCTAGGTAAGTTATGCGTTGTTTCCCTCTGTCCCTCTTGCCTTCAGTCTGTCCTTTGAGTATCATATTTCCAAGCCCTCTTTCTTCATTATGTGCCAGGTAGGTTATGCGTTTTTTCTCTCTGTCCCTCTTTTATTCAAACTGTCCTGTGTCCTTGTAGCAATGTTCATTACTTAATAACTGTGTTCGGGATTTAAAACTTTTCTAGGGGTAAATAATTAACATCACATTCCGAAAGCTCTCAGATCTAAAGATCATTTGGTCATTTCTTACACACAGTATGTCCGAAAAAAGAAATATCTTTCACGCCTGTAAGAAAAATATAATTGGACTCTTAATCGCCCTTTTCCATATGTGCCCTAGAAATTTCAACTTTCTATTTCTGATCTTATGTATAAATATCGTTTTTGTTTTCATTTTCTCTAAAATTAGTTGCCCACATGTTCAGTCTATGATATTCTCAGCACCCATATGTAGAACCACATATCTGTTACTCCAAGTATCTTCATCTGTGAGGATATTATCTATCAATCACAGTTATAGTGATTTTCCAATCGTAGCTTAGATGTGACACAAGGCCGGACGTAGGAAGTGATTTTCCAATCGTAGCTTAGATGTGGCACAAGGCCGAATGTATGTGACATCCAGTGAGGATCGAACTCACTAAGTCGTAATTGTTTTAGCGAGACAAGCTTGCTAAACATTACACCGCCTCGAGGTGCCCAATCAATCGCTGTTATATGGAAGGACTGATATTACATCACAGTTCATTACTCTTCTTTGTTACTAATGACTTTTTTTCTTAATACTTTGCTTACCTTTTGGAAGGCAACTTTCACTATGCCCGGATTTTAAGCGCCCCACTTTCTGTCCTCTATTAAAACACTTCACATATATTTAAACAGTCGTATTTCTTTGATTTTGGTATCTCCAATTTATAATTTGCATTTTGGGCTCCCCCTTTTGCTAATAATAATGAATTCTGTCTTCTTGCGATTGATGTTAAGTCCTTTCTTCTCGCTTTCCTTCACTAAATTCTGTAGAAGTTATTGTAGTTTCCTTTCTCTCTCTACTATCAGCACTAATTCATCTATATGTCATATGTTGTTAAGATGAAATGAATATTAATAATGAAACTTAGTAGGACTTCTGTTTCTTTTAGAATAACTTTATAGGTTGAATAAGCTTATAAATTCAATTGTAATGAATTGAATTTATAAGCTTGGTTATGGAGGTCATTCAACTCATTTTCCCATGGAACTCGTATTTATTTACACCTGTTTTTGTAGGCATTGGTGATAAATGTACTGAGATTTTTTTTTTTTTGGTATGTCGATTATGCTCAATATTTCAATTTTTATTTTAGTTCAGCAATCATGTCGGCAATGAAATTGTCTAAGGCTGAGAATATTTCTTTTCGCACCCTATCAGATCCCACCGTCCTGCTTCTGTTCATCTTGCCGATATTATTACCCCAGAAAGTGAATATGCCAAGTCATTCTATGTTTTTATGCATTGTTAGCTTCTCCCCTGTGGTTTTGTGAAAGTTTTACGAGAATCTATTTTTATCAATTAAACTTGTCCGAGTTCTGAGACATTTAGATGAAAGAACTCTTTAATGTGGTTTGATGACCTTACAAAATGAAGTCGTTCATCCGGGTATTCGTTGTTTAGCTACAAAACTAAGCGAGTTAGCTGGCAAAGTCAATTGTTATACTGAAGTTATTTTAAAGTATGTTTTAACTTCTTCTCAGTAAGCCTTTATGTTTTTGCCGTTTTAACCAATGACCAAATCACTAGAATTAAAATAAAACCATTTTTTGTTTACTATAGAACTTAGTTGTTCCCTTACTTCTCTTTATGTCAATTCTTTAGCAGCACACATGATAGAAAACTTCACTGATAGATTCGTCCCAAAAGAGTACAGAAAAAAAATCCGTTTTACATTTCCATTTGATGCCATGTCCATAACACTTTGTACGGGGAAGTACTTGAATGCTTTCAGCAGAAACCACATCCCAAAATTTATCTTAATGTTTTTATTTTTCTTTATATATCAATTTATTCTGAGTATCTCACATTGTTTCAGCTGGGATATCTAAGGACAAGAGGCGTCTATATACCACATTGTAGCAATGTTCATTAGTCAATGGCTGTGTTCGGGAATTAAAACATTTCTAATACTAAAAAATTATGTTTGATCATGAACCGTTCTAAGCTTCGTATGGTTGCTTTAATTTCAGGTAAAAATAAAGACAAAAACTATCCAACGTTTGAATATTCTGGTCCTTGATCTAAGCTTTCAACTCACATGAGCCATCTTCAGAGTGGTTATACGGACACTTAAACAAAGATATTCCCCATCAAAGACCAAACTCAAAATTATATTTTAAACTAGTCACAATACATTACATTGCATATATTCATATGATTCTGTTTTTAATATTTCGGTCTCACACGTGGTACGATGTAAAGAAACACATCACGAATTTACGATCTGACTCTGCCATTCCATGAGCGTTATCGTCGCATAGCAATCTTCTATGTCAACATAACAGAGAATCATCTTTGATAAGGAAGCTTTAATAAAAGCAAAACTTGTTAGATCTGTAAAGGTTTCATACTTGTTCCTTATTCTATCAGTTAGATCCAGGCTACAGGAATGTAGGGCACCCATATCTTAGATACGCCAAATTTGTAAGCTGTCAATATACCTGAATGCACGCTCGAGCGCTTAGCCTTGAAGCGGGTAGAGTGGAGATCAACGTGTTTTAGTGGACTCAGCGGTTTTCAATTCTGCTAGTCTGAATCGTCTTCAAGAAGCAAGAGCAAGATCTAAAAGGTCAGCTAATTTAACAGTGACCCACAATCCTCACTCTTGTTCCATATGCGACATCCTTTGCAAATCACTTGTGGGTCTTAAGTGCCATTTAAGACTATCGCACAAAATTTCACAACTGAATCAATTAAGTTGTCAGATCCTCCATACGTTGAAACCGAGGCGAGAGTACATCATATATATATATATATATATATATATATATATATATATATATATATATATATATATAGAGAGAGAGAGAGAGAGAGAGAGAGACAGAGACAGAGACAGAGACAGTGACAGAGACAGAGAGAGAGATAATATTAGTGGTCAATATATATATATATATATATATATATGTCCAGGACAGAGTAAGAATATAATATAAAAGGCCCAAACACTAATATTCCATGGTTATAATTTATTACATTAGAATCGTAATTACTATCCAAATCATCAGTCCTACAAATTCAAAAAGAAATCGGAAAGGCCTGATGAATTGGATCGTGATTACGATTCCAATGTAATAAATTATAACAATGGAATATTAGTGTTTGAGCCTTATATATATATATATATATATATATATATATATATATATATATATATATATATATATATATATATATTAGGGTGCGATGGATAAATTGTCGTCTAAATTAGCCATAAATGAAAATCGTACGAATATCTCATTTTAACAGATATATTTACCAAAATTACACAAAAATATCTTGGAATAAAGAGTAAATGTGTTCAATAAAATAGCCATTAGCTTCAATCTCGGCCTCCAGTGGAATTTGGTATCTTCGTCAACTCTTCTGGGTGGCCTCCTTGTTTAAGTTGGTGAATGTTGCCATAATTCTTGCCTTCAGTTCATTTCTGGTGTTACCAGGAGTTTTTTTTTGGGGGGGGGGGTATTTTTTTTGTTTTTGTTTTTTTGCTCTTTCGTTCAACAGCAAATTCATATATTGATCTAGACACTTATTTTGACAATCTTTTCGCATTTGCGTAAAATCTTTGATTATCTGATATTGGCTTGTAGTCTTGGGAGTTAGGTGGCCAAATGTAAGCAGTGATCTGGTTTAAGAAATGGTCTGGTAGCTATGAATGGTTTCTCCTGGTTGTGTGGCATGGTGCAGAGTCCTGTTGCCAGATATAGGTTCTTTCAGCAGCCGCCCTTTTGATCCAGGACTGCAATACCTCCGCAAGTCACTTGATTTAAGCCTCCGTGTTGAATCTGAGGCTGTGACCAACAAATCCGGGAATTCTTTTGTTACCAGAATTAGTGGAGTTATTTTTCCTAACTGGATTTAACTAATTGGAATTTTCCTAATCCCCATTAGATTCATCCATCTCTTTCCGAATCCTCTGCACTGTCCTCAGATTGATACCCAAACACTCTGAAATCTTCGCATTGGATCTTCCGGTGCGAATGCCAAGGAGGACAGTACACCGTTTCCAAATTTCTGACAGGGTGAATTGCGTCATACTTCTCTTTTGTGAAGTTTCTCTGTTTTCTCTCTGTGTCCAACTGACTCTCTTATACTTTGCAGTCAAACAAAGTAAAAAATAATGCGCAATTTACCTATCACACACACGCTATATATATATATATATATATATATATATATATATATATATATATATATATATATATATATAGAAATTCGCAAGACGATAGAATCCAGGTTGAACTCAATGTCCAGGACAGAGTAAGAATATAATATAAAAGTCTCAAACACTAATATTCCATGGTTATAATTTATTACATTGAAGTCGTAATCGGAAAATAGTGTTTGAGCCTTTTATATAATATATATATATATATATATATATATATATATATATATATATATATATATATATATATATATATAGATATAGATATAGATATATATAGAGAGAGAGAGATAGATATATATATATAGAGAGAGATAGATAGATAGATAGATAGATAGATAGATAGATAGATAGATAGATAGATATATGGTGAGAGAGAGAGAGAGAGATAATAAAGTAAAGATAACTAATCCGTTGGTAATCCAATTGGATAATAGTAATATAAAAGTGCAGTCATAGTCATTTAAACTATATATAATAAATAACCAAATATCATAATTTGGTGATCCAGGGAAGGTTAGTTATTCGATCGTAGAACTTTAAACTATAACCATGTCTATGTAATCATCATCATCAGCAGCAGCAGCAGTAGCAGCAATCCTATGACCGGATATAGTCGTAGGGTCACTGCACAGCTGTATACCTGGCCAGATCCCTCAACATGTTTCAATAGCATCAGGTGTCTACGTTTAAATTTGTCGAGATATACATTCATGCATGCGTGTCTTGGGCAAACTCTGATCTTAGCAGAGCCCATCCTCCTCCAGGTTAATATATTTTTATAAGTATTTATTGTCCGGTTCACACTCCTTTCCGGTATTTGAATAGGAGTAGTGGTTCATCCCTTGTTTCCTGTCTAGGAGAATTGGGTTTCCGGGTCCTTCTAAAGTCTACTTTAACTCTATACTCTTAATGTCTCCGCCTGAACTCTGAAATTTTATTCACTAATTAAATATTGATCATATCTAGAATCAGCTATCTTGCCCTTTCTGACGCTAATACAGCTCCACATAGTAAGGCTTTATCATGAGTGACCTTTGGACCTTCTATTGAGTGGACATTAGTAAAGAAAGAAAGAAAGAAAGAAAGGATGAAAGAAAGAAAGAATGAATGAATGAAAGAAAGAAAGAAAGAAAGAAAGATCGTGAAAAAATTTAACTGTCAGCAAATTCCTATATAGTTCTGGCCAATTATTTTAACAATCTTCTCGCATTTGCGTAAAATCTTTAATTATCTGATATGACTGAATTACTGAATTAAATCATTTAATGTTAAGAAAATCGAAGGAATAATTTTAGAGAATTAAACATATGAACTGGTGCTGAAAACTTCTCAGCCAGACGAACTTTCAAAAAACTGATTTAAAATTAGAATATTTTTTTCTTTTCTTACTCGAGCCGAGAACTTTTTAGCACACCTTCGTGTAATTTAACAATGTGTCTCCAGTAAGTAGAAAAATATGATAAAAAATGCATTTAAAAAATCTCTAGTTTAGTTTGCATGCGTGTATGCATATATATGGTTGTGCGTATGCCTGTACATGCGTGTGTACGTCTGTGTGTGTGTATATATATATATATATATATATATATATATATATATATATATATATATATATATATATATATATATACTTTATTATTAGATGCATGTCATAGTATGCTTCATGTTGCTAGTGAAATGCAATTATACGTATACGAAATCTAGAAAAATATCTTCTTTCCTTTCGATATAACGTCATTTGGATTCTTCCTTTTATGGTCTCTCTCTCTCTCTCTCTCTCTCTCTCTCTCTCTCTCTCTTTCTCTTTCTCCCTTTCTCTCTCTCTCTCTTTCTCCCCTTCTCTCTCTCTTTCTCCCTTTCTCTCTCTCTCTTTCTCCCCTTCTCTCTCTCTGTATTTCTCTTTCTCTCTCTCTTTCTCCCTTTCTCTCTCTCTTCCCCCTTCTCTCTCTCTCTGTATTTCTCTTTCTCTCTCTCTTTCTCCCTTTCTCTCTCTCTCTTTCTCCCCTTCTCTCTCACTCTCTGTATTTCTCTCTGTATTTCTCTCTCTCTCTCTCTGTTTCTCTTTGTCTCTCTGTCTCTCTGTCAATCTCTCTAACACCATCGGCGCTTACGTGCGCGCCCCCGCCTGTGAATGTATGCAAAGAACAAATCAGTTTAGAGACCCACAGAGAAAATAATTTGCAGTTTCAGAAATTCGTTCGTGTGATTATTGATCGCAATAAGACGAACTACTAATAAATGCGTTTTGTTATATTTAATCCCATTCGACGAACAAGTTGATTCTGTTGTCGAATGTGCCAGAAATGATGACAACGATGACGACGACGACTGGAGTGGTCGTTTTGAACAATGTGATAATTGATTATAGTTGTGGTGATGATGAAACGAAATGTGAATGATGGCGTATATATTTTGCATCGCTTATCGTGACGAGGAAGAGGAGACAATAAAGTAAGAAAACGTTGTTGATTGTGAATATATGAACGACATTAACAAAAATTTATAAATTTGTTGTTGTACATGTCAGTCATAAGATACAATGAAGATGATGGCTAAGAGAAGTATAGTAAGGTCGATAGTAATAATGAATAGTGATAATGGGGATAGTTGAATCAGTGGTGAAAATGAAGACAGTTACATAGATAATAATGATTGTTGATAAGGAAAAAAAGTTGTATAGATAATAATCAGTTTTGATAATGAAGATAGTTGCATAAACAATATTAAATTGAGATAACGAAGATAAATGGTTAAATAATAATCAGTTTTGGTAATGAAGATATTTACATAAATAATTAGGGGTAGTGATAATGAAGATAATTGCTTAGATAATAATCAGTTTTGATAATGAAAATAGTTTCATAAATAATAATGAGTTTGAATAATAAAAGTAGTTGCATCGATAAAAATGATTAGTAATAATGACAATAGTTTCATCATTAATAAGGATTAGTGATAATGAAGATATTTGTATAGATGATAATAATCAGTTTTGATAATGAAGATCGTTTCATAGATAATAATGATTTTATGTCAGTGAACTGAACTGAAGCAGCGGTGATGATAATGGTAGTGAAATAATGTAACCATAATGATTATAGTAATGATAATAATATCATTATCACAATAATGCTAATGATAATTGTTATTATCATTAATAAGATATTTTTCTAAATAAAAATCTATCTCTTCTAAACCTTCCTCCGCCATCCATTTACTCAAGCTCTTTATATTATCCGTTGTTTCCCTCTGTCCGCCTTGTCTTCAATATGCCCTGTGTTTAACACATTTTCCAACCCTTCTTTCCTCATTATGGGCTCTAGAAATTTCAATTGTTAAGTATAATTGTCATTTTGCTTTCATTTTCTTTAAAACTTTGTCATATCTTCAGTCCATAGTATTCTCGGCATCCTTCTGTAGAACCAGATTCTGCCTGACATTATCGGATTCATTTTTCTTCTATGTGCCGTGTACCTACAGGACGTATGTAATCGTGGCTCTCCACAGTTTCCTGTCGATTCTAGCTATTAGTAAATGTTGTCTTTTTGTTATCTCTTCTAAACCTTCCTCCGCCATCCATTTACTCAAGTTCATTAAGTATCATTGTTTCCCTCTGTCCGCCTTGTCTTCAATATGCCCTGTGTGTAACACATTTTCCAACCCTTGTTTCGTCATTTTCAATTGTTAAGTATAAGTGTCATTTTGATTTCATTTTCTTTAAAACTTTGTCATATCTTCAATCCATAGTATTCTCGGCATCCTTCTGTAGAGCCGTATTTCTGTTGCTTTAAATTTTACATCTGTGTGGAGTTTGTCCATCAATCACTGCCATATAGTAGAACATATTATGTAACAATTAAGTACACTTTTCTTTGTTTCTAATGAAATTTTCCTGATTCTTAATACGTTGTTTAGCTTTTGGAAGGCATCTTTCGCTATCCCAATGCGTCTCCAGATTTTAGTGTCTCACTTTCCATCCTTTGTTAAAACACTTCCCAGATATTTAAATTGTTGTATTTATTTGATTTTGGTAACCCCAATTTGTAATTTGCATCTTAGGCTGTTCCTTTTTACTAACAACCATGCATTCTGTCTTCTTGCAATTGACTTTTTGTCCATTCTTCTTTGCTTTGCTTCAATGCCTTCTGTAAGAGCTCTTGCAGTTTCGTGCAAATATATTCATTAAAAAAATCTGCTACCAATGTTCTTTCAATTACTATCATTGCTTTTTTTATATAAGAAATAAATTTATCTGTAACACTGACATCAATTACTATATTTCTAAGAACTAACATTATAATATTATATGACATTTTCGCGTAGTTAAATAGACATAACCTTTTTTGAAACGCACTTTTCTACTGTTATCACTTAGATTGCAATTAAAACTCAGTCTGTTATATGCCATGCATGATACCCGCTTAGGCGATCACATAGCTTTCGATACATGACTGACGAGGCACTAGGTTGCCACCCAAGGCTATAGAACACAGAGCTGAGGATAAATACCTTTCGCAAGGGTATTAGTAATGGATTCGACTAGAATTCGAACACGGCTCTCCGATTCCTCAGTCCGAGCCGCTATCCATTATGGCACCGAACCGAAATATTTCGAAAAACGACTACTAAATATTTTTCCTCATTCAATTTTATTTCTCACTTTTTCTATCTCTTATTTTTCTCTCTATATCTTTCTCTCTTTCTCTTTCTCTATTTCTCTCTCCAACTCCCTCTGTCTCTCTCTCTCTCTCTATCGCTATCTCTATCTATCTATCTATCTATCTCTCCAGATATATCCACTTTTTTTCATTTTTCTTGATATTTGCTTATTCATGTTTGTGCATTCCGGCATTATTTTCTCTCTTTCTCTCTCTCTCTTTCTCTCTCTCTCTCACTCTCTCTCTCTCTATATATATCTATCTATCTATCTCTCTCTCCAGATATATCCACTTTTCTCATTTTTCTTGATATTTGCTTATTCATGTTTGTGCATTCCTGCATTATTTTCTCTCTTTCTCTCTCTCTCTCTTTCTCTCTCTTTCTCTCTCTCTCTCTCACACTCTCTCTCTCTCTATATCTATCTATCTATCTCTCTCTCCAGATATATCCACTTTTTTTCATTTTTCTTGATATTTGCTTATTCATGTTTGTGCATTCCTGCATTATTTTCTCTCTTTCTCTCTCTCTCTTTCTCTCTCTCTCTCTCACTCTCTCTCTCTATATATCTATCTATCTATCTCTCTCTCCAGATATATCCACTTTTCTCATTTTTCTTGATATTTGCTTATTCATGTTTGTGCCTTTCTGCCTTATATTCTCATTCTCTTTCTCTCTCTCTTTCTCTCCCTCTTTCTCTCTCTCTCTCTTTCTATCTCTCTCTATCTATCTATCTATCTCCAGATATATCCACTTTTATTCATTTTTCTTGATATTTACTTATTTATGTTTGTGCCTTTCTGCCTTATTTTCTTTCTCTTTCTCTCTCTCCCTCTCTCTCTCTCTCTCTCTCTCTCTCTATATATATATATATATATATATATATATATATATATATATATATATATACTTTTTTTTCATTTTTCTTGATATTTGCTTATTCATGTTTTTGTCTTTATGCCTTTCTTTCGTTTAGCTTTTATGCCAACATCAGTGTTTCCTTACGGTTACAAAAATTATCATTAGACCTAAATATATCAGCTTCTCACTGTCCACTGCTACATCATCCTGCCTACTGACTGGTCTATTTGAGATTTATTAATGGCCTGTTTATACCCGCTGTTAACGTTCGCTAGCAACGGAGAATGACCGCTGTCTCGCCATTGAACTGTCAGTAAATGTAGTCGAGATGACCCCAAAATTCGTCATCTTGTCTTCCTTTTGACCACTACTGACCTAAGTTCCATTGATTCGGTGACGGGGTGGCTGCATGGATTACAGCTGGTAGGGGTCCAGTTATGATCCGATATGACTCTATATCCGCTTGCGATTAAATGTGGTAAATCACCTGACGCTTCAAGACTTCTAAGTTTACTCGTCCTCTGTCCATCGATCCGTCCGCCCGTATCAGTGGAATGGTAAGTTCATTGGACTGACATCAGTAAGGTTATACTTTATCTTACTTGTTGAATTGTAGTAAACATCCTTCTTTATTAATATTATTATTGTTTTTTTTGTTTTGTTTTTTGCTGTCTCATATCAACGTCATCAATAGAAATTCACTTATTGAGGAATGGTGTCAACATGACTCTCACAACTCAAAAAACTTTTCAGAGAATCTTCGCAGAGTAAATGATAGCAGTTTTCTGGCGGTCTACAATCTTGATCTCAATTCAATTCTCCCTAAGCGCTTTTTCATTATTATTATTATTATTATTATTATTATTATTATTATTATTATTATTATTGTAGTCGACTTACGGCTATATAATTGTTGAAACTTTGTTTATTTTCTGTTTATGTCTGCGTGCTTACTGAATCTAACTGTTTTAGCGTGCATTGGTATCTCTTGGAGTGAATCCATTAATTATTGGTATCGCCACAGATTAATTCCTCTTAGATCAAAGGTTCTGTTCTTGAGGAATGGTGTCAATAAGATTTACCACCCACAATTCAAGAACATTTCGGAGTAAATCATAGCAGTTTTCTGGCGGTCTACTTGATCTCAATTCAATTCTCCCTAAGCGCTTTATTATTATTATTATTATTATTATTATTATTATTATTATTGTTGTTGTTGTTGTTGTTGTTGTTGTTGTTGTTGTTGTTGTTGTTTTGTTATTTCCTTTGATTTCTGGAGTGTACACATTTCTTGCCGGGTCCGCCCAGAGACCTAAGGTTAGAAATGGCATCATGATACTTTCCACTGACACAAAAAAATATTATTTTACGTAGAAAAAGTCCTTCGTAAAGTGTGGGCTGTACTTGTGAGAACAATTTTTTGTATTTTTTTAGGCATGGGCTTCCAGGAATCCCTTCAATTAGTCTACTGGAATGTTTTTCAACCAATCCTAGGGCTCCAACTACAACAGGGATTGTTGATGTTCCCATATTATTATTATTATTATTTGATTTGATTTGATTTCTGGTGTATACTCATTTTTTTCCGGGTCCCAACCAGAAACCTAATGTCAGAAATGGCTTCATAGCATTTTCCACTCACACACACCTATAATTACACATATTTTACATAGATAAAGCCCTTCGTAAGGTGTGGGCTGTACTTGTTCGTACAATTTTTATATTTCTTTAAATCATGGGTTACCATGAATCTCTTCAATGAATATCTTGGAATCTTTTCCAATTACTCCAAGGACTCCAACGACAACTAGAGTTACTGAAGTCCTCACGTGCCACGTTTTTCGAAATTTCCATTTCAAGATCCTTATATTTTGATAGTTTTTTTAAGATCTTCAAAGATACATTGCAGTCTGCAAGGACTTCCATGTCAGTAAGAAGACATATTTTGTTTTTACAATCTCTGATCACAAGGTCTGAGCATTTAGCTGTAAGTGTTCTGTTCTGTAAAGTGCAATAAAATTGTTACAGGACCTATCTCCGTAATCTGGTCTAGGTGGTGTTTCTTGCAGTTTCCTTTTCGTAAAAGATTCAAATTATCGAATGCAGATATTGACCCACTCTGTAATGTCGGGTTTTATATTCAGTGGGTGCCAATACCGTGCAATATGGTCAATTGTTTCTGGATATTTATCACAGAATCTGCATTTTGGGCTAACATACGTTTTCAGTATGTGTGCTAGGCAACTTCTAGTTAACAAGCATTGCTCCGGTGCAGCAAAAATAAAACTTTTGGTTTCAGCTTTTAACCATACACTACGTAGCCACTGATGGGTACGGGGTTTGCCTACATCAGCCTGTTTGGTACGAGCAGAATATTGACCCTGAAGAGATTTATCCTGCCTCTGTATCTGGAGCGTTGCATTTTCCTTTGCTTACTTTTTAAAGGTTTTTGCAGCTGCAGTTGGTGTATTATGTTTTACTTGTATTTCTTCACCAACTTGATATTCCATTTTGATCTTGTTGCCTTCCTTTATTAACTGAATAAGTTTCTTATTTCTTTACTGTTCTTTGACACAGATCATCATACAATCTTCTGTAGTTTCCAGGTATTTTTAAAGACCGATTGTTGTAGTTTTGTAAGTGAGTTCTAGTTGAACTAATCCTCAGCCTCCTTCGAATCTGGGGACATACAGACGATCAGCATCAGTTTTCGATTTAAGCATGCGAATACAAGTAAGAATCTTTCTCGTTTTGGGGTCCATTCGCTTATAGTCCAGTTTAGGATGTTGAAACTGTATTGCAACACAGGAACAGCCAATGGGTTTATGGCTGATATTCTGATGTTTGTTTTTTTAAATTAAACTCTGTATTCAATACTAGACGCATACGCCTGTAGTATTCCTTTCTTACTTTCTCCTTCATTTGTGTATGCTGTATTCCATCTATTTTGCTGATTCCTAGGTACCTATAGGCTTCTTCTTGTTCCCGTTCCCTAATCTTTGTAACAACATCTAGATCTTTCTTGATTGTTACCTTTGTGCATATAATCCGAAATCCATACCTATATCGTCACTGAAACATTTTACCGTATTGAGGAGACTCTTCAATTCATTGTCGTCATTAGCAAAGAGTTTTATATCATTTATGTATAGTAAGTGATAGAACAATTTCTTATTTACTTTGTATCCATAATTGAACAATTTCTTGTTGTGTTTGCTATTATTATTATTATTATTATTATTATTATTATTATTATTATTATTATTATTATTATTTTCAACGAGAGATCTTGCATTATGGATGTTCTCCATCAAATCCTCAAGTAGAAATCATTTCTCGTACAAAATTTAGAGTGTCAAGCAACGCAGACTTCTGAAGTTGTGGGATAGTAGGCTTTATTCCGATTTTCTTAATGTAGGACTTTGTTCGGTGGTATAGACCCCAATGATAACTAGGACAATAGTGGCCTGAATGACTCACATTCTGGCAATTTTAAACTACAGGTCGGAATATATCGTAAGCTTGTCACTTTCTTTGATCTTGTGATTATTGTCAAGAACAATATTATTATTATTGATATTAATATTAAGAATTATAGGGGAAAATTTTAACTATTTTTATATCATTATTATTATAATTATTATTATATTTCCTTTGATTTCTGATGTGTACTCATTTCTTTCCAGGTCCCGCCGAGGGACTTAAGTTTAGAAATGGCATCATGACATTTTCCACTGAAAAAATGTTTTTTTTTAAATAGACAAAGCCCTTCATAAGGATATGGGCTGTACTCGTGAGAATAATTTTTTTGTATTTCTTTCAGGCACGGGCTTTCAAGAATCCCTTCAATTAGTCTACTGGAATCTTTTCCAACCAATCCGAGGGCTCCAACTACAACAGTGATTGCTGATGTTCCCATGTGCCACATTTTTGAGATTTCTATTTCAAGGTCCTTGTACTTTGACAGCTTTTTGAATATCTTCAAAGATACATTGCAGTCTGCAGGGACTGCCATGTCAATAAGGTGGCACTTTTTTTGTTTGTGGTCTTTAATAACAATGTCTGGATGGTTGGCAGTTGTGTAGTCCCATAGAATTGTAACAGGTCCTATCTCTGTATTATTATCATTATTATTATTATTATTATTATTATTATTATTATTATTATTATTATTATTATTATTATTATTATTATTATTATCATCATCATCATCATCATCATCATTATTATTATTTCCAGTTTTCTTAATTTACTGTTTGATACAATCGTTTTCTAAGCCTTTTAGCTGAAACCTGTGGTAAAGGAATTTTTTTCTTGAACATTATTTGAGTATATTACATTGAGCAAAGTGAAAAAAATTTGGAAGAATATTTCGAGCAACCCAAAGGAATATCATCACAATACACAATGGATCAAGTGAGAATCTAGAAAGAATGAGGGATAAATTTATTCAAGAATGGAAAAATATAACTAATAATAATGTTAGACAAACTCTAGCAAAATCCCTAAAATCGAAATCTCCAGACAAGATACCCAACTTTTGGTTCTATCATCTGTCATCAATCTATACAACTCTTGAGCTAACTTTATCATTATTAATTAATAACTGCAATGAAATCCTAGAATGGACCACTGAAAGTATTACATATCTCCTACCAAAAACAAGTGAAACAGATTATCTAAAAACCTATAGGCCAATAACATGTCTGTCCACCACGTATAAATTGATCACATCTGTCCTGACCAACCGTACTTACTCTTTTCCTAATAAAAACAAAATTCTTCCCCGGAATAGAAGGGATGTCGAAGAGGTTTATATGGTTGCAAAGATCAACTACTAATAAATAAAATGATCCTGGAAAAATTGCAATAAAATAGCTAGAAATCTCAGCGCAGCTTAGACAGATTACCTTAAATTCTTTGATAGGGTTTCCACATTCTCTTGGAAGGCTTTGGACGTTTTTGGCTTTGGAAATGTACAAAGTTTCCTTGGTGATAGAAAACTTTCTTCAATATAGCATGGAACTGCGGAAAACTACATTATAGTAAAATCACACCAATTGCAGTTTTTTGAATATCCAACGAGGAATCTTTCAAGGAAACTCACTGTCATGTTATACCTGTCCTTCACCCCCGCCCCATTTCGCATGAACTAAACAGTAATAACTATGGATACAAATTTTTTAAAAAAGAAAGTGTTTAATCAACTATTCTACATGGATAATATCAAACTCTTTACCAAAGACGACAATGTATCTTTAATATTGTAAAATGTTTCAGTGATGACACCAGTATGGATTTCAGTTGAGATAAATGTGCAAAAGTAACATTCAAGAAAGGGACAATTACAGAAACACACTCAATAGATTTAGATTTTGTCACAAAGTTTAGAGAACTGGAACAAGAAGAAGCCTATACATAACTAAATGTCAACGAAGATGGAATGCAACATACCCAAAATGAAGGAGAAAGTAAAAAAAAAAGAATACTAGAGGCGTGTGCGTCTGGTGTTAAATACGGAATTGAATTCACAAAACAGAATATCAGCCATAAACACTTTGACTATTCCTGTGGTGAAATAGTTTCAACATCCTTAATAACTAATATTAAGGGAATGAATGTAAAAACGATAAACCTTCTCACTTGCCACCACATGCATCATCCCAACACTAAAGTCGATAGTCCGTATGTGTCCAGATCCGAAGGAGGCAGAGGATTAGTTCAACTAGAACTGTGTTACAAAACCACAACAATCGGTCTTCAAAGATAACTGGAAACTAAAGAAAACTGAATGATGAACTGTGTAAAAGAACACGAAAGAAATATGAAACTTTATTCAGTAATAAAGGAAGCCAACAAATTCAAAATGGAATTTCAAGTGGATGAAGAAGTGCAAGTAAAGTTCAATAAACCTACTCGAACGGCAAAGAGCCTAAAAAAGAAATCAAATGTACCAAATGCAAAAACGATGTCAGGATAAGTCTATTCATGGTCAATACTCTGCCCCTACCAAACAAGCTGATGTAGACAAACCCCTTAGCCATCATGTTTATCGAGTGCGGTGTTAAAAGCTGAAACCTGAGGTTTTATTTTTGCTTCACAGGACCAATGTTTTCTAACTAGAAATTACCAAGAATGCATACTGAAAGATTGTGTTAACCCTAAATGCAGATTTTGTCATAAATATACAGAAAAAATTGACCATTTTGTATCAGGTTGCACAGTGTTAGCACCCATTAAATATGAAACTCGGCAGGACAGAGTAGAGAAATATCTGCACCGTAATATACGCAACTTTTACGGTGGGGGGGGGGTAACTGCAAGGAACTAGTATGAACATAACTTATTATAGATATAGGACCTGTAACTAGTTTATGGGACTTTACAATACACAAAATCAGAACAATCAAAGCTAATCGCTCACAAAGACCACAGAAACAGAATGTGCTTTCTTACTGACATAGAAGTCCTTTCAGATCGTAATGTATCTTTAAAGATCTTCAATAAACTATTAAAATACAAGGATCTTGAAGTGTAAATGTATAAAATGTGGCACTTAAATATAAATTAATAAGTATTTTAGGTATGAAACTTGGAGTCAGTTATCTTCTTCTTTTTTTTTCATGAAATAAAGAAATGAGATGCAATAAATCCAGTTAATTCGAATTCGTCACAAATTATAAAGTAAAAAAAAATTGCAACGATACTTTTTTATTTTAATCAGCTTCTGTGACTTTAAAATCATATTAAAAGTACGAAAGTCTATTGTAATAAATAATAATAATAATTTGGGCGCATACTTCACAAAAACCAATGACGCTCTTTTGCAAATAGTAAAACACCAAATCGACTCCATCAACAAAGAAGCTGCACTCTTTAAGAAACAGCTTAATATACCTGAAATCAAACCAACAAAAAACTAAGCGAATACCATCTGCATCAAACGAGTAAAACAGAAAACAAAATAACTTTGCCAAATGAAATTACAAAAAAAAGGACAAGGCAAATACCAAAAAGAAAGAAAGTGAGCCAACAGAAAATACGTCAATGGTTGAGGAGCACCGGGTTGAAAGCTAAGACAGAACGTCTCATTATTGCATCTCAGGACTAAAGCCTCGCAACCAGATCTTATTACTGTCACATAATCAAGGATGGAACTAACCCAAAATGCAGGATCTGCGGAAAATATGATGAAAACGTCGACCATATTATCTCAAGCTGTTCGGAACTAGCAAAAAATAAATATACCCACATACATAACAAGATATATATGCACTTGGAGATATGCACTTGGAGATATGAAAGAAGCACAAAATCGAAACCACTGAGAGATGGTATGAGCACCAACCAGACACCGTTACCTAAAATAACAATGTAACAATCCTCTGGGACACAACAATTCAAACTGACAGCCAACAGACCTGATATTATCATAAAAGACAAGAAATTCAGGAAGTGTATGCTTATTGACATAGTAATACCATCTGAGAGAAACAACTCCATGAAAAATATCGAGAAATTGTCCAAAGACTAGGACCAGGAGATCGAGATTAACAGGATGTGATGAATGAAGACTGAGACTGTACCAATAGTGATCGGAGTTCTGGGGCTCGTGACAAAAAAAGAATGGACAATTTTACTGTGTCCCCGGCAACATCAACATACAAGTTGCCCAGAAAATTGCCCTGCTAGGCACATGCCATATACTAAAAAGGTGCTATCAGTTAAATGACATTTCTTCTATAGGGCCTAAGGATCATAGTTTGGACCCGACTCTACAGGATACAAGACAGGAAACATAGCATATACAAATAATAATAATAATAATAATAATAATAATAGAGTGGGCCAATATCTGCACTGGAAAATTTGCAACTCCTATGGGAAGGAAACTGAAAGAAACTGGTACGAACACCACCCTGACCCGGTTACGGAGATAGGACCTGTTACAATTCTATGGGACTACACAATACACACTGACAGAACAATCAAAGCCAACCGCCCAGACATTGTTATTAAAGACCACAAACAAAATAAGTGCCTCCTTATTGATATGGCAGTCCCTGCAGACTGCAATGTATCTTTGAAGATATTCGAAAAACTGTCAAAATACAAGGACCTTGAAATAGAAATCTCAAAAATGTGGCACATGGGAACATCAACAATCCCTGTTGTAGTTGGAGCCCTTGGACTGGTTGGAAAAGATTCCAGTAGGCTGATTGAAGGGATCCCTGGAAGTCCATGCCTCAAAGAGATACAAAAGATTGTTCTGACAAGTACAGCTCACACTTTACGAAGGGCTTTATCTATGTAATTATTATTTTTTTTTTTTTTTTTTTGCAGTGGAAAGTGTGATGATGCCATTTCTAACCTTAGGTCCCTGGGCAGGACCTGGAAAGAAATGTGTAAACGCCAGATATCAAAGAAAATAAAAAAAATAATAATAATATTGTTTCTTTTTTACAAAAAATGATCAGTGGTAAATGTGATGAAGCCATTTCTGACTTTGAGACTTTGGTTGGAACTCTGAAGGAAATATGTATACAACAGAAATCAAAGCAATGAGAAGGTTTTCTATTTCCTTGAAGCAGACTTTAAGCACATCAATGCGTTATCAACTCCTCTATCTTCCTTTTATTTATTTTTTTTTTCTTTCTTTCTTTCTTTTCTTTCTTTCTTTCTTTCTTTTCTTTCCTTCTTTCTTTCTTTCTTTACTTTCTTTCTTTCTTTTCTTTCTTTTCTTTCTTTTCTTTCCTTCTTTCTTTCTTTCTTTACTTTCTTTCTTTCTTTTCTTTCTTTCTTTCTTTTCTTTCGTTCTTTCTTTTCTTTTTCTTTTCTTTCTTTCTTTCTTTTCTTTTTTCTTTTCTTTCTTTCTTTCTTTCTTTTTCTCACTGAACCAAGTAACATCTCTGATATCTTTTTTTCGTCTTTATTTATCAGGTATTGGCAGGGTCCCCTTTCGTGCTAGTGGCACTAACGTCTTGCTAGGGTGTCACCTACACACTAAGTAACTAAGGGACTAAGAGGAAGCAGAATAATAATAATAATAATAATAATAATAATAATAATAATAATAATAATAATAATAATAATAATAACAACAACAACAACAACAACAACAGCAACAACAACAACAACTAGCTGAAAACCTGAATGGACGCAGTTTTATTCATAAAATTATTTGTATGTAAGGAGTTACAAATGAAAAGATTTGAAAATGACAACTTTTTCATTTCACTGAAACAGACGTTAAACTCTTTTATCTTCTTTCTTTCTTTCTTTTTTCTTTCTTTCTTTCTTTTTTTCTTTCTTTAGTTCGTTCCATCATTTTCTCACTGAAACCAAGTAACGTTTCTGATATCTCTGATATGTCAGTCACGTGTTTTTACGCGCTTAAAGCAGAATAGTCCATTATTTATGAGGTTTTGGCAGAGCGTAATGGTCGTGCGAACTAACTAAAGAAATAACTAAGGGAGATATATTTTCTGATCTTAACTGATTGTAAGTTTTAACATGTATATGTTTTATTATAGTAAATATCCCATTCCGCGCCACGGATTTGCTAATCAGTTGTTTGAACATGACCAGTTTGAAATGTTCTTTAGATGTTGTTGCATTGTACATTTCTGTTTATGAGGAGGATTAGTGTAAGAGAGTAATGGCCAGGTTTTGAGGGAATTGTTTTTATTTTTAAGTTTGATAAGTCAGCCAAGGTGACCTAGGAGTCCATCTAGATATTTGATTATACTCTAAGTCGGAGACTGTCTAAGCGGACCTGGTCACACTTATAAGATTATGGCTGCTTTTATCAAAAGTTACCATACCGTGTACATTTGGCTATGATTGATGTCCGTAGTACACCTCTATACCATTATACACTCATGCTACTCCAAGCACGTCTTTCAAGTAGTCTGATCTTAACTGACTAGTGGTGTTAACATGTGCATGCTTTGTTTTGGTGATTAAAGATGGGATACATTAAATATGCCGTTTTGCCCTACAGATTTGCCTTATTCAGTTAGAATAAAAATGATGTACTTTTTATTAGCGATCACCAGTCTAGTAGTACATCAGTATCATAGGGATCTCACAGATACTGTCACCGTAACAGATAAAAAAAGATAACCTGATGGGAACTATCACTCTCCCTTATCAAGGTTAAAAATAGCCATGTCTACACTATTATTTACGAATATTTGGATTTAGAATTTTCCTTCTACTGGCTGGAGAGCAGGAGAGTTCCGTCTGCTCTACTATTTAATACGTAAGACGGATTCATGCCTTTTCCAAAGGTATAAGCGCCAAAGTGAACTCGGTCAGAATCTGAACTCCACATGCTGCTTTCACTTTCTGTGTCAATTACTGTTCCGCTATACGCACATCCAATTAATACTAGTTGAGAATTTAGAACATGATATTGATGTTTTGCGATGATAAATATGATTGGTGGTTGTGGTGATGATGATGAAAGTGGTTCTGATGGTTATAATGGTATAGTTATAGCTCACGAAGGCAGTGGAGATGATAGATTGGGTGTGTAATGGTTTCATGCTTGCAATCATGTTGGCAATAATGTCCATGATAGTGATATTTCTGTTAAAGGTGGTAATTGTGATAAAAAAAAGAAGAAAAGCAAAAAAATAAAGATAATGTTCTGTTGATGAAAGCGTGGATTATTGCAAAGGCGATGTAGCAGATGGTTGCAGTGATGGCAGTAAAGGCAATGACATCTATGCTGCTGATTGAAGGAACTGGGAGATGAAGGTGGTGGTGCGGGTGCGGTGGTGGGGTGCGGGGTGCGGGTGGTATCGGCGTCGGCGGCGACGGCGATGGCGGCGGCGTGAGGCGTTGGCGGTCACCCGATATTATTCCGAGGCAAGTTTCATGAGAGCTTCGCGTGCGCGACTCAAATTTGGAACTGCAGCCACGTGACTCTTTCTCTTGATGTGGCACTGGCATTTCCAGAAATTTCCAGAAATGGGGTGGGTGGAGAACAGTGAACGTCGTAGAGGGCGATCGAGGGCAGGGAATAAATATGCAAATGATCGCGAACTGGATAGTTGCAGAGGGTTGCAGTACAGATATCAAATATAATTGAGATAGACTGACTGATAATTGGATTTATACAAAATTTTGTTCATATATATATATATATATATATGTGGGGGGGGGGTCGCTCACATTTCCGTTTGTATTTGCCTATGTAAAAAATATGAGCATATATATATATATATATATATATATATATATTAAGAATAAATATGAATTAAATAAAGAGATATGAACAACCATACATACGTGCGATTACGTTCATATACAGATTTGCAAATAAATATTTATAAAATTTTTGGTGTAATCAAAACAGTGCTCAGTGTAGTGCAACAGAGCTATAACGTATATATTAATATATTACACATATTACTTATGTAACGTAGTTAATATGTATAAATATTTATAAAGTATTTGGTATGATCAAAACAGTGTTCAGTTTAGTGCAACAGAGCTATAACGTATATATATTAATAAGTAAACATAGTACCTACATCACTTGTACGACTTAGAATATAATGTGGGTATAATTTTCAGGTATTAATAATTATGAACTTGAAACTCGTACTACTAACGTAGGTAATATATATATATATATATATATATATATATATATATATATATATATATATATATATATGTATATATATATATATGTATATATATATATATATATATATATATATATATATATATATATATACATATATGTATGCATGTATATATATATATATATATATATATAATGCGAAAAATGTTTCATTGCAAGTTCAGTTAAAGAGATGGGCATAAATAATGAGGTGAACGTAAGGGGTTGGCTTAATTTGATATGTACAATATATGTTATGCGATATATTTATAAATCGAAATCTGTCGACCTACTTTTCCCAAAATCTATTTCTGCGCATGCCTTATGCACTCAGCTCTCACCAGAGATTCCTACCTATTGCTTATATTACCATCTTGATGTGTCTGTGCGCGAGAGGTGGGGGATGTTTTATGTTCAGATATACAAGTTATAAAGAATTCTGTGTTGATACAGAGCCGAATCTCTAAGACGAAAATAAAGGAAAGTAAAAGTAACAATGATCGTAGAATGGAAACAATCTAAAAGAGTATATTGGAAATTTGCAATATCTGTCTATATTTTTGAGCTGAGGTACTGTAATTATTTACATTATTTGCATTGTTCAGATTATCCTCATGTCTATTGCAATCATCTGAAGAAGGCCGGAACGCACAACGTCGTGAATTTGAAGATAAAGCTGAGGACAACAAATCTGTTTTTATTTATTTGCAGCAGTTGTCTTCTCTTATGTGCCGTGTCCCTTCAGGACGTAAGCTATTATGGGTTTCCCCTATTGTTTATCCTTTGTAGAGCTAATTAAATCTTTCTGTTTCTTCATTATGTAGGCCAGAAGTCTCAGAAGTCTTTTTTCTGATTCCAAATTTAAGTTTCGTTTCATTTTTTCCATTTTCTTGAAAACTTCCACATTGCTCACATACTCTGTTCATGGTATTCTGAACATCTTTCTGTATAATCACATCTATGTTTTCTCAAGTTTTTTATTCATGTGGAAATTTTTCATTATTCACTTCCGTATAAGATGATTGATCTGTCTATATTTCTGAGATGAGGTATTATGTACAGTATTTACATTATTCGGACTATTGTCCTCATCTTTGTCGCCATATTTGTCACAACGTTTCGGCCGTTGTACGCTCCGGCCTTCTTCAGGTGGTTGGAATTTCGAACCGAACCCTTTATTTCGATCGCTGGGGTAGACTGTTCTAGTTCCACGAGCCATGTTTGATGGATGTCAGTTATCAGTTATCTCCTGGTAATTTTCCCTCTGAAAGTTCTCCACTGCCTGAACCGGGTATTGAACTCACACTCTTTGGGTCTGTTACTGGATCTAACCAACGCCTTTATCCACCGTACCATGTGTCCTTGAGGTGGATAAAGGCGTTGGTTAGATCCAGTAACAGACCCAAAGAGTGTGAGTTCAATACCCGGTTCAGGCAGTGGAGAACTTTCAGAGGGAAAATTAGCAGGAGATAACTGATAACTGATATCCATCAAACATGGCACGTGGAACTAGAACAGTCTACCCCAGTGATCGAAATAAAGGGTTCGGTTCGAAATTCCAACCACCTGAAGAAGGCCGGAGCGTACAACGGCCGAAACGTTGTGACAAATATGGCGACAAAGATGAGGACAATAGTCCGACTAATGTAAATACTGTAAGATGATTGGTATTACATACCAGTTCAATTAAAAGGAACATGTAACATGTTTCTTCCTATATCCCTATCCTTTTTGAATAAGCAATGTTTTTTTCTCCTTACTCTTTCTCCAACTCCCTTTTTAGATTATTAGGTAGTCTACTTACTGTTTTCATTCACCAACGTTTTTTCAATGTGTTTCAAAGCGTCAAATTTTACACGCTCTCTTTCATTTATGTATTTATTTTATTAATACCCAAACAATTTATTCGTCCATGCTGCCAAAATTGATCTAGTGTTTCTGCTATCTATTTAGAGATTCTCGGTTAAATACAAAGAACAATCTGCAATTTTATTTATCCTGACCTGGCATCTCGTCTTCAGTCCTTTTCATGGTAACTGCTCTGAGGAAATTTCCTCTATAGTAACTAGACGTTATTAATATAAGTGCAATACTAAGGTTTCATCAATTAACAGTTGGAATATCTAGATGCAACTGTAAATTCTATGCTAACAGTTTCTTCTCTTGTTTTGCAATTCTCTTCCAGCTTCTTGCTTTCAAGTCACCTTTGATCTTCAAAAATTTAAATGTAATGTCAATCGTTATCGTCTGTCTTTTTAATTTCTGTTCTTTTATTGTTCTCTCTACTTAATCATTTTTCTCATATTCTCTCACACTCAGTAACGTCTTAGTGGCTCTATTGCCTTGCTTGGGGTGAAATGATAAAAAAAAAGTACTTTTCGGGTGATCATAAATAAAACAAGATGCTAGAGATCGTGTTTTTAGTACTGTAGTTCAAAAACCTTCTTTTTATAAATCTTTTTAAAATTATTATTACGTAAGTGTTCTGAAGCCGTTCGTGGTTGTACTAGAGTGTGGTTTCTAATTCTTCGTTACGTAAGGTCTGAGAGTACTGGCCTCGCTCAAAACATTGATCATACTCAGAAAATGTAACTGATACCCGCTTAGCATATCGTACAATATAAACCACAGTGGGTTCTATGAGTTGAGCAAGCGTCTGTAATAGGGTTTAGCTAAGCGCTCTGCCAGAGGGCTGTACTCGGAAAAAATTAGCAACAGACCTTCATTATTTTAAACACTCATTTTATGTTTGCCTGTTTTATGTGTTAGTGACTCTTGTTCTTTTATTATTATTAATAGTTTAAACACATAAAACAGACAAACATAAAATGAGTGTTTAAAATAATGAATAAAAGGTCTCCTGTTCTTTTATTATTATTAATAGTTTAAACACATAAAACAGACAAACATAAAATGAGTGTTTAAAATAATGAATAACAGGTCTCCTGTTCTTTTATTATTATTAATAGTTTAAAGACATAAAACAGACAAACATAAAATGAGTGTTTAAAATAATGAATAACAGGTCTCCTGTTCTTTTATTATTATTAATAGTTTAAAGACATAAAACAGACAAACATAAAATGCGTGTTTAAAATAATGAATAACAGGTCTCCTGTTCTTTTATTATTATTAATAGTTTAAACACATAAAACAGACAAACATAAAATGAGTGTTTAAAATAATGAATAACAGGTCTCCTGTTCTTTTATTATTATTAATAGTTTAAACACATAAAACAGACAAACATAAAATGAGTGTTTAAAATAATGAATAACAGGTCTCCTGTTCTTTTATTATTATTAATAGTTTAAACACATAAAACAGACAAACATAAAATGAGTGTTTAAAATAATGAATAACAGGTCTCCTGTTCTTTTATTATTATTAATAGTTTAAACACATAAAACAGACAAACATAAAATGAGTGTTTAAAATAATGAATAACAGGTCTCCTGTTCTTTTATTATTATTAATAGTTTAAACACATAAAACAGACAAACATAAAATGAGTGTTTAAAATAATGAATAACAGGTCTCCTGTTCTTTTATTATTATTAATAGTTTAAACACATAAAACAGACAAACATAAAATGAGTGTTTAAAATAATGAATAACAGGTCTCCTGTTCTTTTATTATTATTAATAGTTTAAACACATAAAACAGACAAACATAAAATGAGTGTTTAAAATAATGAATAACAGGTCTCCTGTTCTTTTATTATTATTAATAGTTTAAACACATAAAACAGACAAACATAAAATGAGTGTTTAAAATAATGAATAACAGGTCTCCTGTTCTTTTATTATTATTAATAGTTTAAACACATAAAACAGACAAACATAAAATGAGTGTTTAAAATAATGAATAACAGGTCTCCTGTTCTTTTATTATTATTAATAGTTTAAACACATAAAACAGACAAACATAAAATGAGTGTATAAATAATGAATAAAAGGTCTCCTGTTCTTTTATTATTATTAATAGTTTAAACACATAAAACAGACAAACATAAAATGAGTGTTTAAAATAATGAATAACAGGTCTCCTGTTCTTTTATTATTATTAATAGTTTAAACACATAAAACAGACAAACATAAAATGAGTGTTTAAAATAATGAATAACAGGTCTCCTGTTCTTTTATTATTATTAATAGTTTAAACACATAAAACAGACAAACATAAAATGAGTGTTTAAAATAATGAATAACAGGTCTCCTGTTCTTTTATTATTATTAATAGTTTAAACACATAAAACAGACAAACATAAAATGAGTGTTTAAAATAATGAATAACAGGTCTCCTGTTCTTTTATTATTATTAATAGTTTAAACACATAAAACAGACAAACATAAAATGAGTGTTTAAAATAATGAATAACAGGTCTCCTGTTCTTTTATTATTATTAATAGTTTAAACACATAAAACAGACAAACATAAAATGAGTGTTTAAAATAATGAATAACAGGTCTCCTGTTCTTTTATTATTATTAATAGTTTAAACACATAAAACAGACAAACATAAAATGAGTGTATAAATAATGAATAAAAGGTCTCCTGTTCTTTTATTATTATTAATAGTTTAAACACATAAAACAGACAAACATAAAATGAGTGTTTAAAATAATGAATAACAGGTCTCCTGTTCTTTTATTATTATTAATAGTTTAAACACATAAAACAGACAAACATAAAATGAGTGTTTAAAATAATGAATAACAGGTCTCCTGTTCTTTTATTATTATTAATAGTTTAAACACATAAAACAGACAAACATAAAATGAGTGTATAAATAATGAATAAAAGGTCTCCTGTTCTTTTATTATTATTAATAGTTTAAACACATAAAACAGACAAACATAAAATGAGTGTTTAAAATAATGAATAACAGGTCTCCTGTTCTTTTATTATTATTAATAGTTTAAACACATAAAACAGACAAACATAAAATGAGTGTATAAATAATGAATAACAGGTCTCCTGTTCTTTTATTATTATTAATAGTTTAAACACATAAAACAGACAAACATAAAATGAGTGTTTAAAATAATGAATAACAGGTCTCCTGTTCTTTTATTATTATTAATAGTTTAAACACATAAAACAGGTAAACATAAAATGAGTGTTTAAAATAATGAATAACAGGTCTCCTGTTCTTTTATTATTATTAATAGTTTAAACACATAAAACAGACAAACATAAAATGAGTGTATAAATAATGAATAAAAGGTCTCCTGTTCTTTTATTATTATTAATAGTTTAAACACATAAAACAGACAAACATAAAATGAGTGTTTAAAATAATGAATAACAGGTCTCCTGTTCTTTTATTATTATTAATAGTTTAAACACATAAAACAGACAAACATAAAATGAGTGTTTAAAATAATGAATAACAGGTCTCCTGTTCTTTTATTATTATTAATAGTTTAAACACATAAAACAGACAAACATAAAATGAGTGTATAAATAATGAATAAAAGGTCTCCTGTTCTTTTATTATTATTAATAGTTTAAACACATAAAACAGACAAACATAAAATGAGTGTTTAAAATAATGAATAACAGGTCTCCTGTTCTTTTATTATTATTAATAGTTTAAACACATAAAACAGACAAACATAAAATGAGTGTTTAAAATAATGAATAACAGGTCTCCTGTTCTTTTATTATTATTAATAGTTTAAACACATAAAACAGACAAACATAAAATGAGTGTTTAAAATAATGAATAACAGGTCTCCTGTTCTTTTATTATTATTAATAGTTTAAACACATAAAACAGACAAACATAAAATGAGTGTTTAAAATAATGAATAACAGGTCTCCTGTTCTTTTATTATTATTAATAGTTTAAACACATAAAACAGACAAACATAAAATGAGTGTTTAAAATAATGAATAACAGGTCTCCTGTTCTTTTATTATTATTAATAGTTTAAACACATAAAACAGACAAACATAAAATGAGTGTATAAATAATGAATAAAAGGTCTCCTGTTCTTTTATTATTATTAATAGTTTAAACACATAAAACAGACAAACATAAAATGAGTGTTTAAAATAATGAATAACAGGTCTCCTGTTCTTTTATTATTATTAATAGTTTAAACACATAAAACAGACAAACATAAAATGAGTGTTTAAAATAATGAATAACAGGTCTCCTGTTCTTTTATTATTATTAATAGTTTAAACACATAAAACAGACAAACATAAAATGAGTGTTTAAAATAATGCATAAAAGGTCTCCTGTTCTTTTATTATTATTATTATTAATAGTTTAAAGATAGTTCGCTTAATACAAGCACCAGGGTCAGCTCAAGTTACAGGGCTTAACATCTTGAATATCTGCTTTTAAACATCTAATTCAGAACCCTTTTTAACCTCAAGTTTAAACCCACCTACTAAGATAGGATTTAAACCTCTTTTTAACATCTAATTTTGACCAATCTTCTAACGTCTTAGAAGCTCTTTTTGCCTCGGGCACGGTGGGGTAATGGATGGCGGCTCGGGTTGTTGAATCAGAGATTCGAATTCCCATCGAATACATTACATTCACTTACGTGCTAATACCCTTGTGAAAGGTGTGAATCCTCTTCTTCTCCCCCCAGCTATGGGTAAATAGCAGGGCGGACCGGGTCCTATAGCCTTAGGATCTTTTCTTTATCAACTGATTTAGCCCCTCATTTTAACCTCAAATTTAAATCCACCTTCTAAGATAGGATTTAGACCATATTTTAACATTGAAACCAATCTTCTAACATCTTATTTACGCAGCTTTTTTTACAGCAGATTTAGCCCCACCTTTTACCATCAAATTTAGACCCACATTTTACCATCTGATTTAGGCAACATTTTAAGCGTCTGATTTAGATTCCCTTTTTAACATCCCATTCAGACCCCTACTTTTATCATCTTAAACCCACCTTGTACCATCAGATTTAGGTCCACTTTTCGACATCAGCCTTTTAGGACCCCTTCTTCTAATATCTAAATTACACCCACCTCTTAATAGATTATTCATCACCCGTTAACATTTATTTTTGATTCACCTTTTAATATCACCCAATTATCGTATTTAAACATCCTCTTTTTTTTATTTTGTGATGTTTTAATCGATTTATATTTCATTTGCAGCGTCTTTTTTTATTCAATATTTATGAAACACACCCCCGAATACAAATATATATACAAATGTTTTTGTATTATTATATCTGTACGATTGCCAAAAATATTGTATATCTGTATGTCTATAAGGCTGCCTGTGCTTAATTGTGCACATAAAGTCGTTTGTGTATTCCGATCTATCAATTTATAAGTTTATCGATCTCTACAATCATCGACCTGCGAAGACCTTGGTTCAAAGATTTTATTCCAAAATGAACTTTAGTCTTCCTAACCTAGCCTCATCCTGAACACAATATCAGATAGAGATTCTAGGAATTCGTGATGTAATTTCTTTAGAATTTTTTTTCATCTATAGTTTTATCTCTGCACGTTTACATTCGTTACAAAGATATCGGTTCTTGACAAAAAAGTGTTTAATATACAAATCTATGTAAATTCCTGTGTATGCTCTAATACATTTGATAACTTTATACATACACATAGAAATATTCACACAAAACCACACACATATATATGTATATTATATATGCATATATGTGTGTATATGCTTACATATTCATCAATGTATCGATCCAGCCAAACTATTTCTTTAAGTATTCCAAATACACGCAAGCAAATACCTGCTAAACAAAGGAGCGCATATGTAGATAACTGCCTCGGTATGAATTCACTTATAGCTTAAAAAAAAACAAAACAAAAAAACAGAGCTCATTCATATATGCTGAAAAGTTCCCGGCCCAATAGAGGAAACTTGAAAAGAAAATACGAAGATTTGATAATTTGGGCAGATTTTGAAAAGTAAGTCGAATCAAGAATTTTCAGCACAGTCTTGTGTGTAATTGCATCAAATCGTCCGTCCATGTCCTAATGACGAAAACGAATTATTTTTAAGCAACTAATCTGAAGAAATAAAATGTCGGATTAAAAATACATCAATTAATTCTTTATATATAT
>OZ038520.1:12276109-12278609 GCA_964036315.1 Acanthosepion esculentum
TTGAACGGTTGGTAAACACTTGTAACTATTTTTGTATCTACTGTGAAACATTACATAACAATTATTTGCGAATTTTGACTAAGGAGCTCAGGCAGATGGATTAAAATTATTCAGGAAAGGGTTAATCGCTGCCTAAAAGAAAAATATGTCCGAAGTCTGTGAAATCTGTCAGCAGTTGTCCCTATTTTCATGAATACTGTCATTACTGTCACAATACCGCCACATCAACCTCTTTAGTGTCATATTCAAACACTTTGAGTCTATTATCAACAAGAAGGTATGTGCTAATTCCACCAGAAACAGTCTCCTGGGCGACAAACAGTATGACTTTACTTACCCTAGGACCACTGCTGATGTTTTAGATGTCACTGCACACAGTACCAATGAACCAATTTTATTGCACAGAGTACCAATGAAGTGCTTTATAGTAGCTTCACCACGAGAGCGATTGTCTTAGATATCTCAAACGACATTAATAAGATGAGGTTTGCTCCACTAACTCTCCTGCTATGGCATCTCTAGGAGAGTTTACACAATTTGTAAGTTCTTATTCAGGCAGGTCTATAAATGTCATTGTGAATGGCAAAACTTCTAAGGCACATGTGGTCAACTCAGATGTACCCCAAAACTCTCTTCTCTTTCAGCATTTTATTAATGATCTGCCTAGGAACATTTTCAGATCATTTCTAAACATCTATGTAAATGATATTACAGTTTATGGAAGCATTTCCAAAATTCAAAATGTGATCTCCATTCTGACCTAGCTCTAAAAGCTCAAGGGAGAAAACTGGCTTGTAACTATCAATACCCGGCTCGTATCATTTCATCATCACCGATCAAACCCTGAGATTTCCCCAGTCACGAATAACGACGGCACTCTCAACGTTTTTGTGTTTTCAACTTCAGATTTCAAATGAAATTCTTATACAGGGTGGCCCCAAAGTAGGTGGACTGTATGTGGAATAGGTTTATGTGTCGATTATATTATTCAACTAAGTATCTTGATGAAACATTTCCTGAGAAATGGATTGGCCGAAGAGATCCAATTGATTGGCCGGCACGTTCACCAGACTTGAGCCCAATGGATTTCTTCTTTTGGAGAGTACTCAAGGACAAAGTTTATAGTCGAAAACCAAGTAGTGTCGGTGATTTGAAAAATTACATAAGAGATGCATTTCAAGAAATTGATACCCAAAAAGTCTTGTGCAAAAAAGTTTGTCGAAGCGTTAGAGGTAGACTTCAAAGCAGTGTAAATTGTGATGGAAAAGAGTTTGAGCACCTGCGTTGATAAAATTTAAGGGTTTTTGTATTATTGTTCAGAATAAAATTTAATGGTTTTTGTATTATTGTTCACAATAAAATTTAAGGGCTTTTGTATTATTGTTCACGATAAAATTTAATGGTTTTTGTATTATTGTTCACAATAAAATTTAAGGGCTTTTGTATTATTGTTCACAATAAAAATTTAAGGGCTTTTGTATTATTGTTCACAATAAAAATTTAAGGGCTTTTGTATTATTGTTCACGATAAAATTTAAGGGTTTTTGTATTATTGTTCACAATAAAATGTAAGGGCTTTTGTATTATTGTTCACAATAAAATTTAATGGTTTTTGTATTATTGTTCATAATAAAGTTTAAGGGCTTTTGTATTATTGTTCACGATAAAATGTAATTGTCAATTTAATAATTGTGCTTGTAAATATAAATGCATGTATATGTAATCTCAAAATATGCTGGATCTGTACAATAGTCACTTTCGAGCCTTGAGCAAAATCGTTTACACGTGGTTTTGTGGAGAGGATGACATATTGTCTGTTATACATCCTCTTTCCTACAAATACAATGTTGCAAGCCTATCACTATTTCCCTGGAAAATATTCACATGAGCTCTATCATATTATCAGCATTTCAAACAGCTACAGCTAATACTCGCCATGCCATAACCTCAGAGTCAAATCACTCACGTTTCTTATCCGTATTCTGATTGTAAGAAAGAATTTGAACCAGAAAGATTGTTTTACTTTTCTTTTAAATGCTACTTTGTGGAAATACCTTCTCCATAGCTACTACCTTGAATAAGGCAATCTTAATCTCTTCATGACAAAGGTCAATGGTTATCTATCATTGAAGACGACAATCTTAGCTTCTTCATGTCAAGAGTCAGTGGTTATCTTTACTTGAACACGACAATCCTAACCTATCGAGAACAAAGGGCAATGGTTATCTATCTTTGAACACAATAATCCTAACCTTTTCAAGTCAAGTGTCAATGGTTATCTATCCTTGAACACGACAATCCTAAACTCTTCAAGTCAAAGATCAATGGTTATCTATCCTGTAACACAGCAATCTTAGCCTCTCCAAGACAAAGGCCAATGGTTATCTTTCCTTGAACACGACAATCCTAAACTATTCAAGTCATGGGCCAATAGTTATCTATATTTGAACACGACACCCTTAGCCTCTTCATGTCAAGCGTCATTAGTTATCTTTACTTG
>OZ038520.1:12283609-12308609 GCA_964036315.1 Acanthosepion esculentum
ACATGTGGCCTAGTGTTGTTATGTTGCAAAATCACTTTGTCGTGTCTCTGCTCGTATAGCGACCGTTTTTTCTTCAATGCATCAAAAGCATCAAATTGTAGTCGATTGCGATCTCCCATGATTGTTTCGGTCGAAAAAACGATGGTTGAAACAAATGTTCACACGTGACAAGATTCCGTTTGACGTCTCTCGGCTTCAACTCATACGGCACCCAATGTCATTGCTTTTGAATTATTCCTAATGCTTTCAAACCTTTCTAAACTGTTGTGTGATCAACTCCTAATGATTCTGCAAGTTCAGCTTGCGCCTGACATGAGTCTTCATGAAATAATGTCTCCAATTCTTCATCTTTTTCAGTGCGCCATAGAATTGTTTATGTTCAACATCAAAATCATTATTTTTGAAGCGTCTAAACCAATCTGTGCATGTTGCTTCCGACAAAGCATGGTCGCCGTAAGTCTCGACAAGAATTCTTAAGCTGCAGATTTCTTTTGAATAAACTAAACTAAAATTCCCCTCAAATATATATTCTTTGGCACGAAATCTGATATGTTTAACGCTATGAAAAACAAATTCGTTTACACTTTGGTGAAATGACATGCACTGAATTTCAAGTTTGCTTATAGTACTTCCTTATAGATGCGATACCATCTGAAACTAGACGCACGCAGTTCTGGGAACGCCATCTGTTGGGAAACAGCGAGAACTTATTCAAGGTCCTAATATTTCTTTGATATATATTAAATAGATCTTTTATTTAACATTGAGCACTGTTTTTTCTTACACTATAGAGTATTTAGTCATTCATCTACCTATCATCCAGTTATATATATATATATATATATATATATATATATATATATATATATATATATATATATATATATATAATTCTGTCATTAGTGCCATCATACATCTTTATCAAATTTCTTGTACACCATATTTTGGCAGCAGTTTTTAATTGATACATGTTTTATTAATACCTACGCATACAGATTATTGTATTTTATTTTTTAGTTAACTCATTTTGTTTATATGTATGCGAGAATATTTTTGGATTCATTGAATATATATATATTTATCAAAAGATGATTAAAAGAAATGTTGCTGTCTAAATATACAGTAATCAAATAACACGACCCAGCTGCCAGCAAGGAACATAGCAGAGCTCAATAAAAAAAAAATCAACCCATAATCTGCAAGAGGCCTTAAGAAAGATATTAGTCGATAGTACGAGAATCGTTTGTAAATCAAATTTCAGAAAACACCTTGTTATGAGAGAGGCCTTGTACATCAAACAGCTCTCTCCCACCATCAAGTCTATCTTGTTTAACAATGGCAACGGGGTGCTGAAAGTCTTTATAAAGTAGACAGTTGCCGACTCGAATTCCAGCCACGCCCAACACACGAGGGCTTGGAATCGCAGCTACTATAATTCACAAATAATACATTCACACGGTCATAACATGAAAATAAACTAACTATACCACTCCCACCCCCATGAATATGGCTAAAAAAAATGTATCCGGAAGCGCTTAGGACAATCGAATTTATGGACCGTTTTTACGAAATAAGATGTAAGAACGCTGAAGAAACTAAATAAAAATTAATAAAATTTTCCTTGTCCGTCATATTTAAAAGAAAGGTTGCTGCTCAAATATATATTTATATATTGTCATCCACGGACAGACCGTTTCGCAGCTCTTCATTATGGCTAGACGTCCGGTTGCCACTAGTTAGGTTCGAAACCCGGCTGAACTGGCGTCTTCCGGAGATTCTACCACTAAGCCGTTGGTGCCCGGCAAGGATGAAGGTGAATTTAAGCGTATTTATTTTTAGATAAACATACAGTGACTGAGAGAACTCGATTCGATTTACCGAAGAGTCTTGCTATAATAGCCGTAATAGTCATTGTTTACAAACCCACGCTTCCTCCGCCAGAGGCTCAACCGAAGTAAATTTTTCAGTAGCCTATATATTGTCATCCACAGACAGACTGTTTCGCTGTATCACAGCACTTCAGTGTGGCTAAGCGTCCGGTTGCCTCTAGCTAGGATCGAAACCCGGTTGAATTGGCGTCAGTCGGAGATATAATTTAAATCTATTTAAATACAATGGGTAAAAAAGCTGGATAGCACAATTTTCAAATAAATTGGCATCCGTGGAAAAATGGGGAAAAAAACAAAGAAAAAAATGAAAAAAGAAAGAAAGCACCAGAAACCCAGCTAGTAATAAGTTAAAACGAAGAGAGTGCCCAATACATTAAGTAGAGCAAACATAAAATAAATAAATCCTTATGAACCAGGTACTAACTACCTAGGTTTCACCACATGGTATCATCAGGGTGAACTTAGTGCCCCCCCCCCCGATGATCCCGAGTGGTTTCTCGCTTTTGTGATCGTATGTTAGTTCTATCACAAATATTGAGTTCTTTCCTCTAAGTACCGCGCATATAAAGTATATATATATATATATATATATATATATATATATATATATATATATATATATATATGTGTGTGTGTGTGTGTGTGTGTGTGTGTGTGTGTGTGTGTGTGTGTGTTATGAAAACACTCCCATGAGTGCTCAGGATCGCCTCTTCAGTGATGTTATGACTTGGGGTCATGACAAGTTTCGGGTTTTCCAACATCATACTTGCTCGCCCAAGAGACCCTACCGAAACAGTACTATTCCGGCAGGTGATCCTGAAACAAAAAAAAGAAAAGTGAAGCACGCAACAAATGGACTCCTCAAATAAATGCCACTGCTGACCAATCACCACCGACTTACGTCGCTTCCTCCTCAGCTAAGACGTTACAAAAAATAGAATCGACGGCGAGCTCGTCTTTTTCCTTCATCTTAGGTTGACCACGCGGAACGACCCTCATCTTCAACGAACAGTTTGACATAACAGGTAAGTAATGATAAGAAAAGTTTCCTTTCTTATGAAGTGTTACTTAACCACAAAAAATGTATTGAACACGTTCGTAGGTCATAGGAATTATGATCAGAAACGTTTCTCGCTTTCTTTTCCCACCATTCCCATTTCTTCCTTCCTTCTTTACCCCTCCTCTCTCCCCTCCCAACTAGGAATGCAGAAAAAACAGTTAGGGCTACCAATATATATATATATATATATATATATATATATATATATATATTGTGTGTATTTAGGCAGCATTTTTTCATTAATACATGTTTCATTAAATAATATAGATAAGTGTTGTCTATATATTTTATGTAAGTTTTTTTCATATAGTCTGATAATCTTAATAACATTATCATTAAATAATGAAAGAAAATCACAATATTGATACATACTTTTTTTTATTTAATCCAATCTAAGCTTTCGGCTTACATAAGCCATTATCAAAGATGACAATTACACAATATATATATATGCAATACACGAACAAGAAATTGATGATAGTATTATTTGTTTACATGGATGATTTCCAAGCAACGATAAACACGTGCATATAAAACGCTGAAAGCGAAAATCGCACGACAGCTCATGACGTCACACATGATCACGCGAGAGTGAATCCGATGAGTATTGAGTATGGAAAGCCGTTGGTATGAACCAATGACCTCTGTTACTAATTATAGGCATTTAAGGATATTTTTGGAGATTTCATAGTTTATTTTGTTCAGGTTAGGTTTCAACTGTTTTATGTATATAGCTTCAAGAATTTTTAGTTTTTGTTTATTGTTTTCATGTTTAAGTATAGTTGTGTTTCCGACGAGGATTTTCCGGAATTGTGTATGCGGCCAGGCATGTTGTTTTAAATGTCTAAAAATGTTAGAGTTATCATTCAAATGTAGTGTCAAGCGTCGTGAAAGCGAGTTTGTGGTGTGACCAACATAGATATTATTTAGTTCGTTGGAGATACAATCTCCCAAAGGGCACCTGAATTTGTAAACTATGTTGGTTTTTTTCAAATCGCTAACCGGGGGAGAAGAAGCATTTCGAATAATTGAGTTGGATATTTTAGATTTAGTGTAGTATATAATTAACTTAATTCTTTTGCTAGGATCTGTTGTGGATATGTTAGTATTTACTAATTTTTTTAGTATATTTTCATCTTGTTTATAATTAGTATGCATTTGATTACGATATAGGAGATTAATATGTTTGAGATTAGTAGAAGCAGTATTATGTACTATTTGCTTAGTATTGAGATTTCTAAGAAAGCATCATATTTGTTCATCAATTATATAGTTTGGAAAACTATTATTAACAAGTGTTTGTTTTATATTCTTTAGTTCACTGTAAAAAATCTGTTTTGTGGATGAATTAGTTTCTGCACGGTGTATTAGATTTTTTATAATTGCTTTTTTGTAGTAATATGGGCATTCGCTCTTGTAGTTAAGTGTACATGAATTTATGCTAGTAGGTTTTTTATATGGCGAAATAGTAAATTTGTTATTATTTGTGTTTATCAATATGTCAAGGAAAGGAATTTTATTATTAGTATTGAGTTCATACGTGAATTTGAGGACAGAATTATTTTGGAAACATTTTTGTAGTTGAAGTATTTCATCTGTATTTTCAACTAACATAAGAATATCATCAACGTATCTTACATAGATGGATGGTTTTTTAAAGTCTGTAAATATCTTATTTTCCAGGTTCGACATATAGAAATTGCTAAATGTCGGACCCAGTGCTGAACCCATAGCTTCTACTAATCTCAAACATATTAATCTCCTATATCGTAATCAAATGCATACTAATTATAAACAAGATGAAAATATACTAAAAAAATTAGTAAATACTAACATATCCACAACAGATCCTAGCAAAAGAATTAAGTTAATTATATACTACACTAAATCTAAAATATCCAACTCAATTATTCGAAATGCTTCTTCTCCCCCGGTTAGCGATTTGAAAAAAACCAACATAGTTTACAAATTCAGGTGCCCTTTGGGAGATTGTATCTCCAACGAACTAAATAATATCTATGTTGGTCACACCACAAACTCGCTTTCACGACGCTTGACACTACATTTGAATGATAACTCTAACATTTTTAGACATTTAAAACAACATGCCTGGCCGCATACACAATTCCGGAAAATCCTCGTCGAAAACACAACTATACTTAAACATGAAAACAATAAACAAAAACTAAAAATTCTTGAAGCTATATACATAAAACAGTTGAAACCTAACCTGAACAAAATAAACTATGAAATCTCCAAAAATATCCTTAAATGCCTATAATTAGTAACAGAAGTCATTGGTTCATACCAACGGCTTTCCATACTCAATACTCATCGGATTCACTCTCGCGTGGTCATGTGTGACGTCATGAGCTGTCGTGCGATTTTCGCTTTCAGCGTTTTATATGCACGTGTTTATCGTTGCTTGGAAATCATCCATGTAAACAAATAATACTATCATCAATTTCTTGTTCGTGTATTGCATAAATATATTGTGTAATTGTCATCTTTGATAATGGCTTATGTAAGCCGAAAGCTTAGATTGGATTAAATAAAAAAAAGTATGTATCAATATTGTGATTTTCTTTCATTATTTAATGATAATGTTATTAAGATTATCAGACTATATGAAAAAAACTTACATAAAATATATAGACAACGCTTATCTATATTATTTAATGAAACATGTATATATATATATATATATAGAGAGAGAGACAGAGACAGAGAGACAGAGACAGACAGAGACAGAAAGAGACAGAGACAATATTAGTGGTAAATATACACATACATATGCAATTATATATACACATACATATATGTATAAAAATAATTCCAAGATGATATAATCCAGGTAGAACTCGATGTGCAGGACAGAGTAAGGATATAATAAAAAGACTTCAACACTAATATTCCATGGTCATAATTTATTCCATTGGAATCGTAAAAATACGATTCCAATGGAATAAATTATGACCATGGAATATTAGTGTTGAAGTCTTTTTATTATATATACATATATATATATATATATATATATATATATATATATATATATATATATATATATATATATATATATATATATATATATATATATTATTTGAACGCTTAGAATCGAACGCTTTCAGTCATACTCTCCTGGTCATTTTCCATCCAGTTTATGTAGACGTAGTAGAAAACGGATGAGCACTTCTATAACTGAATCGCACAACACATCATAAATGCATTTAAAATGGGGACAACACCTATAAATGTAGCTTAAAAGACAATAAACTCAGTAAGGGTAAAATCCTCCAACCTCAATCATAAGACAATTGTAACAATCTCTTGGAGCATGACAAGCTCACTGAGGCACTAAAAAGACATCCTCAAGGTCGGATATAACTGCTACCTGCAAATAAAATTCAACCCCTATAACAAAAATACTAAAATTGAAATGTTATTTCAATCACAAAAAGGACAAATCGAAAAGCAGATCACAACACACCCAAATCACCCAGCTTAGTCTCAAAATTAACATACCTACTAATGATCACCATGGTAATGTAGACATAGCAGAAGAAGCAACTCTAGCAACTCTAGCAACTCTAGTAACTCTAGCAACTCTAGTAACTCTAGCAACTCTAGCAACTCTAGTAACTCTAGCAACTCTAGCAACTCGTACGTAAAAAATAAATCAGCAACCAATTAAAGAAAGACAACTAAATTATTTTTTAATCGGTATCACATTATGCAAGGCAGTAAAGCCACTAAGACACAAGTGGGCTACAGGGTGTGGAGGAATTAAGAACAGGAACATTAAAAATGAGCGGGAAAAGAAAAGAGTAATTAGGACAGTAGATAGTGATTGACATTGCATTTAAAATTTCGCAGATTAAAGTTGGCTGGAAAAGTAACTGAAGCCCTAGATAATTTAGATTCTGGAAAGAAAAATTGCCTCGCACGACACACTGAACCAACTTTCTGACCAAGCAATGGATTCAATATATTCTTTCCACTTCATATCAGCTGAGAACGTTAATCCGAGAAATAGGCTCTATAAAAGTACTGAAAAGCACTGACGACTACCAACTTGAATTAATAAAATCTATTGAATTAAAATTCATAAAGTCGTTGACCATTCGAAAACTAGTGTTCCTCGAATCACTACCTATCCCCAAATATACCTTACCAAAAGCACTAAACAAAATTTTAACATCATACTTAAATCCCACTGTACGTTCCATAAACCTAGCAACTGTATAATGCAAAAACCTTTTACTAATGTCCCAGTTAATAACATTCTTTGCAAATATCCATCCCTTTTTACCAAGAAAACCGAACCCACTACCTTGCGTAAATTACTGCCAGCGTCGTTTTCTGCAACTATTAAGACCACACCTATATCTAAATTGACGTAATGTGGTCTCCGTTGAGGTCTACATTCCCCAATTTCTATGCCTCACTCAGAAAATGCAGTATTCAAAAACTTTATTACATCTACAATCTTCTAAATTTTTTATTTCACAAATATTTTCGAAATTTACCATTATTTGGTGCCTCTACTACTACGCGAAATTTACCATTATTTCGATTCGCCTCTGTGACATTAGATTTTCCGTTACTTCAAGCTTCCCCTGTGATACGAAATAGCCATTATTTTGAGACGCCCAATGACACGAAAATAGCCATTATTCCGATCCGCCTCTGTAACATGAAATTTGGCATTATTCCTAGCTGTCACTTTGATACAAAAATAACCATTATTTCTAGCTGGTACCATGAAATGAAAATAGCCATTATTTCACGTCGACATTGTGATACGAAATTTGCCATTATTACGACCCGTCTCTGTGACACTAAATTTGCCATTACTTCAAGCTGCCACCATGGCACGAAATTTGCCATTATTTCACGTCGACATTGTGATACGAAATTTTCTATTATTTCGAGCTGCCATTGTGACACAAAATTTGCCTTTTCTTCGAGCCACCACTACAATGTGACACGCAAAATGAAATTAAAGCAATTTTTCTGAACACAGGAAATTAACAGCACCACTCACAGTGCAATGTCTTTTGAGATTTCACCGTCAAGCCATTCACTGATGAAGCCACAAATTACTCACTGATGATATCGATCTGTACAGCTCAATTTTCCCGGGCGCATATAAATAATAATGAATATTAGATAAAAAAAATAAAAAATCATCCAAGGTTTAACATGTTCATATTTTATGAATGGAATACTTTAAACACCAAATGGTAAGGAAAGATACTATCAAAAGAATTACATACTTTATTATCATTAACTTTATTTTGTTATATTCGCAGAGAGACATATAGCAAATATTATTGATGTTATATGTATTATATATATAATTATAATATCATTAAATTTTGCGTATCGATTGTTAGAAATTAAATGGCGTCAAGATTTATTTAGACTTTAGAAATTATCTCAGAGTTCTTATTTTTATTAATAATTTTGAAGAATCTAAAATCAGGTTTGAATTGCGCCTAACAATTGTTAACCTACTCCTGCCATCATACATGTATATGAAATTTCATCTTCCAATTAACTATTCTTATTTCTTCGTCTCTCTTTGTACCTCTCACTTACTGCTCTCTCTTTTTCACTCCCTCTCTCTCCACACACACACACACACACACACACACACACACACACACACACACACACACACACACATACACACACACACACACACAGATAGATAGATAGATAGATAGATAGATAGATAGATAGATAGATAGAATATATAATAATTGTGAAGAATCTAAAATCAGATTTGTATTCTGCTTAACGAATATAATGCGAAAATGTTTATGTGGCGGAGACATCACGTGATCTAAAAGCCCGCATCTACGAACATAAGAGAGGCTTGCCTTTAAACATTCTCACGTACTACATCGAAACGATGCTGGAGATCACTTTAATTTCACTAATGCCACCCCAATAAAAAAAAAAAAAAGAACATAATTCTTTTAGGAAAAAATACTTAAAACATAATAACAACCTTATTACCAACTATAAACACGCCTAATACATTACATTGCATCGCCATCTTTCTTTGAATCCATTCTTAAAGAATTTAACTTATATCTATCTAATACAAAGAATACGTGCTTAAAAAGGTCAGTTATAAATTAGAATGAAGTGATACCCCGGTGCGCTGGGTTGATAGTACAAAGGTGAAACATTAGAACTCCCACTAGACAGGCACACATACACAATCACGAACACGCATCTTACATACATTTAGAATTATCTACGGTTTTAATGCACGTCGTACATGACTGATTAAATATAAATACCAGAGTTTTATACCCTGAAGAGTGGACAACAGGTCCGTCGACGTAACTCTGCAGTCGGGATCAATAGGTTAAGTGACAAATTTTAGTCACATTAATCACACACACACACACACACACACACACACACATATATATATATATATATATATATATATATATATATATATATATTCTCATTATATTTTTATTATAAGAGATCATAATAAAAACATTTTAAATCGCTACACAAAAGTTTTCATTCATGTTTCAGTACTTTGAATGTACTCCTTCAGGAATAGAAAATTTAAGTAACTGGTGATGAAATGATTTTTAAGGAATTTTAAAAACAAATTGTTACTTCTTTTTTTAAAGTTAAAAGGCGGAGGGACATAAGGTCAGAATTAAAATTAGACTTATGGATATATATTGATTAACCAATTAAATGTCCGATCTACGCTAAAATAAAAAAATATATTTTCTCAGAGGGTATACGTAGGTGAGTTATCTCTTCATGTCATGATAAACTCGAACAGAGCCAAGCCATCGTTGGTAGAAATACCCCCAACATAATAGTAAGACATTAGTGGTAGCGTGTGTTTTTCTCTATCTAATGTCTTACCATTATGGGGGTGGTATTCGGAGAGGTATAAGTATGAGGTATTTTTGACACACCCAATATATATATATATATATATATATATATATATATATATATATATATATATATATATATATATATATATATATATATATATATACATATATATACATATATCACCACAAGCAAGGCGATAATGCTAATAAGGCGCAAATGGTAACTGGAGGTAACAGAAAATGTGAAGGTTTTAGGAGAAGGAACCGGAAATCCAATTCTAAACATGAAACAAGGGATAAACCTCTACTCCTGTTCAAAAACCGAGAAGTAATAAATAATGTTACTATTTCCAAGGTAATCGTTTATTGATTGACTTATGAAAACACTTCTTTTTCTATTATTAGGATTATTTTTAATTATATAATTTTATATTTTAATTATAAATAATTATTTTAATATTATATTTTAATTGTATAATTATAATATAATTTTATAACTATTAGGTCATCCCATAAGTTCTGTCCGAATTTTACTTTAAAATGAACGAAATTTAAAGAGTATTCTATAATGTCTAATGGAGCTGAACATTATTTTTATGTTTAGATGCATTTAAACTGATCAAATTTTTTTCAGAGAACAATAAAATTAAATTTTGTTTGATTAAAACCCTGCTAACATGGAAGTACCCAAGAATCATTTGAGGCACATAATGCTTTATGAGTTTAAGAAAGGAAACTCAGCAGCCGAAGCGGCTAGAAACATTCACTCAGTTTATGGAGAGGAATGTGTGAATGAAAGAACTTGCAGAAGATGGTTTGCAAACTTCAGAGGTGGAGATTTTGACATCTTCTCTTCTCTCTATTCTCACCAACTTGCTTCACCTTTTTTGGATAGACTTGTGACTGGCGACGAAAGATGGATCTTTTATCGAAATGTTAAGCGTCGTAGACAGTGGCTTAGTAAAGGGGAAGGACCCCAGCCACAGCCGAGAAGGGAACTTCATGGGCAAAAGATTCTTCTTTCAATCTGGTGGGATTGCCAAGGAATAATCCACTTTGAATTCTTACCACCTGATGCAACAATTAATGCTCAAATATACTGTCAGCAATTAGAGCGTTTGAACCAAGCTTTGAGGGAAAAAAGACCTGCTCTAGTGAATCGAAAACGGGTGATGTTTCACCAGGACAACGTGCGACCACACACAGCAAGAATCACGTCACAAAAGATCGAAGAACTTGGTTAGGAGAAAATTCCTCATCCACCTTATTCTCCCGACCTTGATCCTTCAGATTACCATTTGTTTCGTAGCTTACAGAATCATTTGGAAGAAACAGCTTTTGTAACGCAGGAAGAAGTTAAAACTGACATTGTGAGTTCTTCGAATCGAAGCCAAAAGAATTTTACAGTAATGGAATTAGTAAGCTTATTAATAGATGGAAGGAAGTCATAGATAATCAGGGAAAATACATTGTTGATTGAATCTGTAATTAAATGTAACATTTGGTCACTTGTTTCAAAATTCAAAATTCGGACAGAACTTATGGGATGACCTGATATATATATATATATGTTTGTGTATATATATATATATATATATATATATATATATTTGTCATCCACAGACAGACAGTTTCGCAGCTCATCAGTGTGGCTAGACATCCGGTTGCCTCTAGCTACGATCGAAACCCAACTGAATTTACGTCAGTCGGAACTTCTACCCGCTAAGCCATCAGCGTACGGTACGGAATGGAGATGAATTTTAGCGTGTTTATTTTTAGATTCGGATAAACACACAGTGACTGAGAGTGACTCAATTCTGTCGGAAAGTCGTGCAGTATTAGCATAAATAGTCACTGTTTACAAATTCACACCCCAAACCAGAGGGCTCAACCGAAATTAATTTCAGGAGCTACTTTTTTTATACTTTTATATATATATATATATATATATATATATATATATATATATGTTTGTGTGTGTGTGTATATATATCTATATATATGTGTATATATATATATATGTGCATATGTGTATATATATATATATGTGTGTATATGTGTATATATATATATATATATATATGTGTATATGTATATATATATATATGTATATTACAAAGAGTTAATCATACCTTGAATCAATTAGCATATGAAATTATATGCTGCCTATTTTATTATGTTCATATATGTAAATGTATATCACGTCATAAAAGATCGAAGAACTTGGTTGGGAGAAAATTCCTCATCCACCTTATTCTCCAGACCTTGCTCCTTCAGACTACCATTTGTTTCGTAGCTTACACAATCATTTGGAAGAAACAGCTTTTGTAACACAGGAAGAGGTTAAAACTGACATTTGTGAGTTCTTCGAATCAAAGCCAAAAGAATTTTACGGGAATGGAATTAGTAAGTTTGTTAATAGATGGAAGGAAGTCATAGATAATCAGGGAAAATACATTGTTGATTGAATCTGTAATTAAATGTAACATTTGGTCACTGGTTTCAAAATTCAAAATTCGGACAGAACTTATGGGATGACCTGATATTAGGATTTTTTTCTATTCTCTGTAATTTGTTTACGTGGTGTTTTAGCAGGGACCAGTATTTTCATAATATCTGTCAAATTATAATTTTTTTTGTTTGTTTGAAGAAATATATGCAAGTTTTCTTGGAGAGAAAACTGAAATGGTTATTTCGACAATAAGTGTGGAATAATTTTAAAAATTTTGGCTGGAGAGAAAGAATGAAATTCCATAAGAAAGAAAGAAAGAAAGAAAGAAACGCAAGAAAAAATGAAAGAAAAAGGAAGAAAAGAAAGAAAGGAAATAAAGAAATAAAGAAAAAACGAAAATCGAAAGAAAAAGAAACATAAGAAAAAACGAAAGAAAAAGGAAGAAAAAATGAAAGAAAGAAAGAAACGCAAGAAAAAAACGAAATAAAAAGGAAGAAAAGAAAGGAAAGAAAGAAAAAACGAAAGAAAGAAAGAAAGAAAGAAAGAAAGAAAGAAAGAAAGCTTGTTTTTAAAATGTGCAAAATGAGTGAATAATGGACTGATATAGAAATCTTTGTGACATAATGTAAGTTCAATCCCTGAGCCGGGCAGTGGTACTTGGACTTTGTGGAAATAGGTCGAGTTATAAATGAGCAGTACTAAAAAAATTAGGAACTAGACAAGATATCCCTAGATATGGACAATGGAACAAGAACAGTCTATCCTCATAGATTAAATAACGGTTTCAGTTTTGGAATTCCCTGGAGGTTACCGGGATCGACATACACCCGACGAAGGCTGGGAGGCACAAAGACCGAAAAGATGTGATAATATCAACTAAAATAAGGACAATAATCCGCATATAAATACTTTAAATAATGATGACGCTACATTCCAGAAATTCAGACAGAAAATCCATGATGGTATTGAAGATGTAGTGTAACGGATATCTGCGTGAAAAGTGGAATTGTCGAGTTCAAATTCCAGACTATTCTATTACATTCGCCTTTGTATAAAACTCGTTCAATTAAATAGACGTAAATTTATTAAATCTAGGCAAATTCTAGAGGAAGGCAAAAGGAAACTTCTCAAATACCTTCTCCCAGAATGTTTAACAATTCACCGGTTATAAAAGAATCTATGGAGATTTATGATCATCCACGTCCTGAAAGGGGCATGGCATTAAAAAAATAGTATTGAATTCCATCAGTGGTATTGACTCTAAGATGAGGTGATCTAACACAATTTATCTTTTGGCAACCAGATACCATAAATGTTCTATATAATTACTCGTTGATATTTTAAAAGCTATTTCAGAACATTCCTAAAATTGTAAGTACCCACTACTTACAATTTCAGGAATGCTCGGAAATAGCTTTTAAAATTGGTGGATCAAATTTTACAAAAAACTCTTATGGTTATATTTAAAAATCTAATTTATTTCAAAGATTTATCTATGTGCTACAAATCCACCCAAAGCGTTCTTCAAAGAGTTCAATATGCCTGGAAAAATTAATATCTGCAATGCATTCTGTAAATGTTCCAAAATAGCCCACTGTAGGTTATGTTGAAAACATGCTATGGGGTTTAGTGAATCAAACTCGTGATTGATGCAAAATAGCTATTTTTATTACAAAAAAACGTTATTTTTAGTGGATACCCGTATTTGAGTAGACGGTCGGATTTTGTAAAGAGAGTTTATTTCATTTACTGGCGTGTACACTCTAGGAAAAAAGTGCCTTCCAGCAGGATTCGAACCTGCGACCTTCTTTGTCTGATCCGGCGTGATTTATACTACTTGGCTACGGAGAGTCTCACAGGCAAGCAAGGTTCGATTTGCCTTAATGCACATTTCCTCGTTCAAATTTTTCTCGGAAATCATATCTGCTCAGTTTCCTACTCGAAACGTAAACAAAGCAACCATCAAAGAATTAATGGATTTGTATTTTTAAATTTACGAACTATGCTGGCATTTATTTAAATTTTTAACTTCAATGAATTGTGTTATAGTAGCATCAAAATACTTTTCCATCTCAAATCTTATGTTGATTCCGGTTATGAGATCCCTCAGAAACTCAAGTTTCTGCTGACAACGCTTTATCCAAGCATTACTGTGCGAATAAGGAAGAACGCAGATTATATCCTTGGCTGACCACATATAAGAAAAGGGAGATCACCGCTTTCTGTGGGATCAGGTTGAGATCATAGACAAAGAACATCATAGAAAAATTCGCAAACTTATGGTATCAGTATATATGCTAAGCCACAAAAATCAACTGAGCCGACCAAGCATAGAAATGAATACAATATGGGAACCAGTAATAAGGAGTGCCAGAGAAAAGCGATAATAACAACAAAAATTGCAATATGAGCTCTTGTAAAAACATGTTTGATAACAGCAAAAATTGCAATATGAGCACTGGTTAAAAATGGTTGCTGAAGATATCAGGTTTATAATACCCAGAAATTCATACACAGATGTCCTCAAGGACACATGGCAAATTGGATAAAGGCGTTGGTTAGATCCAGTGACAGGACCCAAAGAGTTGTGAGTTCAATACCTGGAGAACTTGGAGAGGGGAATTAACAGGAGATAACTGATAACTGACATCCATTAAACATGGCACGTACGAACAGTCTACACCAGTGAGCGAAATAAAGGGTTCAGTTCGACATTCCAACCACCTGAAGAAGGCCGGAGCGCACAACGGCCGAAACGTTGTAATAAATATGGCGACAAAGATGAGGACAATAGTCCGAATAATGTAAATAGTGTACATAATACCTCATCTCTGAAATATAGACAGATACTGAAAGGCCGAAACGTTGTAATAAATATGGCGACAAAGATGAGGACAATAGTCCGAATAATGTAAATAGTGTACATAATACCTCATCTCTGAAATATAGACAGATACTGAAAGGCCGAAACGTTGTAATAAATATGGCGACAAAGATGAGGACAATAGTCCGAATAATGTAAATAGTGTACATAATACCTCATCTCAGAAATATAGACAGATACTGAAAGGCCGAAACGTTGTAATAAATATGGGAACAAAGATGAGGACAATAGTCCGAATAATGTAAATAGTGTACATAATACCTCATCTCAGAAATATAGACAGATACTGAAAGGCCGAAACGTTGTAATAAATATGGCGACAAAGATGAGGACAATAGTCCGAATAATGTAAATAGTGTACATAATACCTCATCTCTGAAATATAGACAGATACTGAAAGGCCGAAACGTTGTAATAAATATGGCGACAAAGATGAGGACAATAGTCCGAATAATGTAAATAGTGTACATAATACCTCATCTCTGAAATATAGACAGATACTGAACGGCCGAAACGTTGTAATAAATATGGGAACAAAGATGAGGACAATAGTCCGAATAATGTAAATAGTGTACATAATAGTAAATAGTGTACATGATACCTCATCTCAGATCTTTGCATGTATTTTAAAATCTGTGCATATTTCAGCACAATCTGTCATAATCAAATCATTATTACAGACACTTTTCAACATTTGCATTATTAGCTCGTCATATTGATTAACTTTAATAATCGGAGCAACATATCGAACCTTTTTTTCTTTTTTGCCAACTTCAAAAGGACATTGACGCCACTCCTGCACTTGAAGGATATCCACATTCCAAACTGTTTATGGTTTGATCACCCTCAGATGGATCTTCTATAATAAAGAAAACAACATAATCTTCATTATTTATACGATTTACATGAAGACTATTGTCGACATTTTTGTTGTTGTTGTTATCACAACGTTTCGGCCGTTGTTCCCTCCAGCCTTCATCAGGAGTACATTGATCTTGGTAACCTGCAGAACTGGACCCTTTATTTATTCTACGGGATAGACTGTTCTTGTTCCACTTCTCATATTTAGAGATATCTCTGCTCAGTTACTACTCGCCCTATTTCCACTGAGTCCAAAAAAACAGTGTTTGACCCAAGGATTGAACTCACATTTATGTCACAAATTCACGGACCAACGTCATAATCCACTAGGCCGTTACGATGATCATATACAATGTTTTCTTTTCTTTTCTTTTCTTTGTTTTTGCTGTTTCATGGTTTCGTGGCTAAATTTTATTTCTATTGTTTGCCTGCTAGGTCATTTTAAATCGCTCAGGGGTGTTAGTAAGGATTCATGTTCTCCCTGGTTTGCTCCAACCTTTTCTTTTCCTTGGAAATAGACATATATCCTCTGATGTTAAGTTGTAGAAAGCCATGATCGCTCACATCCAAAAGAGATATGATAGATAGAAGATGAAGAAATATATAATTACAATCTAAATATGGGAGACATTTCTGATGTTTTTAAATTGATAGGTCTGGTTGAATTACAGTATACGAGATCAATGGAGCAAGTCATGTGCAACCAGTAGTTGTATCTTCTGTTGCAGACAAAAACTGATCAATGCTAAAAGATGATCTATTACATAAGAAAGGCGGTGCTCTTCCCTGATGAAGATGTTTCTGCCAAGAGGGTATGTTTATAATCATTTCACTCCATGAACGCAATAAAGCCACTACGATGCGATGGGTTACTGAATGTGAAAGAATATAAAAAAAAGAAAAATATTATTAATCAGCGAGAACAATAAACAAACAGGAATGAAGACAGAAGATAACGACTGACACTGCATTTATATTTTTGATGTTCGAAATTGACTGGAAAGCAAGAAGCCGAAAGTTCTACACGTAATAAGTGTGATAGAAGAAACCGTTAGCCTAGAACTTAAGGTTACATCTTGCCATTTCAATTGTAAAATCATGAGACCTAGCCGACAATCTAGTACTGCGCTTAAATTCATAAAGTCTGGGTACCATAGAGTAAAGTTGATCAGAAAAATTACTATGAACGTATTTATAGAAAAGACACAGGGTAGCTACGTTATGGTGATGGGAAAATGACTGACACCGAGATGCCAGGTCAGGACCAATGACATTGCAGATTCTTCTTTGGATTTTATCAAGGATCTCTAAATATCTAGCATGGCACCAGATCAGATGTGGCAGCAATATTCAAAACATGGATGAATGGTAGACTTGTTAATGCGTAATATAAATTCGATCGAAAATAATTCACTAGCTTGGCATAGTGAACCAACTTTCTTAGCAACAGACCTAGCAATTAATTCAATATATTCCTTACATTTCATGTCAGCGGAAAACGTTAGCACGAGAAGGCGCAATGCAAGTGAAATGTAACGAACTCAACTGGAATTAGAACTGGGCTCTCTGATTCCTCAAACCGAGCCGCTATCCATTACTCCACCGTACCTCCACACCCTCCTCCCTCATTATATGTCCAGGAAATTTCACCGCCTCTTTCTGATTTTGTATCTTTTTTGTTTCAATTTTGCTTAAAACTTCCTCTTTGCTCACATGCTCAGTCTATGATATTTTCAGCCTTCTTCTGTTTCCTTGATACGTTGTAGGAAAATTAATTAATGTTAGACCTGGGTTTTCAGTATAAGGTTGTTTCAGGGAGACTGTCTTGATGTAATCTAGCTTTTATATCACGTGCCTATTCAGAATGTGGGCGATCATGGCTCTCCACAACTTCCTATCATTTGTAGCTCTTTGTGCTGTTTTTGTTTTTGTTTTTTTTTGGTGGGGTTTTTTATTATCTTTCTCAATTCCTATTCTTGTATCCATTTAACTAAGCTTGTTAGACAAGGTACTTACTGGTTCGTTTGACTCTCCTGCCTTCAATATGCTCTGTGAGTTGCCAGATTAGCCATGCTGTCTTTTCACTCTTATGTGTTCGCGAAATATTTTACTCTCTTTTTTTATTGTAAGTGCCCTTTTAATCAACATTTTATTAAAACTTCCTCTTTGCTTACATAGTCTGTTCATGATATTCTCAAAATCTATCTTTAGAAGTAGCTTCGTGGCTAAATTTTATTTCTATTGTTTGCCTGCTAGGTCATTTTAAATCGCTCAGGGGTGTAAGGATAATTGATAGGTCTGGTTGAATTACAGTATATAATGTCGCTTCATTCCTTTTCTTTATATGTAGGGAAATTGTCCTTTATTTACTGTCATATAGAAAAAAATCACATTGCATATCAATTCATTACACATTTCTTTACTTCTATTTTCCTATCTGTTAATACTTTGCTCAGTTTTAAAAGGGATCTTTCACCATTCCAATGCATCTTCAGATTCTGTGTCACATTTTCCGGTGTCTGTTAGTATACTATTCATTTGTATGTACATAATTTTGACGTTCCTAATTCGTAGCTCATATCATGGGCTGTGTCTTCTGTTAAACGTCATTTCAATTTTTTTCAATAACCAACCGGCTACGTGCCAAATTCCTTGAACCAAAATGTCAATATTTAAAATAAAAAAAATTTCATATTTTACTCGTTATAATTTCCATAACTTGTGGCACCTTTGTGGGTTGATACAATGTTTCAGCTGATCTACGTGGGTGGAAGTTTCTAGACCTGAATCTGCACGTTGGCGGCGAATTTAGTCATCAACACTATCATCATAAAGAAAGCGCTCAGCATTGAAGAAATTAAACTCTTGTATACAAGATAAAGCCGCCGCTGCCACCGCCAAAGACATTGGTGAAAGTATAGTACGGGTTAATCCGAGCATTGTGTGTGGAATTATGTAGACGAAACGGTTTGGAAGATGTCGATGACTGTGTTAACACGGAGTCACAAGTCATTGCGCCCGAGGTTCTGAGCCAGCTGGCCTTGTTCAAACTGTTGATCACGCCAGTTTATGTACTCTTTTCTAGAAACTGTAACTAGGCATAGTCGAAGTAGAAATCACAGGTTGACTCTGGAGAGTAATGAACAAGCACAGGTGTACCAGAGGAGGAGTTGGCTACAACAAGTAGCTATCCACCATATGTGTAGTAGCCACTTTCTTAGGTTCTGTACATTTTACTGTTTCTCTCATCTCAGCCAATTGTTGTCTGAGTTTCAGATAGATAGATAGATAGATAGATAGATAGATAGATACGAACAGACCGAGATAGATTGATATGAAAAGACTGAGATAGATAGATAGATAGATAGATAGATAGATAGATAGATAGATAGATAGATAGATACGAACCTATTGAGATAGATAGATAGATAGATAGATAGATAGATAGATAGATAGATAGATAGATAGACAGATAGATAGATAGATTATCTGAGCTTCGGTTTTTCAATAATGCATGTTTGATTGAGGACCAAAGAAAATTCTTGAACAATATTCCATCTTAAAATAAAAGTAAGAAAACATGAAAAATCGCATTGCCATCTGCCAGAATACATTATCACATTATATTCTAATCTGCCAGAACACCTTATCACATTATACTCTAATCTGCCAGAACACATACTCTACCTGCCAGAACACATTATCACATTATACTCTATCTGCCAGAATACGTTATAGTCTATCTGCCAGAACACATTATCACATTATACTTTGATCTGCCAGAACACATTATTACATTATGCCCTGATCTGCCAGAACACATTATCACATTATAGTCTGATCTGCCAGAACACATGATTATACTACACCGTAATCCAATCTCTATTAAGTCCTATTATTATTATTATTATTATTATTATTATTATTATTATTATTATCATCATTATTATCATCATTATTATTATTATCATTATTATTATTATTATTAGTAGTAGTAGTAGTAGTAGTAGTAGTAGTAGTAGTAGTAGTAGTAGTAGTAGTAGTAGTAGTAGTATTGCACGTTTTTCTTTTTCATGGTTTTTCTTTTTTTTTTAACTGGAGATTTATGGTTGTTCTCCATCAAGTTGTATGACCTCAAACATGTCGCACCTTTCGAGAAATATTTGCACTGCCAGGTTTCGGAAGCAATGGGATCCTAAATTTTATACCTATTTCCTCGATATAAGACTAAGTTCGGTAGTATAGGCTCTAACACTCCAATTATAACTAAGACAATAATTACCTGAATGTCTCATATTCTGACAACTTCAGTCCGGTGATCGGTGTATTTCTTAAGCTTGTCAATTTCTTTTCTGTTATATTATGGTCACCATTAACAGACACGACGATGAGCAGACATTTTCTTATTTCATTATTATTATTATTATTATTATTATTATTATTATTATTATTATTATTATTGAGTGAGTGAGATAGCCGCACGCTATCAAAGAGACGTTGGAATATAAATGAAAGAATCCTCTAGTATGCTCATCATAACACCCAGTCTCATTACAAACAAATGTAGGTGGTGGCAGGTTTTTCATAAATTCATACATAATATTGCAGGTGGGACCGTATTAGAAATACCTTCTGGCCGGGTAATTCATTCCACTCAGGCGGTCACTGACTGAAAGTGCTCGCAAGTACCTAGATATGACTACCGAATCGGTTTGACCGTCTCATTCTTGAAACTTAAAAAACAACTCTCTTAGCTATGTTGCACCTACTACTACTTCCGCTCATGAAAGAGATGCACGGTGCGTCATTATATAAGGGTTTATACTTAACTGGTTTCGATCAGGCAACTGATAAGCAAATCTGAACGGTCTATTTATTGTAGCCCATCTTACTTCAACAAGACAAAAGATACATGTTAACATTTCCAGTCAATTAATATCCGTATAACTTCAGAGTAAATTATTATTATTATTATTATTATTATTATTATTATTATTATTGTTTTTGTTGTTGTTGTTGTTGTTGTTGTTTTATTTCCTTTGATTTCCGGGTCCCGACCAGAGACCTAAGTTCAGAAATGGCACCATGACATTTTCAACGGAGTATTTTTGAAAAAAATACACATATTGTACACAGATAAAGCCCTTCCTAAGGTGTGGGCTGAGTATATTTTTTGTATTTCTTTAAGGCATGGGCTACCAGGGATTTCTTCTTTTCCAATCAATCCGAGGGCTCCAACTACAACAGGGATTGTTAATGTTCCCATGTGTCACATTTTGGAGATTTCGATTTCAATGTCCTTGTATTTTGATAGCTTTTTGAAGATCTTCAAAGATACATTGCAGTCTGCAGGGACTGCCATGTCAATAAGGAGACACCTTTTTTCTTTGCAGTCTCTAATCACGATGTCAGGGTGATTTTATTATTATTATTATTATTATTATTATTATTATTACAGTATAAAAGAGAAGCACGGCAAAAGATTTGATACTAGGTTACAAATATTCGAAGTTCAATGTACTTATCATGACATCCAGTTTGAACAGAGTATAGGTTTATCCCTTTATTCCTCTTTAGGACTAGGCTTTCGGTTCCTTCTAAAGTCTTTTCTTTCTCTTTCACTTTCCGTAGATCCTTGCGTCTTAGTGGCATTATCGCCTTGCTTAGAGTGAATTGATTAAAAAAATAGTTTATACTAGACACGCGCATGTGTAAAATGTGGTGCCAAGTTTTGAAAAAATCAGCGCATCAGGTGGAGCTCAGTTAAAACGACTGAGAGTGTCCAAGTATCTAGATGTGGCTCCTAAGTCACTTTACCTACCTTATCTTTCAAACTAGAAACAAAACAACCCTCAGGACAGCTGGTCATGATGCACTCCTACTACTCTCACTCATGAACAGAGATGCACTATGTGTCAGCCTCTCTGGGACATACCCAACTTGTTATGGTAAGGCAACTGACATGTGCATATGTATCGTAATGCAAAGCGGGATATTTATTATAGTGTATCTACATTCACCAAGACAAAACATGTACATGTTAACACCTCCAATCAATTAATATCAAAAGACAGATGTGCCATGCCAGCTGTAACACCGGGTTATTATTATTATTATTATTATTATTATTATTATTATTATTATTATTATTATTATTATTATTTTCTTTGATATCTGGTGTTTACACATTTCTTTCCGAGTACCGCCCAGGGACCTAAGGTTAGAAATGGCATCGTGACACTTTCCACTGACAAAAAAGAGAAAAAAAGATTTACATAGATAAAGCCCTTCGTAAAGTGTGGGCTGTACTTGTGAGAACAATTTTTTGTATTTCTTTGATGCATAGACTTCCAGGAATCCCTTCAATTAGTCTACTGGAATCTTTTCCAACAAATCCTAGAGCTCCAACTACAACAGGGACTGCTGATGTTCCTATGTGCCACATTTTTGAGATTTCTATTTCACGGTCCTTGTATTTTGACAGTTTTTCGAATATCTTCAAAGATACATTGCAGTCTGCAGGGACTGCCATATCAATAAGGAGGCACTTATTTTGTTTGTGGTCTTTAATAACAATGTCTGGGCGGTTGGCTTTGATTGTTCTGTCAGTGTGTATTGTGTAGTCTCATAGAATTGTAACAGGTCCTATCTCTGTAACCGGGTCTGGGTGGTGTTCATACCAGTTTCTTTGTTTCCATCCTGTAGAAGTTACAGATTTTCCAGTGCAGATATTGGCCCACTCTGTCATGCCGGGTTTTATATTCACTTGGTACCAATATCGTGCAACCTGATACAAGATGATCAGTGGTTTCTGAATATTTATCACAGAATCTGCATTTTGGGCTAACACAGTATTTTAGTATATGTGCTTGATAATTCCTAGTTAACAAGCATTGGTCCTGTGCAGCAATGATAAAACCTTCAGTTTCAGCTTTTTATTATTATTATTATTATTATTATTATTATTATTTAATGAGCGAGGGACACGCCAAGAAAGTAACACTGGGGTATAAATGTACGTCGATCAATGAACTCATTATGATGCCCTTTCTGATAAGGGTATACAAGGCACACCTATCACAGCCAAATGTATGCGTCATTGGTACAAGTTTTGATAATCCGTGCATAACCTTGTAGGTGGCACACAGTTAAAAAATACTTCAGTTTGGGTAGACCAGTTTGCTCACGCAGTCTCCGATTGAAGATGTCCCCAAGGATCTAGATGTGTCTCCCAAGTAGCCTTAGTTGCCTCATCCTTCAAACTTTAAAATCAGCGCCCAGTTAGAAATACCTTCAGGTTGAATACCTTCAGCACATTTTTTATGTAACTAAGCATTACACAATACAATCGGATTATTATTATTAATAATATTATTATTATTATTTCCTTTTATTTCTATTGTATACGCATTTTCTTCCGGGCCCCAACAAGAGAACTAGGGCTAGAAATGGTTTCATGACATTTTCCCGTGATCGTTTTCACAAAATTTTGTTATTATTATTATTATTAATATCATCATTATATTTCAATTTCTACTCTGGTCATACTACCATCCAAGTTTGCGGGAAGATCTAAGTCAGGTAGTGGTATGTTGTTATGGCTACATTTCATGATTCGTTTTTCTAACTCCCATAAACATCACTAGCGTTACATCGACAAAGTTCTTCTTAGTATGTGGGCTGTACTTATCAAGACAATTTTTTGTATTTCTCTTAACCTGGGATTTTCAGAAATTTGTTCAATGTGTTGTTGTGTTCCTTTTTTTATCATTCCAAGCGTACCTACTATGACTGGTACTATTCTTATATTCAATTTTCACTATTTCGATTTCCAGGTCTTTATACTTCAATACTTTTCAAATTCCTTAGTTGCTATGTTACAGTCCACATATCAATTGGAAGGCAAGTTTTTTTTTCTTTTCGGTTTTTGACTATTATGTCCGGTCTATTTGCTTCAGTCTTCCCGTCTATAAAGATGGTGTAATCCCATAGAATTGTGATGTCTTCTATTTCTGTAACCGAAGCTGGGTGACGTTCATAGCCGTGTTGATTATCATCTTTTCCAAAATGTTTGCACATTGTCCAGTGTAAATATTGCCCCACTCTATCGTGACGATTTTTATATTCACTGAGCGCAAATACAGAATATCCTGTGATTAGATGGCCTATGGTTTCCTGATATTTGTCAGCGAATCTACATTTTGGATCCACGCTATTATGTATATTATCCTGAAAGGTTTCTAGTGAAAAGACTCCGGTCTTGCACTGCAAGAATAAAGCCTTCCGTTTCAGCCTTTAATCCAGATGCTCGTAACCATCGATGGGTGTTAACTTTATCAGCATAGGCTTCATTAGCACGTTCTTCATATTGGTCATTCAGAAGTTCTCATCAGCAATGTTTCATTTGTTCAAGAGCTTTATCCTTGACTTCCTTTTTCATCATTTTTGCTGTAAAATTAGTTCTTAGGTTATGTTTTGGTTTTCTACAGAAAACGTATATCTCGTTTGTATTTACAACCTTCTTTCATGATTGAATATTTTTTCTTTCTGTTTTCGTGTTTGACTAATTGTATCATCCAGTCCTTTGTTGTTTCCATGTATGTTACTAAGCCGATAGTTGTTGTCTTGTATGAGAATTCGAGCTGAATAAGACCTATTCCGCCTTCTTTACAGGATATGTTATGCTTAGAAAGACGCTTTCTTTCACCATTCGTCTGATATCATTTAGAGTCCAGTCTAAGATGTTGAAACTATATTGACCACTGAGTTGGCAAGATTATTAACGGCCATAATTCTGTACTGAGAATTCAATCAGTCGCACCTTTCTATAGTATTATTTTCGAAATATTCATTTTTTTATTATTATTATTTATTTATTTTCCACTGTTTTTTTGTGGGGTGGGGACGAGCAGCCAACTCCTAATTCAAAAACCGGAATGTTTATAGTCGCTATGCATTTTGCAG
>OZ038520.1:12313609-12323609 GCA_964036315.1 Acanthosepion esculentum
TAGAATTAGTGTAGAATATTCGCGGTCTTCTTATTATTGGTGTAATATATATATATATATATATATATATATATAGAGAGAGAGAGAGAGAGAGAGAGAGAGAGAGAGGAGACAGACAGACAGATTGATATGAACAGACTGAGATAGATAGATAGATAGATAGATAGATAGATAGATAGATAGATAGATTGTGATATATATATATATATATATATATATATATATATATATATATAAACTTAATAGCTCAGCATGTTGCATTTTTATTTTATTTCCTTTATATGTGTATTAGGCACTTTTTGATACTACTGTTTCCTGGTCTAATTCAATTCTGACAAATAACTTTTAAATATATATATATATATATATATATATATATATATATATATATATATATATATATATATAAGTACACGGTTGGTAAATATGGAATAAAATTCCAATAACCGAAAGCATTATTCTTAAAAGAGTGCTCGATACCGAGTAGAACAAATAATATTTATTCAAATTTATAACATATGCATGTTATAAGATAACTACAAAAGTTGCAACTTTTGTAGTGATCTTATAACATACATGTTATAAATTTGAATAAATATTATATATATGTATATGTATAGATAGATAGATACATAGATAGATAGATAGATAGATAGATGTATAAGAGTTGGGTTGTCTTTTTTTTTCAATTCTCGGACAGTCATTTTTTTTTTAAATATATATTTAAAAAAAGAAAACATTGTCATTTTAATTTAGTTTAAAGCTTAAAATACGCAATGCGTGAAACGATTGGAAATTACAATTGAACCCTTACCAGTTTATAACATAGATAAACATAAAAACACTGAACGTAATTAATTTGTTACAGTAGCCGTTATATATGTGATGTATTTACTTCCGATTCCGGGGTTGTTTACCATGGCACAAGATCGTCTCATGTTAAATTTCACAAAGATATTAGTCACAGTTTCTGTTCTTGTGAATAGTACTTAGATCTTTGAAAAAAAGAAAAAAAGAAAAAAAAGAAAAAAAAGAAAAAAGAAAGAAAAAAAAGAAGAAAAAAGAAAAAAAAAAGCTTAATCGTATAAAGTCAAATAGAAAATTGTGATTGGTGTCATAAACACGGAAAATTTTAAACGTTTACCTTTCAGGTGAAAAATATCCTATGCAAGGTAGTGCGATAGAAACACAAAGATCTTCAAAATAATTCTGAATGTACATTGTATATTTTATTAAGAAGTAATAATTGATTCCACCTTACTCGACATCTCTGCCTACGTTTTAAAATATAAATCACTTTTTACGGGTTTTATGCTAAGATTTAAGAAAATAACGATTTTTTTTTTTTTATCCTTGTGTCAAATCTTAAATATTTCATACAAAAATCCTTCTGTGAAACCAGGAACTTTAAAATACGCCTAATTCATATAATTTCCTTTATTTGAAGGTTAATTTCTGTGGAAGGAATTGACATCTTTGTTATTTCTTTTTTTTTTTAATGCATTTTATTTGGTGAATACAAGGCCCGAAAGCCACTTAAGTTAGAGGATTACTGAAGAATTATATTGGATGAGCGTAAGAGGAGGAGGCAAGAAATGCAGATCAAAATAAAATAAATTAAAATATACAGTGTAACCCGGATATAAGAGAGTTGTCGGGGCCGGAGAAGAAGTCTCTTATATCCGGGTTTCTCTTATATCCGGGTTTAGTCTATTATATATACATTAACACAGGCTCTAATTTGGGACCAGAGAAAATCTCTCTTATATCCGGGTCTCTTATATCCGGGTTACACTGTACTTATTTTAATATCTCACATTCATAACATACTTTGAAGTGTATAATATAGTTTTATATTAAAGTGTATAGATAATGATAGAGAGTACCTTAATAAAAATCCCAAATCGCGTTGAATCAAATTTTTAAAATATTTAAAATATTTTTTTTTAAATTTCGCAGTAATTAATTAAGTGTTGCCAAATTTTTTAAATATATTTTTTTTAAGATGGTTTCTTTTTTTTTTTACACATATGTTCACCAAATACATAAGAGCCACTCAAACAGAGAGTTTCTGAATGATGTTGTATGAGCGTAAGAAGACGAGGTAAGAAATGCAGTTTAAGAGTTTATGTAAGAGCTATAACGATTAACCCAAAACCTGACTAGTTTAAGATTGTAGTGATAGGGAAAACATTCTGTTCCACAAAGCAGCAGTTATTTGGGAAAAGCTGCCTGGGTGAAACTTCCTCCTTACTAATGGAATACGAAGGAAATGAAGATGATTCGACCTTGTGTAAGTGGCGTGACGGGTCTCAGCTGCGGAGGTCAGCAATGGTGGAACTAAAGAGTGTAGTTTGTCTGAGCACTTTCCATAAAAATATCGACCGAGTAGCGAGAGTCTTGCGACGTTTCGTCTGTGGGAAATTCATTGTAGGCTGGAAAATAATTCATCACCCACAAGGCCGTGTAGACACATTTGAACAGTATCAAGACGGACAACTGAGGACTGGGTTTTTACAGTCCAGATGTAGCAGCAATGCTCCATTTTGGGTCTGATCTTTTTCTTGTAAACATTAGAAGTCAGATACTTATTGGAGCGTTGCAAGGAAGTATTTTTAGTGATGAGTCGTATATATGAGGCCTGTAGTGAGCTATTTCTAAAATGATTTTCAAATCGCAGATTAAATGTGGCACAAGGCCGAAAGAATGGGGTACCAGTGAGGATCGAACTCACTACTCAGTTGTAAGGGTTATAGCGAGACAAGCTTGCTAACCATTACAACACGTCGAGGTACCCTAAATGATTTTCTAAGCGTAGCTTAGATGTGACACACGGCCGAAAGTGTGGAACACCCATTAGAAATTGAACTCACTATTCAGTCGTAACAGATCTAACGAAACAAGCTCGTTAACCATTACACTACATCGAAGTGGTCAATACGGTACTTCTAAATACGCATTGTAGACAGACAAAATGTCAAATACTAAAATGATTACTTAATGGTCCATTATTTAGCAAAATTTTCATTTTTTTTTAATATCATTTCACATCAAGCAAGGCAATAAAGCCACTAAGACTTAAGGGGAAGTTACTGAGCATAAGACCTTATGAGAAAAAACACTGTTAAGGATAGTGAACAATAAAAGAATCGGAATGAGGACGGTATTATTGTCAGATAAATTACAGTTGGTTGGATAATCTTTCCGTTAAGTATAGTAAATAAAAAGGGTCTAGACAATTTTCGCCATTCTGTAAATGTAACAGATAAAAACACTTGATAAGAATGTTCATTAGACGGATAAGTCGATTGACTTTGACCTTAAAGCTTGTCGACTAATTGCTCGTGCGCGCGCGCGCACACACACACACGCAAGCGCGCGCGTACGTATGCTTATTTGTTATTTCTTTACTCAATAAGAGGATGGATGGACATTGAAAGGAAAATGGTCCTGCTAAATTAAGATCATTTACAAAATTTGCCCTCTTATGAAGGCATGAACGTTAAAATCCCCTTCATCCATATAAACGCAGTGATTTTAAGATTAATTTTCACTGAAGAATAAGTAAGGGTGACTTTATTCATTCGAGTTGTTTTTATCTCTGCCAAAATGATATTCCAGTCGTGAAGTTATATGTACAAATACTGTAAATCCATACATTGGAGATTTGTGGGAAGAAAGTCAAGTTTAAGATAACCGTAGATAAATAAACGTTTCATAAAATCTCTGGGTTGAGTGGAATTAATAAAAGAACACTTCATTTCACGCATGTACATGATAAAATTTCCATTTACTTTTCATCCCAGTATGTACACGATTATCCTTGTAATAATAATAATAAGAAGAAGAAGAACAAGAAGAAGAACAAGAAGAAGAAGAAGATAGAAGAAGAAGATAGAAGAAGATAGATAAAGAAGAAGAAAAAGAAAATAAGAAGAAGAAGAAGAAAAAGAAAAAGATAGAAAAAGAAAAAATCGAAGGATAATAATAATAATAATAATAATAATAAGAAGAAGAAGAAGAAGAAGAAGAAGAAGGTGGAGGAGGAGGGAAGAAGAAGAAGAAGAAGAAGAAGAAGAAGAAGAAGAAGAAGAAGAAGAAGAAGAAGAAGAAGAAAATAATAATAATAATAATAATAATAATAATAATAATAATAATAATAATAATAAAAGAAGAAGAAGAAGGAAAAAACAAAAAGAAGTAGAAGGGAAAGAAGAAGATAGAAGGAGAATAATAAGAAGAAGAACAAAAACAACAACAACAACAACAACAACAAGAGGAAGAAGAACAAGAACAAGAAGGAGGTACACGAGGACATCCATAATTCCAGTTATGTTTGGAGCACTCGGATTTATTGTAAAAGGTTCCGATAGACTCATTGAAGGGATTCCTAGTGGCCCATGCCTTTATAAAGTACAGCTCACACCTTACGAATAACTGTATCTACGTAAAATGTATGCGTTTGTTTTTTACAAAAATGTTTGACCTCAGGTCTCTGGTTGGGGCCCAGAATGAAATGAGTACACAACAGAAATCAAAGGAAATACTGTACCAATAGTAATCAGAGCTCTGGGTCACGTGAGAAAAGCAATGGACAATTTTACTAACAGTGTCCCAGGTAACATCAACATAAAAGTTGCCCAGAAGATCGCCCTACTAGGAACATCGCATATACTAAGAAAATTACTATGAATTAAATAACAATTTTCCTATAGAGGCTAAGGACCATAATTTGAACCCGACTCTACACAATACAAAACAATACAAAACATGAAACATAATATACACTAATAATAATAATAATAATAATAATAATAATAATAATAATAATAATAATAATAATAATAATAATCCGATTGTATTGGGTAGATACTTTAAAAAATATTTCGATAACTTGCTAAGCAAAAACATTCATTTACCTTAAGTGAAAAATATGATAAGAGTTTCAAACAGAAAATCAAAAGAAAAAACAACTATAATAATAATAATAATAATGGTAATAATAATAATAATAATAATAATAATGGTAATAATAATAATATCAAAAACGACAATAACAATAATTATAGCAACAATATTGTTATTAATAATAATAATAACAACAAAACAACAACTACTACTACTAAAAATAATAATAATAATAAATACAAAATATAGAAGATTGTGCTAATGAGTACTGCTGAAATCACTTTCAATGACTTTCTAAGAAAAACATTCATTTACCTGAGGTCATAGCGAAAGACATAGGAAATGATTGTATCAAGTAGGAAATCAAAAGAAATCAACAACAGCAGCAACAGCAGCAGCAAAAACAACAACAATAAAAATAATAGTGATAATGACAGAGGAAGCACGGTGGAGTAATGGATAGCGGCTCGGAGTGTGGAATCGATCGGAGAGCCAAGTTCGAATTCCATTCGAATCCATTACGTTCACTTACGTGCTAATACCCTTGGGAAAGGTAGGAATCCTCTTCTTCTCCACCACCCAATATATGGGTAAATAACAGGACAGACTCGGTCCTATAGCCTTGGATGGCAACTGGTCTACCGCAAAAAGAAATGGCAACCTACTGCGGGAAAAAAACTACCTCGTCAATCATATATCGAAAAATACATGATCGCGTAAGTGTGTATCACGCATGGTACATAACTGAATAATAATAATAATAATAATAATAATAATAATAATAATAATAATAATAATAATAATAATAATAATAATAACAACAACAACTACACCAAGAACCGTTCTGTGAATTTCTAGTACACGTGTACAGAAAATGTTTAGAATTTTGACAGAATTAATGTTATATCAAATGTCAAATAAATCATTAACTTTCATAACCTAATCCAAATTTTACAGAAATATTAAGAGCTTCTTTATTTAAATTGGGATAAGTACCAAGATGTTGACTTCCATAGAATCAATACACTACCTTAAACTTATAAAATCAATAATGCCAAGGAGATAGAAAATTAACGTTTGATATAATCGAATTTTTTAAAAGTTATCATTAAAAAGAACTTATGCTTTGCTTGATAATCGGGAATGTTAATCAAGTACCAAAATATTGGATTCTATTTTGCATCCTCATATTTGTTTTCCTGATAATTCCTGTAATTCCTGATAATTCACAGAAAGCACTTATTTTGTCGACTTGATAAAAATCTTAGTTGAAAAACTCAAAATTCGTTTGTCTTACAAAGTAATAAGAATGCAATTCTGTATAAAGAACAAGCAGTTTGTGCTTCAAACAAGATATAGGATATGATCTGTTTGCCAGATTTTCTGATTGGTTCAACTGCCTCTTAATACAGAGGTTGGTGCTATTAATCTTCTGTTAAGAAAAAGATAAGTAATCTGAGATTATCAATAAATTCGCTTCATTTGGAAGAAACAAGAAAAATCTATTCAAAGAAAAATGAAAATGAATCAGCCCAAACATGTGTATGAATCTTGATAATTTTCTATAAAAATTAAAAAAGAAAGAAAGGGAGAGAAAAATTTATACAAAAATAATGACTTTAAATTATATCACCAGTACCGCATCAGAAAGTGTTGTTTTTTTGTTAATTTTTATTTTATTTTTTGTTTTTGTTTTTTGTCTCTTTTTGTTTTTCACCCCAAGCAAGACAATAAAGCCAAAAAAGAAAAAAAATACATTATTAAGGAGAGAGAACGGTAAAAGAACAAGAATTAAGAAGAAAGAAGATAACAATTGACATTGCATTTAAATTTTTGAAGATCAGTTGACTAGAAATCAAGAAGCCAGAAAAGTCTTCCACTGAGAAGTCCAAGAGAAGAAACTGTTACTGTTATATCTAATCAGCTGTAAAATGGTAATATCTCTCAAATCTTGTACCGTGAAATAATTATTGAAGCGTCCATAATTTATAAATTTAAAAGACAGATTTTTAAACCCTGATAAGAGATGCTTATCCGAGAGTAAACATTACACAAGCAAAAATTTCAAGATGCCAAAACATGTTTATGATAATTACTTAAGTGTTCATTATTTAGTAAAATATCTCGAAACTGATTGTCATATAAATTACACTTGGTCTGATAATCTTTCCATTAAGTATAGTAAATAAAATCAGTCTTAACCATTTTCACGATCATGTAAATGTAACACTTGATAATAAAAATGTTCATTTGGCAGATACGTCGGTTGTCTTTGAACTTAATTACATGTTAATTGCTCGTGTGCTCAAACGCGAATGGTTATTTAGTGTTTCAGTGATTGATTGAACCCTAACCCTGCCGTTATTCTTTATTTTAAAGAGATTCTCAATAACAGGATGAATGGTCATAGAAGGAAAACTAACCCTATTAAATCACGATCATTTACATTTGGTCAAAAATTGGAGACATCCATGAATATGAACGAGATATGACATTCATGTGATATTTTATTTATTGAAAAATGATGAACTATAGAATTAATTTACTTCTCTTATTAAGTACATTAAAGAATGCTAATCTAATAACTGTAAACAATAAGACTAAAAAAATAGGATCGTGTTTTGGTTTGGACACCTCGGGATGGTGCAATGGTCAGCAAGCTTGTCTCGCTAGACCAATTATGACTGAGTGGTGAGTTCGATCCTCACCGGGTGTCCCATACTTTCGGCCTAATGTCATATCTAAGCTGCACTTGGAAAATCACTTTGGGCATCTCGAGTTGGTGTAATGATTAGCAAACTTGTCTCACTAGAACTATTACGACTGAGTAGTAAGATCGATCCTCACTGAGTGTCTCTCATATTTTCGGCCTTGTACCACATCTAAGCTACGCTTGGAAAATTACTATTGTGTTTCGGGTTATATTATATATGCTCATTATAGTGTCAATAGGTAATATGTAAAATACAAGTTATAAGGTCAAACTTTTCTTCTATTTGTTGACGTCATAACTTCACATTTCAACTTATCAGTGTTAGATGTGCTGGTGGGATGGTTAGCGGCTCAGAACAAGAAATTGGCGAAGAGGTTTCGAATTCCAGTCGAGTTTTTCACACTTACTTTTCGTTCAAATCCCTTGGTCAGGTCATTTAAATAGCAGGTCAAATTGATTTCTTTGACTGTGGCTATCAACCAGGTTAGAAGAAAGTAAACTCTAAATTTAAGACAGCATATGGCACATCGACACGATCGGGGAGTTCGCAATATAATAATATATATGTCGAGAGATTTTCTAAAAATAATTACAGAAAATGAGCATATTTGATATCAAAACACACCTCATTTTTCTCATTAGGCTCCCAGTACTTGTATATAGCCTAACTCAAAAGGACTAATATTACTTAAATAGGAAAGATTTATATTTTTTTTTAGGTATCTAGTAGTATAATTTTTACTGAGACTCTAAACACTGCCAGTAACTGTATCAAATCTAGTTCAATAGGACTGTAATATTAAACGTAATTAGGATAGATTTATATTTAAAAAATGAGGTATCTAGTAGTCTAATATTTACCTAAACTCAAAAGAATATCAGTCCTTGGATCTAGCCTAACTCAATTGGATTGTATATTAAACGTAAATAAGGAAGATTTATGTTTTTAAAAATGAGCTATCTAGTAGTCTAATATTTATCTAGACTCTGAACACTACAATTACTTGCATCCAGCTTAACTCAAAAGGACTGTAATATTAAACGTAAATAAGGAAGATTTATATTTTAAAAAATGAGGTATCTAGTAGTCTAATATTTATCTAGACTCTGAACACTACCAGTACTTAGATAGTACTGATAGTTTTTTAAGTAAAGACTATTAGTATTTGTCTCTGGCCTAACTCAATAGGACTGTATTATTAAATGTAAATGATATTCGTGTAAGGAAAATGAGTTATCTAGTAGTCTAATATTTACCTAAACTCTAAAGACCTCTAGTATTTGGATCTAGTCTAATGCTGAAATATTAAATTTACCGAGTCGGGGTTTATATTTTCCCAGGCACGATACTTATTTTAAAAGAATAAATTTTAGTTATTTTTTTATATTTTTTATTTATATATTTATATTATTTTATTAAATTTCTTATTAACACATCTACAAATTATCATCTTTCAATACGATGTCATAGGTAACAATATTTTTCACCTGCATTATAAACTCCCTATGGTGGAAATTAATACTAGCTTAATACTTACTCAAGCGTTAAAAGTTTTCAATTTAAAATTTCGACAAAGTTTATTTGAAATGATTTTAATAATTTAAAAAAAAATCTAAATTGCTTTCTTTGATTTTCAAGCGAATAAACATTTAACACAAGTAAAAAAAAAAGAATATGTATTAAAATTAAGTCCATATATAGGAAAGGTTGAAATATTCTCGTCCTGATACGGTCATTTTAAACTAACTTTTAAAATGATTTAATATTTAGGTAAGAATGTATAGCGTAGAATAAAGAATATAGGAATGTAGAAGGATCAAAGGAATATTTAGTTAGTTGAAACTACCAAATTTAAATTATTTATATTTAGATACACCTATATAATCTCTGATCAAATTCTTAATGCATATATGATGCATGACTCTGAGTAGTTACTAAGGCTCGAGGGTCAGCAACATTGTCTAACTAGAATGAAACAGATACATAATATTCAAAACTTGGAACACAGAAACATGCAGAAAATTACGTATCCACTAGGCCTCAGTTCTGCGGATTGGATAGCGATTTTCCAAGCGTAGCACAGACGTGGCACAAGGCCGAAAGTAGGGGGTACCCAGTGAGGATCGAACTCACTACTCAGTCGCAATCGTTCCAGCGAGACAAGCTTGCTAACCATTACACCACCCCTAGGTGGTTCTACGGTTTGGATATAGGATAAAATAAGCCTAGAAATAGAAAGTTAACAAATTATAAAATTTATAATTACTTGAATTATTCACTTATACGCTTTGTTTCCGTTGTTTAATACTGATGCACTGAACCCCGTTTTTAAAACAACGACAGTCGAAAACTAAATTTAGTATCTTCTTTTCAACAAG
>OZ038520.1:12326109-12438609 GCA_964036315.1 Acanthosepion esculentum
TCATATACCGTATTTCTCAATAATTTCTATATCTTTCTTAGTTATCAACGCCTGTAGAGTTTCCTTACGTACGGCACAGCTCGTAATACTATATTCTATTCCTTAAGCAAATGTGATAATATAAATAAATCACTAATTTTCTTTAATTTACAAAAATTTAATTTATATATAATAATCTGCAAATCACAGTTTAATAACATAGTAAATTTACTGGGTCAATTTATTGTCTTTTCTTAATATGCTAAATTTATAAATATAAAAAATCATGCTTTTATCAACTAATTTCCGTTCAAGCTCAAATATACGCTAATCACCATTACATAAGTGTTTAAATATTCTAATAATCATTAAAAGTAGAAATGTGTTATTTGCGTCAAATCCTGCTTTTATTTCGAATATGTTGTTAATTTATCTAATAATGGTAAGAATTCATTAATTTTATAATACTATTCAATTACGCAATCTACGAGCTGAGAAAAGTAAAGTTACAATAGAAGTTGTCTAGATCTTTAAAATTTTTGTATAAGCAACATTTTCTAGTTATTTTTGTCATTATGCTAAGCCTTCTTGAAATTCCTACTCTGCACTAGTTACACAGAATTGATAAGAGAAACATTTGAAGATTTTTCTAATGTTTTAATAATAATAATTAACTCAACAAACCTAATATTTTTCCATTTGTTTAAATAAGTCGTTACAGTTTTTAAAAAATCTAATAAAAAATATTTTGAAATATTTAGATAATTCCATAAAAAATGTTCGCCTCCATTTGACTATTTTGTAGTAATGCGAAATGGCAGACGACAACAATGCTTATTATAAAGAACGATGTAAGTTTTTTAACTTCCGGCTGAATTTTAACAAGGCTGCTATAAATTCTTTCCATAGAAACATAATGAAATTTTTTTAAATTTTATATGCTGAAACGTTGTTTGTATATGGCAATTTTAAATATTTGAATTAAAGATAACTCAGATTAAATATTAAGATATGCTTTTAAAAAATTCTTATGCAAATTAAATGTTACAGCTTATGTTAAAAACTCCACTTCTTATTAATCTCTCTCTCTCTCTCTCTCTCTCTTCCCTCTCTCTCTCTCTCTCTCTCTCTCTCTCTATATATATATATATATATATATATATATATATATATATATATATATATATATATATATATACATATACGCTCTATCTCTGATATTGAGCACTTTATCCTATAAATATAGCACACTTTAAGACTATATTTCTTCATATATATATATATATATATATATATATATATATATATATATATATATATATATATATATATATATATATATATATATATATATATAAAATTTAATTTGCATATTTAAATTATTAGTAATAACTTAAAATTGCCTAATTAAATGTAATGTAACACTTATTACTCTGAGAAATATAAATCTTTTTTTAAAATTTTTACTTAATTTTAAATTAAAAACGCCTAGTGGTTTAAAGTGCTAGTTCGTAAATTTGGTGACATAGTAACTATAAGTTCAATCCCAGGAATGGGTATTACAGACTCAAACTTAGTGGTAACTGAACTAGCAATAAATGGAAGTTCCATTTCTTTTTTAATTTAAAAAAAATGTAAAAAGAATGAAAAAGACAAACTGAACTAGCAATAATTGGCAGTTCAAATTTTTTTTAATTTAAAAAAAAACTGAAATAGTGAACTAGCAATAAATGGCAATTCAATTTTTTTTTAAATTTTTAAAAATGTAAAACAAAAAAGAACAAACTGAACTAACAATAAATGGCAGTTCAAAATTTTTATTTTAATTTAAAAAAATGAAAAAAAAAAGAAAAAGGAAAAACTGAACTAACAATAAATGACTGTTTTTTTTAAAAAAAAAAGACAACATAACATATGCCTAGACATTCCTAGGAGAAGGAGAACAATGTATTCTCGTGGATTAAATAACGGGATCATGTTGAAATTCCCTGAAGGTTACCCGGCTCGACAGACATTTGAAGAAGGCAGATGGGAACAACAACCGAAACGTTATTTAGTACAAAGGTGAGGATTTTAGTCTGGATGTAAATAATGTATATTAAACTCTATAATAAACTCTTCTATAATTATAATTGTGAATAAGATTATCTTTATATACTCATATGAATAGTTTTCAATAAATTCCTTGTTATTTCTAAAGCTGTTTTAGAAAAAAAAAGGCAATGATAAACGAAATCATTATGACAACTAACATCAAAATCGACACAAATTTGATAAAATTAACACTCATTAGAGCTACCTAGGTCGTATTTAAATACCTATCTAAACTAATAAAATATATTGCTTTACCGAATTAATTTCAACAGTAGATTATAAAAGAAATTAAATGTACATGGTCCAACACCTTGATTTTCTTCAGTTTTATTTTAAAATTATGTTAAAAAACTATTTTTACATAATTTTTATATTGTAACACTATAACAAAAACAGTGTTACAATATTAAAAACAATGATGTAAAAAACAATTAATGTAGCCCTGCAAATTTTATTGCCTATCAAGAGAAAAATCTTTCTTTAATGTTATGTCCCTTCATGACATAGGCGATCATGTCTCTCCAAATGTTTCTCTTCTTCTTTAATAACTTCTTTTGAAAGGTAGTGGAGTGATTTACCATTGCCTTCTCCACGATTTTGAATGCATAACCGTCTTTCTCCTAAACTAGGTGCCACTAAGGTGTGGGGACGGGGTGGTCGTTCTGGAGATATAGAATCATATTTTTCCTAAGAGTATTTGTGCGAAAGTGAACGCATAAATCTAAACTGGAACTTGAAACTGGCTTGTTGATTCAACTTTCAGTGCAGATAATCGTTACGCTAACCTTACATTATTTTGGAGGACTAAACGTAATAAAAAAAAAATAAAACCCTTTTGGAGCACTAAATGAAATAAAATAAAATCCTTTTGGAGGACTAAATAAAATTAAATAAAATCCCTTTGGAGGACTAAATAAAATTAAATAAAATCCCTTTGGAGGACTAAATGAAATAAAATAAGATCCTTTTGGAGGACTAAATAAAATTAAATAAAATCCTTTTGGAGGACTAAATAAAATTAAATAAAATCCCTTTGGAGGACTAAATGAAATAAAATAAAATCCTTTTGGAGGACTAAATAAAATTAAATAAAATCATTTTGGAGGACTAAATAAAATTAAACAAATCTTGCCAAAATCCTGCTGCCTAATTCATACAATGTACATGTATAATTTTCACGGACGTTCATTAAAACTAATTAAAGCATTGTTACCGGAAATGTACTTCATATACAGCGGATATAGCATTTTAGTACTGTAATTATTTATGTTCAATATGCAATTTTCTTCCAAATTTTAAACCTAGTCATATACGAGAACTAGACAAACGTTTTCCCGCCAAGGACTTCGCCATATTGATCAGTTTTATTGATGGTAAAAATTAATTAATGTTTAACTATGAGTTAAATCATTAATCAAAAATGCATTTTTTTTTAATGAAATTTATTCATATAGATATTAATCACTCTTTAGTCTGCTTCACTGTTGTGTATGTCAAAGTTCGTCGTCATGACAGTTTCCTGTATGTTATCAGCGTAAGAGATATTTTTTTCATCTTCGATATCGTCACCGTCCACCGAGTCATTTTGTCCTTCTTCCTCAAAAGAGGAACACCAGTTCTGTTTTACGCCGTTAGCGAAATTGCCAATGTATGGAATGTATGTTTGTTTATAAGTTATTTCTCCTAGTGTTTTTTTTTTTGTCGCAAGCTTGTTACATTTTTATATGTACGTGTGTTTATTTTAAATGCTGTATAAATTTTGTGTTGCAAAACCTAATACAAAGTATATAACTTCTTAATTTCATTCGATGGAGATAAAAAGTTGAACAAATTTTAAATTTAGGTTAAATTTTAAATTATAAAAACTCAGTGCGTATTATACACGAGAGAACATCACAGTCAAAAGTTAGCGATGCGTTGTATACTCGAATGTGTATTATACACAAATAAGTATTATACAAAAATATTAATTATAATAATAACTCCCTTGTTTTGACATGCAAAAAAACTATAAAAGTTTGCACGTAAAAGTTTAACTCTTGTGAATATCAATACTGACACTAATGCAATAATGTATTTCTTAAAGAAACACACATATATATATATATATATATATATATACAGTGTAACCCGGATATAAGAGACCCGGATATAAGAGAAACCCGGATATAAGATAATTTTCTTATATCCGGGTTACACTACATATATAATTGGTGGTACTAGCTTGGAAAAACCTTAGATAGTTCGACTTGTCTGTACAGTGTAACCCGGATATAAGAGAGTTGCCGGGACCGGAGAAGAAGTCTCTTATATCTGGGTTTCTCTTATATCCGGGTTTGGTCTATTATATATACATTAACACAGGCTTTAATTTGGGACCAGAGAAAATATCTCTTATATCCGTGTTTCTCTTATATCCGGGTCTCTTATATCCGGGAAATGAGGTATAAAAAAAGAAAGAACCAAGAATATGAAACCAAGGCGAAAACAATCATCCAGAGTTGTTTTTCGCCTTAGTTCCTGTTGTTTGAGTTTTTATTATGTTTCTTTTTTTACTTTTTTTTTTTTTATCACGTGGTCATGGTTGTTTTTGGCTTAGACTATAAATTCTGTTCCATAATTTTCCTTTTCGGCCGGCATTGCCCTGACGATCCGTTTAGGTGAAACCTAGGTAGGTTTGCCTGGCCCCTTAGGATTATCTTATATATATATATATATATATATATATATATATATATATATATATATATTTCACTTGTAAAAGGGACCATATATAATACAAACTATAAACAAAAATCTTATTGATCAAAGATTACGATTTCTGATGGCTATTTCGATTAAAATATATAGCTAATAATTTAAAAAAGGGATTTTTTTAAATAAAAGTTTCCACATAAATTGATGACAATTCAGCCACAATAACTTTTCAGTTTAATAACAGTTTCAGCCACTCATCAGTAAGTCTTCCAAATAATCGGTAAAAAATGTGAAAATTAATTTATGCAATTGGTAACCAATTGATTACTTTTATGGTGGAATTCTTAACCGAATGTAACTCAAGTAAATGGTTAACTTTAACTTAATTAAATAATTTTAACAGATCCTTAAAATTCGAGTTTAACATATATTAACTGATGCTCCTCTTTCCAAGAGCATTTGTTCGAAAATGAATGCAACTGACTAAACGGGAATTTGAACCCGAGTCGTCGATTTCGTTTTCCGATAACATGTAAGTTACGTGAATAAAAAATTAAAATTATGGTCCCTTTAATAATCAAGAAGAGACGTTTTTCTATAAAAATTTAGGTGTAAATTTGTAAATTTAAATATAATTTTTTCTTTTCCTTTTTCTTTCTTTTTTTCTTCCTTTTTTTTTTTTTTTTAAAGAAGGCATGAATTTATATAGTTACTTACTAAAGTACCAGAGAAAATGGGTCCAAATATACGACAGGGTTTTAGAAGACATATAACATGATGTATACTAATGACAAAGGTGGATTGCCACGACAACCAGGATAGTAGATGTGAAAGAGACCGCTGTCGGCTTAACAAGAGCTTAGCAGTCAGCAAGTAGATTCTTAGCAGGGAGTCGTTAAACCAGAAGACAGGGGAGGCGGCTGAAAGAAAGGAGCTAACCAGCAGGTTTTGTTGATGTATCACATAGGGGTTATGACAAGAAAGCAAGCTGGGCAGGTTTGTTTAAACAGGGTTAAATTTACAAGCAAACGAACAAATCAGATCCAATATTTGGTTTTCTCCATTGAGAATTTAAATAGGTTTCAAAATAATTATTTGTTTATCCGTTTCTCCTCCAACTCCTCTTATTTTTCCTTCAACAACATCAGTTTCATCCCCATTGTATAATTCAGCATCTATTTTTTTTTTGTTTTTCGATTCATTTATTTTGAATGAAAAAGAAAAATATTTTTGTTTTTTAATATGAAGCCAGTAAGTACTTTGCTTTATAAATTTACTTTCACCTGTGTCCATTTTCGATGACATTTTTGTACCAATTTCCTTTTTCAAGCTATCAAACTATATTTTATTGACATTTTATTTTATTTTTACAGCTTTGAAAGGGTTTCAGAATTTAATTTCTCAGTATTAGTAAGCCTGCATTGTTTAAAATAAAATTAATATTATTTTAAATTTTGTAGTTATTTTTTGTAGTTATTTTTTGTTATTTCCTCGTGTATAATTTCCTCGTGTTATTTCCTCGTGTATAATTTTTTGTAGTTATTTTTTGTTATTTCCTCGTGTATAATGTTATTTTGGGTCCACGAATTTTACTGTAGATTGGTGGTCGGAGGAGTTGCGATAAAAAGCAACAGAAATTAAGATGAAAGAAATAGTAGTAAAAACTAGTAATAATGATAAAAAGATTATAACTAAAACGTAAAATAATTCTCAAGGATTATTAATAACTGACAACGCTTTATCTAAGAAATTCATAGAACCTAAAATAAAATTATTGCTACATGGTGAATAAGTAAGAGAAAAATATAATGGTAGAATGAAATACGAGTTAAAAATGTATAATAGTTGACTGTAGTACTTCTAAGAAATCCAAATACTATATAAGACTATTACTACGGGGTTTTTTTGTTTTTGTTTTTGTTTTTTAAGCAAATCACCCCAAGCAAGGCAGGAGTGCCGCTAGCACGCAAGGAGTTACAGAATGTGAGAGTAAGAATAAAGAGGAGTGTTTGGGAAAAAGGATAAAGAGAAGGACAGGGATCAAGGTCAAGGCACAAGTAGATGTCGATTGACATTACATTTGAATATTTGAGAATTATAACTATCAGGAAAGCAAGTGATAGGAACGGCTGGAAGTGTGAGATAAGAAGCTCTTGTAGTAGAAGACATGGATACATTTAGTCGTTTCAACAGTGAAAGGGGGGGACTGAGATGCCAACCTAGTAGAACGCTTAATTTCATACAGTTTGGGAACCAGTGAAAGTAGCTCGTCGGAGCCGTTGCCATGAAAATATTTGTCGAAAAGACAGAGGAAAGCCATAGCACGTTTGTGACAATGTGACTGTAGATGGGATGCCAGATCAGGACCTATCACGTTGCACACCTATCTGTGGATGTTGTCGAGGACCTCGAGATGAACAGTGGGAGCACCAGACCATATATGGCAGCAGTATTCTATGCAAGGACGAATGGTTGAGTTGTAGATTTGAAAGATGGGCTCAGGCAAGAAGAATCTTCAGACGAGAGAAATGGTTTAAAAGCAAAGAAATTATGATGAAACAATATTAGAAAAAATCTATAATAATTAAAATCCAATACTTGGAACCATAATTATTGAAACATATATTTTTCTTTGTTACAGATTTAAAAGATAATTTTAATAAATTTTCTATTGAGAAAATTGAAGTGTTTTTGCTTGTTTTGTTTTGTAATAATTTCACCTCAAGCAAGGCAATAAAGTCACTAACATTCCAGTGGGATTACTGAGTGTGAAAGAATAAAAAATGTTATTAAAAGATAGAACATAATAAATAAAATAAAAAACAAGAATTTAGAAGACAGAAGATCGCATTTAAATTTTTGAAGATCAAAGCTGACTGGAAAGCATGGAGCTGGAAGAGAGTTCCACAAGAGAGAAAAGCGAGAGAAGAAACTATTAGCATAGAACTTACGGTTACATCTAGTCATTTAACCTGTAAACTTATGAGACCTAGCTGCCAATCTAGTAATGCGCTTAAATTCGTAAAGTCGAAGAAAGCTCATCAGTACAATGACTATGAAAATATTTATTGAAAAGGCACAGAGAAGGTACCTTAGAGCAGCGGGAAAGTAACCGAAGTCGAGATGCCAGATCAAGCCCAATAAAACTGTAAATTCTTTGTATTTTATCAAGAAGCACTAGATATGATGTGACAGCAATACTCAATGCATGAATAAATGATAGACTTATGTGTTTATTTGTTTGTTTTGTTTCATTTTGATTTTTTGTTTATTTTTTATTCAAGTTACAATACGTCTTCATTCCTTCCAAATGTAGGCACCAAATAATAATGCTTCAATTAATAATGCACCAAATAATAATTCTCCAATAAATAATGCTCCAAATAATAATGCCCCAAATGATAATGCTCCAAATAATAATGATCCACTTAATAATACTCCAATTAATAATACCCCAAATAATAATGTCCCAATTAATAATGCCCCAATTAATAATGCCCCAAATAATAATGCTCCAAATAATAATGCTCCAATTAATAATGCCCCAAATAATAATGCTCCAAATAATAATGCTCCAATTAATAATGCCCCGAATAATAATGTTCTAATTAATAATGCCCCAAATAATAATGCTCCAATTAATAATGCTCCAAATAATATAAAATATAAACTCAAAATTCTACCCTTTATCATAAGTACTAATCTTAACCCGTCAGGTCTAGACTAAAGCAAAATAGTATTTTGTAATGAGAAGTCAAAGGCTAATTCTCTTTCTCTAACTCTTTTTGTATTTTTCTCTGTTTGTCTATTCCTTCATCTCTCTCTCTCTCTCTATCTATCCCCCCCAACCTCAGCGATTATTAAATACATTCTTTGAGATGCTTTTGTTGCTACCACAGAATTTTGACCGATCCATTCTACAAACTTCTTTTCTCATCCCAAGTATACTGCAAAATGAGTCGACTGATACATTATATTTTTATCGTGAATAATATAAATAGACCCATTGCCTGAGTGTTTTCAGTTTGGACGTCTTTTAAGATAAGGGGTCGCGAGTGACAATTAGTACACTGAATTTAATACATTTCATTTTCACTGCAGTGGAAACAAATAAATTTCAGTGGTGGGGAAGGCCTCCACTTGGCGATGTACCTGAATGTAAACAATCCGAAAAGTAAATACATATTGATAATTGATCTAATATATATATATATATATATATATATATATATATATATATATATATATGAAAAAGACAAAACAAAATCCGAATATGCAAGTTTACTGTTTTAATGTTGTTTTACTGCCGACGTCAGACGTTTCGGTCTAGTAGACAGTAAAACAGTAAAACTTGCATATTTGTTTTGTCTTTTCCATATTTTTCATCATACCGTCGGATCTACATCCACATATTTGCTTACATATATATATATATATATATATATATATATATATATATATATATATATATATATATATATATATATCGTATGTTTCTGCTAGGGTCTCTGTTTAAAAAAAAGTCGATAAAACAGTATCTATGCTAATATTTAATTGTAGAAATTGTACTAAAATACTTAGTTGACTTTTCGTGAAATGTTACATGAATTTAAAATTCACATATTCCCCTATTTGTTCATATAAGCAGACATTTGAAATATTTCCTCAATGAAATTATATATAACTATTAAAATACTTTTCAAATTCTAACCCAAATCACCGACAGAAAATGGTAGTGATAATGAAAAAATTAATGTTAATGTATTGGTAAAATTAATAGTGAAAGTACTGGTTTAGCTACAGGAAACATTCGGCATTCATTGACCAAATAGTTGCAGTTACTGTCAGTTAAAATTTATAAAATATATATTTTTTTTAAATTAGAATTCACAAAGCCACTAACTCTTATCACTCTTTCGAGTAGTAAAGTGTGTTTCCTTCCCAAAATTTAGTTTTTGGTAATGTTGAAAATCAACAGCTTGATTATATCATCATTTTCACGTCTAGTTAAATATGCTAGGTATTTTTTGTTGTTGCTGCTGTTGGAAGACTTCATGTGGTTTTCCGTTATTTGGTAATGCATTTTGTGATTTTGTAAAGTCACTCTGAGAAAGGATCGTTATCTTTAAGATTTAAAAATATATTCTTTTAAAGCCATAAATACTCAAAGATAGTTTAACAATTCTAAACAAGTTAGATACTTCGCATGACATTTATATGACAGTCATGATCTGACAAGGCTATTTAAGAGCATGACATTCATAAGAGAGTCATACGATTAGACTATTTAAGAATATGACATTTATATGAGAATCATGATCTGATGAGACTATTTAAGATCATGACCTGAGTTTTGGTTATGTAGTATTTTATGTGTTAGGCAAAAGTATTCCTGGTGAAACCTATCCATTATTAAACTTCCTTAACAACCGTACTAAATTTCTTACAACTGATTCATACACTAAGATGTTTAAATGTTTATTACTTTTAAGTTTCACATGATAGAGTAATGGATAGTGGCTCGGGTTGAGGAATCGGAGAGCCGAGTTCGAATTCCAGTCGAATCCATTACATTCACTTACGTAAAAGGTATGAATGCTCTTCTATGGGTAAATAGTAGGACAGACCGGGTTCTATAGCCTTGGATGGCAACTGGTCTACTGCAGAAAGAAATGGCAACCTACTGCGGGGAAAAATCTGCTCCATCAGTCATGTATCGAAAGATACATGATCGCCTAAGCGTATGTCACGCATAGCACATAACTGACTGACTATATTGGTGGCTAGGTCTCATTATTTTATAATTGAAATTGCTAAAGATGTAACCGTAATTTCAATGCTAACAGTTTATTCTTTCATACTTCTCGCATGTGGAACTCTTTTTCAGATTCTTGCTTTCCGGCCAAATTTTATCTTCAAAAATTTAAATGCAATGTCAATCGTTATGTTTTGTCTTCTTAATTTCTGTTCTTTTAGTGTTTCTCGCTTCTCAGTAATGTTTTTCTTATGTTATTTGACATGCAGTAAAGTCCCTGCTTGGTAGTGGCTTTGTTGCTTTGCTTTATGTAAAATGTTTTATTTTTAATTGTGCCATCACTATTCTCATTCTAATTCTGGATAATACTTTTAGAAAGATTTTTATCTGAAGTTCTAATTCTTGAAACATTTGGTATATAGTGTTTATTCTCTGTTCAAGATAATTACTACACCAATAAAAACAGGATAATAACAATAAGTTATCACCTTCCCAAGTTCTCCACTACCTTAACCAGGTATTGAACTCACAACTCTTTGGGTCCTGTCACTTGATCTAACCAACGCCTTTATCCACTGTACCATGTGTCCTTAAGGATAACATGGCACAGTGGATAAAGGTCTGGAGAACTTAGAAAGGTGAATTAAGAGGAGATAACTGATAACTGACATCTATTAGACATGGCACGTGGAACTAGAACAGTCTACCCCAGTGAGTGAAATAAAGGGTTCCGTTTGACATTCCAACCACCTGAAGAAGGCCGGGGCGTACAACGGCCGAAACGTTGTGATAAATATGGTAACAAAGATGAGGACAATAGTCCGAATAATGTAAATAGTGTATCAGAAAGATCAGTTGAAATTTCTAATGCATATACTATAGGAGAGATTGAAGGTCAAAAAGACAAGAAATCAACGTATAACGTACTTAGTGAGCTTGAGTAAATGTGGATGATAGAATAAGGTCTAGGAGAGATTACGAAAGGACAAAATTTACTAAGAGTCACAAAGGGCAGGAAATAGTGGAGAGCCTTGAACGCCTATGCCCTGAGAGGACACGGCACATAAAATAAGAACACTTTGTGACCTAGCTTACTATCATGTTGATTTCTTACAGTAATGTTTTACCTCCCTGTCCTTCGATCTTCCTATCTCTCTTACACCCCCACACATTTACACCCACCCACACAACATAGTTTTCAGTAGCCACTGAAAGTCTGCGTGACGGAAATTCACATCAATACTCCAGCACCTTCCTCGGTGTTCTCGTTAAATTCATTTGTTCCAGTATCTGGATTGTCCTAATTTAAAGCAATTCCCAGTGATCCAACAACGTTTGGTATTACTTTTAAACTTAATATTACAGAATATCTTTAATATATTCATTTTCGTCGTAATGCAAATATTGGGCGAGTATGTATTTATAAATATGTACGTATTTATATAAGTGTAGATAGCGTGCCGGTTATCGATGCGGAAAGTGCACTCAGCGAAACGAATTCAAAATCTAGCCTTGACTACTGTGTTCAATGTGCCCAACCCGCCACTGAGAAAGCTATAAATTCAACTCGTTTTCATTCCGTATATATGAGTTAAACAGCAGTGTAACTTGGGTCTTCCTGTAGTGGATTACAAGCCTAAGAGAAACAATATTAATTCAAAACCCTGGAGGAGACAATGGGAGACCACTCCACTATCTTCCCCATGAAAACATGGAAATTTATAAATAATAAAGAAGAGGTATATTTGAAGATCCCCAATCGTGTATGGCAAGAGGGATCATATCATTAATATATATGCGGAGAATGCATATTTTTCTAATAAGATTTATTCGAAAATTCAGGCCAGTAGAGGGAAACAATTAAAAATACGGCATAATAAGTAAAAACAGGGCATCTACTCTAACACGGGTATCCATTAAAAATAACAATTTAAACAATATATGTCTGTGTATGTCTGTGTGTGTGTCTGTGTCTGTGTGTGGGTGTTTCAGTATGGCCGGAAGATTGCGATGAAGCATTAAACAGACTGTCCCCGCTTAGGGTCATCCTTTGTGCCTACTTTATATTTATATTTACATACGCTCTATCTCTGATATTGAGCACTTTCACCCATAAATACAGCACACCTTAAAACTATATTTCTTCACCTTTATATATATATATATATATATATATATATATATATATATATATATATATATATATATATATATATATATATATATATATATATATATATATATATGAATTGGACAAAGTCCGACAATTTATTTAAAGACACTTATGATATGTTTAACGTTCTTTTTATAGATACAAGTATTTAAGCAAATATTTGCTTAAATACTTGTATCTATGAAAAAAACAGAACATTTGCTTAATTAATTGTATCTATAAATAGAACGTTAAACATATCATAAATGTCTTTAAATATATATATATATATATATATATATATATATATATATATATATATATATAAATGAAGAAATATAGTTTTAAGGTGAGCTATATTTATGGGATAAAGTGCTCAATATCAGAGTTAGAGCGTATGTAAATATAAATATAAAAGTGAACATTGAAGTCAACACTCAGAGGCGACAGGCTGTTTCATGCTAGACGCAATCGTCAGGCCTAGATTGCGTCTAGCATGAATCAGACTGTCGCCTCTGAGTGTTGACTTCAATGTTCACTTTTATATTTACACGAGGTTATAACAAAAAACATTTTTAAATTGCTACAAAAAAGCTTTCATGACTCATTACTATGATTGTACTTCCTGGGACGATGGTAGATAACTGGTTATAAAATTATTTTTTAGGGAAATTTAAATGCAAACCGTTACCTCTTTTCCTAAAGTATATATATAGATATGTATGGGGGTGTTCCGAAACATGTAATCTATTTAAGAGTCGTCAATGCAAGCCACACAAATTCTTCAAGGGCAACCTTAAGAAGACACTTAAAAGGATTAACGTAGATACTGACACCTTTGAGAATTTGAGAACAACTGCGTTGTTTACACTGAGCTGAAATAAGCTGGTAGATATTTAGAAGACGTCAAAATAGCTGCCTCGGTGGACATGCTCGTTATCATGATTCTAGCAAAGAATGTGTTAATTTATTTGATTAATTCATATTCTGATAAGATCGGAAATATTGCATTGATAAGAGTCATATGAATAAAATATTCTATTAATAAGAATCATATAAATTCATTACGAATATTCTGTCTAACGGTTATATGTTCTTTATATAAAACGAAAGTCTGTAGCATTCATATTTTCGAGCAAAGCAAATAAAACCGATTTCTGAACAATAATAATAAGTAATAAAACACAAAGAACCTATCCCGTGAATCATTACATAATAAAAAATGTCTCGTGTTGTAGAATTCATATTTCGAAGATATATTGAATAGGAGCAACTGTTAAATAGAAATAAAAGTTTTTTATTCGTTTTTGGACAGAAACATAATGATTCATATTTTATCACTCAAAGTATGTATGCAGTGATTTTTTTTTTATCTTTATATCTTTTCTTTTGGTTTTCCATTATATAAAAGATATCATGTTGGTAACCGCAAAAAGTGCACCATGGAACTGATTCCAGTGTCTGGTATATTGTTGCTTGTGATAAGATATCCTGTATAGCAGAAAATCAATTTTAGTCTCAACCCAGATGTTTCGCCAACCTGGGGACAGTAGATTTTGTCACGAATGATGTTATCTGAGAAAACAATCAAGAAAATATGACTCTCGTCTGCCTCACCCCCAAATGTCAAATCTAATGACACGTCAAGGAAACATTATTATTATACGAAATGAACATAGTTAAATCATTAAAAATAATGTCACCTGCTTTTTTTCTTGTACGATTTTCAAGGCGATAACATAGAATTGAAACTATAACAATTCTTTTGCCGGTTGTTTGACCAATTGGTCTATTTATTTAATTGTTTGATAGTGAGAAGTTCTCACTATCAAACAATTGAATAAATAGAGAAATTCACTGAGAACGCTATCGAAGTACACCAAGAAATGTATGGATCCAAGTGTTATAAAGTTACAGATCCGGTTTCAAGCGTAGATCTCTGATTTCCCAACAGCTACAACTAAAAGAAAACGTGAAGTAAAAATGAACGAATTATTTTCTTTCTTTCCTGTAGGTCGAAATTCTTTTCTTACTTTGACATGGCCAAGTGTGATGTGGGTCACTTGAACTATTAAGTGATTTTTCTTCGCAGATAAACGCCCCTAACGATGAGGCAAAACAAAAATACAATGTCTCTTCTTCACCGACTGAAAATGAAACGTTATTCAACGTCGTGTTCACATTTCAAAGAAGATAAAGATAAGCATTTTTCAGCAATTAATATCTCACTGGCGATTGTGATTCTGCACAATAAAAACATCCATATTTAAACTATCAACAATCATTCGAACGAAGACGACAAAGAATTAGCAAAACTAAAATTATTTATTACAATAAAAAAATATATTAAACAGCCACGTAGACGAAATAGTAGAGAAATATTTGAAGGGATGAGAGAAAGAGAGAGGATACTCGAAATTTTCTTTACCCTTGCTAAAAACGTACCAACTTGCTAGCCGTGACGGACATATATTTCTATAATTCTCTTCGGGTTAATAATAATAATAATAATAATATCTTCATTGTCGTTTTACAATCAACTTAAGGCAACGAGATAAGCGTCTTTTTAGCAATAAGAATATCAGCGTTTGACCTGACGTTTAGTTGACGAAATGTTTCATAATCTCAGTTGTGCTTCTTTTAATCTCTACCCTCACATTCACCCTGAAACTACCTCCCTTCATTGCCGAAAAAGAAAGTGTGTGTGGGGGGGCTATGTATCCCAAAGCAGTGACTTGGCCTTTTTGAAAGTTGAGCAATCGGCACGCTAGCGTGACCCTAGTAGCTAGCACTTGACTGACCTGTCCCACGTCGAAACCCCAAACCAGACACAGGTGTTTAAGGCGTGAACGAAAAGGATGGCGACTGGATCGAATGACCGGTGGTGTGGACATGACATGAAACCATCTGGACAAAGTGACAGTGCTAACGCACGATACGACTTGGTAAACTGCGAAATGGGTTGGTTGAAATTTGCATTTAATTTTAGAAGCTGCTTATGACAGTTTAAGGACCATTTAACTTTCTTTCTATTCGCCTTTCTAAACAGACTGAAAGAAAGACGATATCTTCTCTGTTTCCCAAATAAAAAACAAAACAGAGAAGGACATAAAAAGTCTGTGAAAGAAACAAATTTATTCCTCTTCAAAGCTGCTAATTAAGAGATGTCAACAATATAAAGAATCATCTACTAACACCCCCCACAACCCACGCACCCCCCATCAAATATGTCAGGTGATAATTCACATTTTGTTAATGTTTATATCCCTCGAGAATCACTATTTCTACTCATCGTCATGATGTCTTTCTTTATCGTTGAGTTATGCTAATGAGCTTTACCAACTCGGCACTTAGATATGAAACGGAGTTTGGGATGTTTCAGCTGAATCCGCTTTTTACACCTTTCTGGAATAGATAAATAATTGCAAATTCGGACCCAATTTATCATTACTAGTAAATAAAAATAAACCTACCTACGTTAAAATATTCTGATAACTTTATCAATTTATCACTAAATACTCCTATCAATCTATCACTAAATACGCCTATCAATTTATCAATTTATCACTAAATATTCATATCATTTTATCACTAAATACTCCTATGAATTTATCACTAAATACCCCTGTCAATTTATTACTAAATACTCCTATCAATTTATCACTAAATACTCCTATCAATTTATCAATTTATCACTAAATATTCATATCATTTTATCACTAAATACCCCTGTCAATTTATCACTAAATACTCCTGTCAATTTATCCATAAATACTCCTGTCAATTTATCCATAAATACTCCTATCAATTTATCATTAAATACTCCTATTAATTTATCACTAAATACTCCAAAGCTTCTTCTGTCGTAAAACTAATAACTAAAATGTTACTCAGCGTTTTTATATAGTTTTATTCGAATTCTTTATCATGAGGAATTAACATTTCTAAAAGATTCTGGGAAAGAAAAAAAATTTAAGCGTTACAAAAAATTAACCGTATTTACATTTATATATTTTCCGATATTTATTTCTGAAAAAGAACAAGAGAAATAAAAGCTTTACTTTTCCCTTCAGTTCATCGGCTATCATGACTCTCCACAATTTGTAGCTATATGAAATTATTTGTCCCCATTCCTGTTCTTTCACCAATATACACACTTCATCAGTTAGTTTATTCGATGTCTTCTTTTGCTTTCAATATATCCTGTGAGTGTCAAATTCTCCGAATCTTCTTTCCTCTTTATAAGTTCCAGAAATTTCAATTTCTGATTCTAAAAACTAGTATTTGTTTTCGTTTTTATTAAAATTCCTTCGATACTTTCTCCGTCTCAGTATCTGCTGTAGAATAACGTCTCTGCCGCTTCGAATGTCGTCTTTATCTGTGAGAACATTATCCAGTATTCAGTCATCAAGGAGCATTTGTATTACGTAGCAGTTCAAGTCACTTCACTTTGTTTCCGAAGAAGTTTTCCTGATTCTTAATACCTTTCTTAGATTTTGGAAGGCATCTTTAGTCAATCGGTGCCACATTTTCCGAACACTAACCGAATAGTTTAAATTCTGTACCTGTTTGATTCTGATGTTTGCAACCGTATCTCGCATCTTGAACTATTTCTCTTGCGAACACACATTTCTTTAGTATCTGTCTATATTTCTGAGATCAGGTATTGTGTACACTATTTACATTATTCGGACTATTGTCCTCATCTTTGTCGCCATATTTATTACAACGTTTCGGCCCTTCAGTATCTGTCTATATTTCTGAGATGAGGCATTATGCACACTATTTACATTATTCGGACTATTGTCCTCATCTTTGTCGCCAAATTTATTACAACGTTTCGGCCTTTCAGTATCTGTCTATATTTCTGAGATGAGGCATTATGCACACTATTTACATTATTCGGACTATTGTCCTCATCTTTGTCACCATATTTATTACAACGTTTCGGCCTTTCAGTATCTGTCTATATTTCTGAGATGAGGTATTGTGTACACTATTTACATTATTCGGACTATTGTCCTCATCTTTGTCCCCATATTTATTACAAGGTTTCGGCCTTTCAGTATCTGTCTATATTTCTGAGATGAGATGTACACAATTTACATTATTCGGACTATTGTCCTCATCTTTGTCCCCATATTTATTACAACGTTTCGGCCTTTCAGTATCTGTCTATATTACTGAGATGAGGTATTATGTACACTATTTACCTTATTCGGACTATTGTCCTCATCTTTGTCGCCATATTTATTACAACGTTTCGGCCTTTCAGTATCTGTCTATATTTCTGAGATGAGGTATTATGTACACTATTTACATTATTCGGACTATTGTCCTCATCTATGTCGTCATATTTATTACAACGTTTCGGCCTTTCAGTATCTGTCTATATTTCTGAGATGAGGTATTATGTACACTATTTACATTATTCGGACTATTGTCCTCATCTTTGTCGTCATATTTATTACAACGTTTCGGCCTTTCAGTATCTGTCTATATTTCTGAGATGAGGTATTATGTACACTATTTACCTCATTCGGACTATTGTCCTCATCTTTGTCGCCATATTTATTACAACGTTTCGGCCTTTCAGTATTTGTCTATATTTCTGAGATGAAGTATTATATATATTATTTACCTTATTCGGACTATTGTCCTCATCTTTGTCCCCATATTTATTACAAGGTTTCCGGCATAGTATGCTCCGGCCTTTTCAGGTGGTTGGAATGTCGAACTGAACCCTTTGTTTCCTCAAGGAAACATTTTTACAGTGGATAAAGGCATTGGTTAGATCCAGTGACAGGACCCAAAGAGTGAGATTTCAGTACTCAATTAAGGCAGTGGATAACTTTAATAGGGGAATTAACAGGAGATAACTGATAACTGACGTCCATTAAGCATGGCACGTGGAACTAGAACAGCCTACCCCAGTGAGCGAAATAAAGGGTACAGTTCGACATTCCAACTACCTGAAGAAGGCCAGGACATAAACAGCCGAAACGTTGTAATAAATATGAGGACAAAGATGAGGACAATAATCTGAATAATGTAAATAATATACATAATACCTCATCTAAGAAATATACACAGATACTGAAGGGCCGAAACGTTGTAATAAATATGGCGACAAAGATGAGGACAATAGTCAGAATAATGTAAATACTGTACATAATACCTCATCTCAGAAATATAGAAAGATGTTGAAAGGCCGAAACGTTGTAATAAATATGGTGACAAAGATGGGGACAATAGTCCGAATAATGTAAATAGTGTACATAATGCCTAATCACATAAATATAGACAGATACTGAAGGGCCAAATACTTGTCATAAATATGGCGACAAAGATGAGGACAATAGTCCGAATAAAGTAAATAGTGTAAATAATACCTCATCACAGAAATATAGACAGATATTGAAAAGCCGAAACGTTGTAATAAATATGACGACAAAGATGAGGACAATAGTCCGAATAATGTAAATAGTGTACATAATACCCCATCTCAGAAATATAGGCAGATACTGAAGGGGCGAAATGTAATAAATATGGCGACAAAGATGAGGACAATAGTCCGAATAATGTAAATAATCTACAAAATACAACATCTCAGAAATATAGAAAGATACTGAAAGGCCGAAACGTTGTAATAAATATGGCGACAAAGATGAGGACAATAGTCCGAATAATGTAAATAGTGTATATAATACCTCATATCAGATATATAGATAGATACTGAAGGGGCGAAACGTTGTGATAAATATGGCGACAAAGATGAGGAGAATAGTCCGAATAATGTAAATAGTGAACCATTTCTTGCTTCTCGATTTCTTTTATTACCGTATCCCGGATTTTCTGGGGGTTTTTTTTTCTGTGTTTTGAAAAAAATACAAATAATATGCATAAGCATGTTCTGAAAGACGGAATTAATATTCGAAAGAACCAATTAGATTTTATTTTAAATAAATTACATTATGGTATCCACTATTTGTAGAATGGTAAATAACATAAATTTAGATATTGTTTTTTTCATCCCAGTCGAAGTAAATTTCGTATAATAATTAACATTTGATGACTAACTACAACAATTCTTTTAAAATTAATAAGTTTCTTGAAAGCAAAGATCGGTTTTACTAGCAACTATTTACGTCCTGTCACCAATGAATAATGAACTATTCCGTTTTGAAGACGTGTAATGAAGGGAAAAGGCATTACCTGTTTCACTGAGAAAACTAAAGAAAGAAAGAAGTATTTAAAGAAGTATTGTCTTGCCAATATCTCATAAATAATGGACTATTCCATTTTGATTGTGTGGAAAAACAAAAGCATATCAAAGATGCTACTTGGTTTCATTGAGAAAATTATTGAAAAACAGAAAATAACAGAAATATTTAACGGCTGTTTCAGTGTAATAGAAAAAAATTGTCAATTTCAAATATTTTTTAACGTCATCTACTATTACCTCATAAATAATGGAATATTGTTTTTTTACTGCATGAAAAGACAAAGACACTACTTGGTTTTAGTCAGAAAATGAAAGAAAGGGAAGATAAAAGTGTTTAACGGCTGTTTCAGTGAAATGGAAGAAGTTGTAAATTTCAAAGTTTTTCATTTGAACCCACTTTTTAAAATAATGACCAGCATTCATATTTATGATTGTTATTGTAATATTTTGTGAAAGTTGTTGAACTCAAATATTTAATGATGTGATAGAATTTCTACAGATATTTTATTGTCGTAGAACTCGCCATGAGCTTATTCAATCATTAACAGAAAAATTAAGATTTATCAGAAAATTCAAATACGAAAACCGTGAAATTTTCACGGATCTTTCTCGTTCAAATACTTTTTGTTTATACATCACGACAGTAATCAAAAGCAGAACCATTCTCTGAAATCATTTCACCAAAGCTCGAATATGACCAAAAGATTTGGAGTATTAGCATCTTTCCCCTCCCCCCGCCCGCCCAAATCATAGATGGATAATGTCTGAGAATTATTAATCGGATAGCCGAGTTCCAATTACAGTCGGGTTCGTTATATTCTCTTACTTGGGAGAGGTATGAACCCACAAGTTCTCCACTCAAGGAAGAGGGCTATATAGTAAGAGGCACTGTTTATGGGGATATGTAGTGAAGATAACGGTTAAACCTAAACTTGAACAGGTTAAGATTGTAATGATGGAAAGCATTCCCTTGGGCGTCACTCAAGGTAGAGGGGTACAGAGTAAGAGGCACAGTTTAAGCACATATGCGGCAAAGATAGCGGTTGACGCTAGACTTGAACAGGTTAAGATTTAACTTCTTATTGACTTGGGAAGCATCCGCTTGGGAGTTACTCAAGGCACAGTTTATGGGGATATGTAGGGAAGATAACAGTTAAACCTAGACTTGAACAGATGAAGATTGTAGTGATGGGAAGAGAATCCTCTTGGGAGACACCAGAGGTAAAGGTTTACAGAGTAAGAGGCACACTTTTGAAGGATATGTAGGGAAAATAACGGTTAACCCTCGACTTGAACAGGTTAAGATTGTAGTGATTGGGGAAGCATCGTCTAGGTGTCAGTTCCACAAACAGCGGTCCATGGGGGAAAACAGCTCTCACTACTGGAATACGAAGGGAAAGAGGAATGTTCCCTACAATATCCAATGGCATGTTGGATCTTAGACGTGAAGGTTAGAAATGATTGAACAACAAAATGTAGTTCGTCCGAACACTTTCCATCGAAATAGAAATAGAATCCTTGTAACGTTTCGTCTGGAGGAAAAGGGTTGTAGGATGGAAAATAATTCATCACCTACATACGCCTTTTGCGTCTATCTTAGCCGTCATGGTTAGCACTGGTGAAACTATGAAATAGAGCGAGTGTAGCGAGATGCTTGTAACGTTTCGTCTTGAGGAAAAGGGTTGTAGAGTGGAAAATAATTCATCACATATAAGACGCATTTTGCGTCTATCTTAGCCGTAATGGTTAGAACTGGTGAAACTATGAAATAGACAGAGTGTAGCGAGATGCTTGTAACTTTTCCACTGTGGGAAAATGGTTGTAGGGTGGAAAATAATTCATCGCCTACAAGCCGCATTTTGCCTCAATCTAAAAGTGATAGTTAGCACTGGTGAAACTATGAAATGGAGAGAGTGTAGCGAGATGCTTGTAACGTTTTGTCTGTGGGAAAATTGTTGTAGGGTGGAAAATAATTCATCACCTATATGAAGCCTTTTGCGTCTATCTTCGCCGTGATGGTTAGCACTGGTAAAACTATGAAATAGAGAGAGTGTAGCGAGATGCTTGTAACTTTTCCTCTGTAGGAAAGTGTTTGTAGGGTGTAAAATAATTTATCACTGATAAGACGCCTTTTGCGTCTATCTTGGCCGTGATGGTTAGAATTGGTGAAACTAATAAATAGAGAGAGTGTAGCGAGTGCTGGCACCTGTTACGATTCCAGCTATGGGCAAACAAAATCAAAACACTACAAAATTATAAAATACATTCTTATAGTAAAATATCGGCAATACGTTTTTATATAAAATATGACCAACAATACATTTTATTTGTAGTAGAAATCATAAAATTGTTTTCAACATATATTCATCATTGATAGGTTTGTAAACAGAATAAACGATTTCAGATGTTTTAGTTGTTTTTTTTTGTTTGCTTTTTTAATGAAATATTCACTGAATACGTCCAAGAATTACTTACGGTATAGGCCAATGGATGAAGTAGTTGTGTGACTTTAAGAGCACACTTGAGGATATGTAGAATAGATAATGATTTACCCTAGATTTGAAGTGGTTACAGTTGTAGTAATCTGGGAATCATCATCTCGGTTGTCTGCTCTTGGCAGTTACGGTTCTTAGAAAGACACTGAATGAAACTTCTTGCCAAAGGAATTCTAAGAGGATGGGAATCCTTCCACCCTGGGTACGTTGCATGATGGATTCTAGCAATAGAGGTCTGAACTTGTGGAACTAAGGAGTGTAGCTGGTTGAAACATATGCCATGGATATAGCAATAGAGTAGCGATAGACTTGCAAAATTTCAACTGTGGGAAAGAGACTGCAGAGTTGAAAATGAATCATCACCCGCAAGGCCCCGCAAGGCCCCGCAAGGCCCCGCAAGGCCCCACAAGGCTGCTTTTGAACTCTGTCAAGTCTGTAAAATGAAGATTGAGCATGTCCGAGGCCCAGATATGGTGGCAATATTCCGCTTTTTGTTAATGTTTTTTTTTGTGGGGTGAAGTCAACCTGGCTCTTGTTATTATACAGCATATAGGTCAGGTACTTACTAGAGCGATTTGATAATATTATGGTGCGGTGGAGTAATGGATAGCGGCTCGGGTTGAGGAGCCGGAAAGCCGAGTTTGGATTTCAATCGAATCCATTACATTCACTTATCTGCTAGGATAGGTATGAATCCTCTTTTTCTCCCTCCCTCCAAACAGCTATGGGTAAACAGCAGGACTGACAGTGTTCTATAGCCGTGAGTAGCAACTGGTCAAGGAGAAGTATAACTGAATTAAAAACCTGATCCTCCAGGCTCACAACCTACACACTTAAAAACAGTCTTGTTACAGAAACTGCAACAATATCTTGTGGCCCTAAGTTTCCTTAAGAAATTTAAAGGCATAATACACACACACACACACACACACATATATATATATATATATATGTATGTATATATATATGTATATATATATATATATATATATTGCGAACTGACCAGATTTTCAAGATTTTAAAATTATCATAATTTATTTATTTTTATACTTATTTAAACTTATGCAAATATAGGCGATTGTGTTTCTAGTTACAAATCACACACTATGAGCTTTAATATAAAAATGCAACTTACCATTTATTTATTTATTTTTGTTATGCGAGCTTTTAATTTTGACTATATGATGAGGTTTATTTTATTTGAAATAAAATAAACCATGTTTGACGGCATCTACCCACTCGGTATCTGTATCTAATATTAGAGCATGATAGAGTTAAGCTCGATACAGGTCTAGGTAAATATTAACCTTTCACATACCCCAGCGTCTTATTTGAGATGATATATTTTATATTACATTCATTTTATTGAAACAGTTGTTAAGTTTGCTGCTAGGAAGATTGTTTCACTGTATCGTGCAAGACAATTTTTAGCGCCAGAATTTATCTTAAGCCTTTATAAGTTTACCATTCACTCGCGCATTGAATTTTGTTGCCGCCCCATCTGTTCTGGTGCTTCTGTTATGTATCTAAAAATGTCTTGATAAAATCTTTACAATATTATCGGTCTTCATCTGGCATCACGGCTTCAGTCATTTTCTCACCGCCGTCCGTTTTTCTATAAATATTTAGATCTATCAGTTGATTTAATATATCCTTTCTGATTCATAATAGCAGAGAATGTTAGCCCGAGATGTTATATGCCGGGTAAGGGCACAAGGGTATGTCCCAATGCTCATAAATATGTTGAACACTATTTTAAATGGGTGTAATATGCTGTCTAAGTAGTCCACCACTAGCAGTGGTTTACCTATTTCACGCCGCTGGCGTGTGTTGTATTTTGTTGATGCTATAATGATTACCATTGATGTTATAAAGATTACCCCCGTTTTGGTTATTCCTCATTCAGTAACCCTTCCTAGATTACAACTTTCATGTAAGGTGCTTACTTGCCTATATCATTCAGCTTTTCACCGGTTTTTTATCGTTAAAATGTAAAATTATTAGTAATTAATGTAGTAATTATTAGTAAAATTATTAGTAAAATTATTATGCGAACTTTTAAGCTAGCTCCTGTGAAGAGCTAATTGGGCCTCCGTTCCAAAACTTAAGAAACCTCTGGGACAGCTTAGAAAACAGAAATGATAATTTGGGAAGAAATAACTTTGAATTCCTCCGTGGAACTTCAAAACCTTACTCTGATTCGGGCTATGAGTCCAATTCCGGCCAAAAGACCTATTTGTGCCGAAAGTCCGATTTAGACCGAAATTCCAATTCCGGACAAAAGACCGATTTGTGCCGAAAGTCCGATTGAGACTGAAATTCCAATTCCGGACAAAAGACTGATTTGAGCCGAAAGTCCGATTTAGACCGAAATTCCAATTCCGGGCAAAAGACCGATTTGAGCCGAAAGTCCGATTTAGACTGAAATTCCAATTCCGGACAAAAGACCGATTTGAGCCGAAAGTCTGATTTAGACTGAAATTCCAGTTCAGGCAAAAAGTTCTTCAAATCACAAAGTCCGTGGAACTTGCAATTGAGTTGAGTTCTTGAAATCAGAAACTCTGCGAAACTTCAAAATCTCGCATCACGAAACCTTTCACTTTAACTGATTAGTTAGTATTTAAAAAAAATAAAATTGATTTCTTCAATAAACAAAGTTCTGATGATATTTAAAACGGAATTTAAATTAAAAATATTTAAATACACAAAATTTTTGTCTTACTTTAAACTCAATATAAATTAAAAACTTTTAAAATGACTATGTTTCTTCAGTTATTTTAAAATTTGAATTTTTAACTATTCCCTCCTCATCCAAACACAAATCCCAATGCTTGATGTTCAAGCATCAGATAAAGGGCAGATTTTAAAATTTGAATTTTTAACTATTCCCTCCTCATTCAAACACAAATCCCAATGCTTGATGTTCAAGCATCAGATAAAGGGCAGATTTTCAATGCAGATATCATCCTTATTTTAAAACAAAGTATAATATGTCTATGTAGGGTGTGACCCGAGTTAGATGAGTTTCAGACACACGGACGGACAGAATTTGCCATTTATTTATATAGATGTTACAATGTCGTATAATTAAAAGCAATATAAATATTATTTCGTCTGGATTTTACATAAATATGAATGCCTTTAGTATATCGAACAAATTCGGCAAATCTTTAAAGGTTTTATTACCTGAAATATATACGATAAAAAAGAACATTATCTTCTTGTTTTTACACACATTACATATTTTATAAAGAATTGAGTAACAAAAAACAAACACTTATTAACAATATTTACCCAGACTATGTCCTCGATAAGCAAATAAAATCAGCTTTGAGGAATTTAGAAAAAAAAATAACACAAATAGGAGTAGACAGGTTTGCCTATCGCTCAGCTCACATTCAGTCGCATCTTTTTAACAGGAGTAGAGGTTTATCCCTTGTTTCTTATTGAAGATCGGGTTTCTGGTTTCTCCTAAAGTTTTATCATTGTCTTCCACCTCAAGACATATAACCTAAACATTGCCAATCACTCAGAATATCAGAAATCATCCTATGTAAAGACAATATTACTTATTAATGTTTATTGCCATCATCCTCATAATATTATCTACATCTAGAAAGTGATAAACATGGTTAATTCTTTTACAGTTCTATGTTAATACATACAATATAAGATCTCACTCAATTGCACGTCACTTTTGACTGTATTACTCCACGAGAATATCTCTGCGTAAGATTCTCGTTGATTAGTAGCCATTAACTATATAATTAACTAACAATACGCTATTAACTTATTTTACCATAAACAAATGCAACCTAACTATAAACAAGATGAAAAAGTCATAAAAATATAATTTGCTAAAAGATATCACTAATAAATACGGAAGGCGTATAATTTATTAATTTTTGAAACATCTAACGTAATCATTTAGTTCGACATTCCAACCACCTGAAGAAGGCCAAAGCGTACAACGCCAGAAACGTTGTAATAAATATGGCTACAAAGATGAAGACAATAGTCCGAATAATGTAGTGTAACGTGTCCTCCTTGGATATTATAATTTGCAATCCAAAGTGTTACCTAGATTCGAAACCTGATCCCTAGCACCAGTAGGAAATAATAAGAGTCTCGCCCATTTCTTGCTAACAGCATTTTTATGGACGCAAAATATGAGCTTTAGTTTTCCTATTTAACATAATTGATAATTTCTTTCAATTTTTATATTTCCGGTCCCTGCTAAAGTCTATTTCAGCACTATACCCCCGAAAGCTTGTATAATCCCACACGGTAACATTCTACCTTGGGTGGCTCTTGCGACTTGTATTTGGTGGAAATTAGTAAAAAGAAAATTAGGGAGACCTTAAAGTTTGGGTGTTCTAGGGTAAATATTCTATGAGTGTATAACACGATTTGTTTGCATTTTTAATTAGTTTCTTGATGACTTAAATTGTTGTGTTTATGACGATTCTTGTTTATGATTATCATAAACAAGAATTCAGGCATAGAGACAATTAACTCACTACTTAACGATACCGACATATACGATAAAATAACGAACAATATTATATATATATATATATATATATATATATATATATATATATATATATATATATATATATATATATATATATATATATATATATATATATATATATATATATATATATATATATATGAAGAATTGATGGAAAATGGAAATTAAACGCAAATAGAAGCTTACTTGATCATGAAGCTCTCCACAGACCAAAGGACAGTGGATCTGTCGGTGGCTCCTCTTGCAAAGGAGGATACAGTTTCGAATCCTGTCAGAAGACATATATTTTTATTAAGTTTTCTCCAGTCCGCAGGCCTGTAGACGAAATGAAAACAAAATAAAAAAACCTGACCATTTGCTCAAATACAGGTATCCACAAAAATAACCTTTGAAATAATATATATATATATATATATATATATATATATATATATATATATATATATATATATATATATATATATATATATATATATATATATAATTACTAATAATTAAATAAAGAAAATTGTTCACTTATTACAATCCGTCCTCCAAGTTTCTTGGAATATATTCTTCTTACCGAGTTTCCTAGTCTTTGTCAGTGACAATAAAGTAAGTGAAGGCAAAACAGATGACAAATATATACAGGCGCACTTGTTTTCGAGTGTATGTGTTGATGAGGAGAATTGCAAATTGTTTCGCTTTCTATAAAATAAGTTTCGGACCTTTTTTTTTTAGAAAATATATAGCCATTAAATAATAATTACAAATTCAAATTCAGAATGACATTCAAGATCAATCCACTTCATATGATACTTTCTCGAAGCATCAATATACTTCATGCTGTATAATGTCATATAACCTTTTCTTTCCCACCTCCTGTTCTAATTCTGAGCGCGCAATTGTGGAATGTCAACAGGCCTTTGTATTGTCTTTTCTATCCTCAACAATTGTGGTGACATTTCGTAAATTCAAAATTAATAAATCTTGTTCATCGCTTTGTTTTTCATTATTTGTTTTTAATCATTTTCTAGACCTGACATACAATTTATATTTATTTACACTCTACTGACGAAAAATATAATTCAGACAGAAACATTTTCAATAAAGTACATCCGGGAAACATTATAGGACAACGCGAAATTCAATGAACTAATATTTCATGTTTAGCTGTACAGGATTCAAAATCAACCAAAGATTTCTTGGAATGTTTCTGAAATCAAAGATCGCCAACTTATCACTATTCATGCGAGTGAAATTTCTTAGTTTGTAAAAAATTCCGTTGCTATGTGCTTGCCAAAAAAAAAAGTGAAAAAGAAGTCACGTGCGAACATCCCTATCAGCAAACATTCGAAGGTGGGTCAAAAAAAAAATGAAGTCACGTGCGAACATCCCTATCATCAGACATTCGAAGGTGGGTCAAAAAAAAAAGGAAAAAAAAAGTCACGTGCGAACATCCCTATAATCGGACATTCGAAGGTGGGTAAAAAAAAAAGTAAAAAAGAAGTTACGTGCGAACATCCCTATCATCAGACATTCGAAGGTGGGTCAAAGAAAAAAAGTAAAAAAGAAGTCACGTGCGAACATCCCTATCATAAAACATTCGAAGGTGGGTCAAAAAAAAAAAGTAAAAAAGAAGTCACGTGCGAACATCCCTATCATCAGACATTCGAAGGTGGGTCAAAAAAAAAAAGTAAATAAGAAGACCACGTGCGAACATCCCTATCATCAGACATTCGAAGGTGGGTCAAAAAAAAAAAAGTCACGTGCGAACATCTCTATCATCAGACATTCGAAGGTGGGTCAAAAAAAAAGAGTCTGCTGCGAACATCCCTATCATGAGACATTCGAAGGTGGTTCAAAAAAAAAAATTAAAAAGAGGTCACGTGCGAACATCCGTATCATCAGACATTCGAAGGTGGGTCAAAAAAAAGTAAAAAAGAAGTCACGTGTGAACATCCCTATCATCAGACATTCGAAGGTGGATAAAAAAAAAAGTAGCCACTTGCGATCATCCCTATCATCAAACATTCGAAGGTGGGTAAAAAAAAAAAGTGAAAAGGAAGTCACGTGCGAACATCCCTATCATCAGACATTCGAAGGTGGATAAAAAAAAAGAAGCGACGTGCGAACATCCCTATCATCAAACATTCGAAGGTGGGTAAAAAAAAAATGAAGTCACGTGCGAACATCCCTATCATCAGACATTCGAAGGTGGGTCAAAAAAAAAAGTAGCCACTTGCGAACATCCCTATCATCAAACATTCGAAGGTGGGTAAAAAAAAAAGTAAAAAAGAAGTCACGTGCGAACATCCCTATCATCAGACATTCGAAGGTGGGTCAAAAAAAAAAGTAAAAAATAAGTCACGTGCGAACATCCCTATCATCAGACATTCGAAGGTGGGTCAAAAAAAAAGGAAAAAAGAAGTCACGTGAGAACATCCCTATCATAAAACATTCGAAGGTGGGTAAAAAAAAAAGGTCTGCTGCGAACATCCCTATCATCAGACATTCGAAGGTGGTTAAAAAAAAAAAAGTAAAAAAGAGGTCACGTGCGAACATCCGTATCATCAGACATTCGAAGGTCGGTCAAAAAAGAAAGAAGTCACGTGCGAACATCCCTACCATCTGACATTCGGAGGTGGGTAAAAAAAATTAAAAAAGTAGTCACTTGCGAACATCCCTATCATCAAACATTCGAAGGTGGGTCAAAAAAAAAGGAAAAAAGAAGTCACGTGCGAACATCCCTATCATCAAACATTCGAAGGTGGGTCAAAAAAAAAAGTAAAAAAGAAGTCACGTGCGAACATCCCTATCATCAAACATTCGAAAGTGGGTAAAAAAAAAAGTAAAAATGAAGTCACGTGCGAACATCCCTATCATCAAACATTCGAAAGTGGGTAAAAAAAAAAGTAAAAATGAAGTCACGTGCGAACATCCCTATCATCAAACATTCGAAGGTGGATCAAAAAGAAGTCACGTGCGAACATCCCAATCATCAAACATTCGAAGGTAAGTAAAAAAAAAGTAAAAAAGAAGTCACGTGCGAACATCCCTATCATCAGACATTCGAAGGTGGGTCAAAAAAAAAAAAAAAGAAGTCACGTGCGAACATCCCTATGATCAAACATTCGAAGGTGGGTAGAAAAAAAAAGTAAAAAAGAAGTCACGTGCGAAGATCCCTATCATCAGATATTCGAAGGTGGGTAAAAAAAAAAGTAAAAAAGAAGTCACGTGCGAACATCCCTATCATCAGACATTCGAAGGTGGGTAAAAAAAAAAAGTAAAAAAGAAGTCCCGTGCGAACATCCGTATCATCAGACATTCGAAGGTGGGTCAAAAAAAAAAGTAAAAAAGAAGTCACGTGCGAACATCCCTATCATCAAACTTTCGAAGGTGGGTCAAAAAAAAGAAAAAAAGAAGTCACGTGCGAACATCCCTATCATCAGACATTCGAAGGTGGGTAAAAAAAAAATGTAAAAAAGAAGTCACCTGCGAACATTCCTATCATCAGACATTCGAAGGTGGGTAAAAAAAAAAAGTAAAAAAGAAGTCACGTGCGAACATCCCTATCATCCGACATTCGAAGGTGGGTCAAAAAAAAAAAAGTAAAAAAGAAGTCACGTGCGAACATCCCTATCATCAGACATTCGAAGGTGGTTAAAAAAAAAAGTAAAAAAGAAGTCCCGTGCGAACATCCCTATCATCAGATATTCGGAGGTGGGTCAAAAAAAAAGAAGCCACTTGTGAACATCCCTATCATCAAACATTCGAAGGTGGGTAAAAAAAAAAAGTAAAAAAGAAGTCACGTGCGAACATCCCTATCATCAGACATTCGAAGGTGGGTCAAAAAAAAAAGTAAAAAAGAAGTCACGTGCGAACATCCCTATCATCAGACATTCAAAGGTGGGTCAAAAAAAAAGGAAAAAAGAAGTCACGTGAGAACATCCCTATCATAAAACATTCGAAGGTGGGTAAAAAAAAAAGAGTCTGCTGCCAACATCCCTATCATCAAACATTCGAAGGTGGGTCAAAAAAAAAAAAAAGAAGTCACGTGCGAACATCCCTATCATCAAACATTCGAAGGTGGATCAAAAAGAAGTCACGTGCGAACATCCCAATCATCAAACATTCCAAGGTAAGTAAAAAAAAAGTAAAAAAGAAGTCACGTGCGAACACCCCTATCATCAGACATTCGAAGGTGGGTCAAAAAAAAAAAAAGAAGTCACGTGCGAACATCCCTATCATCAAACATTCGAAGGTGGGTCAAAAAAAAAAGTAAAAAAGAAGTCACGTGCGAAGATCCCTATCATCAGATATTCGAAGGTGGGTAAAAAAAAAAGTAAAAAAGAAGTCACGTGCGAACATCCCTATAATCAGACATTCGAAGGTGGGTAAAAAAAAAAAGTAAAAAAGAAGTCCCGTGCGAACATCCCTATCATCAGACATTCGAAGGTGGGTCAAAAAAAAAAAAGTAAAAAAGAAGTCACGTGCGAACATCCCTATCATCAGACATTCGAAGGTGGGTCAAAGAAAAAAAGTAAAAAAGTAGTCACGTGCGAACATCCCTATCATCAAACATTCGAAGGTGGATCAAAAAAAAAGAAGTCACGTGCGAACATCCCTATCATCAGACATTCGAAGGTGGGTAAAAAAAAAGTAAAAAAGAAGTCCCGTGCGAACATCCCTATCATCAGACATTCGAAGGTCGGTCAAAAAAAAAAGAAGTCACGTGCGAACATCCCTACCATCTGACATTCGGAGGTGGGTAAAAAAAATTAAAAAAGTAGTCACGTGCGAACATCCCAATCATCAAAGATTCGAAGGAAAATCAAAAAAAAAGTAAAAAAGAAGTCACTTGCGAACATCCCTATCATCAAACATTCGAAGGTGGGTCAAAAAAAAAGGAAAAAAGAAGTCACGTGCGAACATCCCTATCATCAAACATTCGAAGGTGGGTCAAAAAAAAAAAGTAAAAAAGAAGTTACGTGCGAACATCCCAATCATCAAACATTCGAAGGTAAGTCAAAAAAAAAAGTAAAAAAGAAGTCACGTGCGAACATCCCTATCATCAAACATTCGAAAGTGGGTAAAAAAAAAAGTAAAAATGAAGTCACGTGCGAACATCCTTATCATCAGACATTCGAAGGTGGGTCAAAAAGAAGTCACGTGCGAACATCCCAATCATCAAACATTCGAAGGTAAGTAAAAAAAAAGTAAAAAAGAAGTCACGTGCGAACATCCCTATCATCAGACATTCGAAGGTGGGTCAAAAAAAAAAAAAAAGAAGTCACGTGCGAACATCCCTATGATCAAACATTCGAAGGTGGGTAGAAAAAAAAAGTAAAAAAGAAGTCACGTGCGAAGATCCCTATCATCAGATATTCGAAGGTGGGTAAAAAAAAAAGAGTCTGCTGCCAACATCCCTATCATCAAACATTCGAAGGTGGGTCAAAAAAAAAAGTAAAAAAGAAGTCCCGTGCGAACATCCCAATCATCAAACATTCGAAGGTAAGTAAAAAAAAAAGTAAAAAAGAAGTCACGTGCGAACATCCCTATCATCAGACATTCGAAGGTGGGTCAAAAAAAAAAAAAGAAGTCACGTGCGAACATCCCTATCATCAAACATTCGAAGGTGGATCAAAAAGAAGTCACGTGCGAACATCCCAATCATCAAACATTCCAAGGTAAGTAAAAAAAAAGTAAAAAAGAAGTCACGTGCGAACACCCCTATCATCAGACATTCGAAGGTGGGTCAAAAAAAAAAAAAGAAGTCACGTGCGAACATCCCTATCATCAAACATTCGAAGGTGGGTCAAAAAAAAAAGTAAAAAAGAAGTCACGTGCGAAGATCCCTATCATCAGATATTCGAAGGTGGGTAAAAAAAAAAGTAAAAAAGAAGTCACGTGCGAACATCCCTATAATCAGACATTCGAAGGTGGGTAAAAAAAAAAAGTAAAAAAGAAGTCCCGTGCGAACATCCCTATCATCAGACATTCGAAGGTGGGTCAAAAAAAAAAAAGTAAAAAAGAAGTCACGTGCGAACATCCCTATCATCAGACATTGGAAGGTGGGTCAAAGAAAAAAAGTAAAAAAGTAGTCACGTGCGAACATCCCTATCATCAAACATTCGAAGGTGGATCAAAAAAAAAGAAGTCACGTGCGAACATCCCTATCATCAGACATTCGAAGGTGGGTAAAAAAAAAGTAAAAAAGAAGTCCCGTGCGAACATCCCTATCATCAGACATTCGAAGGTGGTCAAAAAAAAAAAAAGTAAAAAAGAAGTCACGGGCGAACATCCCTATCATCAGACATTCGAAGGTGTGTCAAAAAAAAAGTAAAAAAGAAGTCACGTGCGAACATCCCTATCATCAGACATTCGGAGGTGGGTCAAAAAAAAGAAGCCACGTGCGAACATCCCTATCATCAAACATTCGAAGTTGGGTCAAAAAAAAAAAGTAAAAAAGAAGTCACGTGCGAACATCCCTATCATCAAACTTTCGAAGGTGGGTCAAAAAAAAGAAAAAAAGAAGTCACGTGCGAACATCCCTATCATCAGAAATTCGAAGGTGGGTAAAAAAAAAAGTAAAAAAGAAGTCACCTGCGAACATTCCTATCATCCGACATTCGAAGGTGGGTCAAAAAAAAAAGTAAAAAAGAAGTCCCGTGCGAACATCCCTATCATCCGACATTCGAAGGTGGGTCAAAAAAAAAGAAGCCACTTGCGAACATCCCTATCATCAAACATTCGAAGGTGGGTAAAAAAAAAAGTAAAAAAGAAGTCACGTGCGAACATCCCTATCATCAGACATTCGAATGTGGGTCAAAAAAAAAAGTAAAAAAGAAGTCACGTGCGAACATCCCTATCATCAGACATTCGAAGGTGGGTCAAAAAAAAAGGAAAAAAGAAGTCACGTGAGAACATCCCTATCATAAAACATTCGAAGGTGGGTAAAAAAAAAAGAGTCTGCTGCGAACATGCCTATCATCAGACATTCGAAGGTGGGTCAAAAAAAAAAGAAGTCACGTGCGAACATCCCTACCATCTGACATTCGAAGGTGGGTAAAAAAAAATTAAAAAAGTAGTCACGTGCGAACATCCCAATCATCAAACATTCGAAGGAAAATAAAAAAAAAAGTAAAAAAGAAGTCACGTGCGAACATCCCTATCATCAAACATTCGAAGGTGGGTCAAAATAAAAAGTAAAAAAGAAGTCACGTGCAAACATCCCAATCATCAAACATTCGAAGGTAAGTCAAAAAAAAGAGTAAAAAAGAAGTCACGTGCGAACATCCCAATCATCAAACATTCGAAGGTGGGTAAAAAAAAAAGTAAAAAAGAAGTCCCGTGCGAACATCCCTATCATCAGATATTCGGAGGTGGGTCAAAAAAAAAGAAGCCACGTGCGAACATCCCTATCATCAAACATTCGAAGGTGGGTCAAAAAAAAGTAAAAAATAAGTCACGTGCGAACAACCCTATCATCAGACATTCGAAGGTGGGTCCAAAAAAAAGGAAAAAAGAAGTCACGTGCCAACATCCCTATCATCAGACATTCGAAGGTGGGTCAAAAAAAAAAATGAAGTCACGTGCGAACATCCCTATCATCAGACATTCGGAGGTGAGTCAAAAAAAAAAGTAAAAAAGAAATCACGTGCGAACATCCCTATCATCAAACATTCGAAGGTGGGTCAAAAAAAAGTAAAAAAGAAGTCACGTGCGAACATCCCTATCATCAGAAATTCGAAGATGGGTAAAAAAAAAATGTAAAAAAGAAGTCCCGTGCGAACATCACTATCATCAGACATTCGAAGGTGGGTCAAAAAAAAAAGTAAAAAAGAAGTCCCGTGCGAACATCCCTATCATCAGACATTCGAAGGTGGATCAAAGAAAAAAAGTAAAAAAGAAGTCACGTGCGAACATCCCTATCATCAGACATTCGAAGGTGGATAAAAAAAAAAAGTAAAAAAGAAGTCCCGTGCGAACATCCCTATCATCAGATATTCGGAGGTGGGTCAAAATAAAGAAGCCACGTGCGAACATCCCTATCAGCAAACATTCGAAGGTGGGTCAAAAAAAAAAGGAAAAAAGAAGTCACGTGCGAACATCCCTATCATCAAACATTCGAAGGTGGGTCAAAAAAAAGTAAAAAAGAAGTCACGTGCGAACATCCCTATCATCAGAAATTCGAAGGTGGGTCAAAAAAAAATCTAAAAAAGAAGTCCCGTGCGAACATCCCTATCATCAGACATTCGAAGGTGGGTAAAAAAAAAAGTAAAAAAGAAGTCACGTGCGAACATCCCTATCATCAGACATTCGAAGGTGGGTCAAAGAAAAAAAGTAAAAAAGAAGTCACGTGCGAACATCCCTATCATCAGACATTCGAAGGTGGGTCAAAAAAAAATTAAAAAAGAAGTCCCGTGCGATCATCCCTATCATCAGACATTCGGAGGTGGGTCAAAAAAAAAAGAAGCCACGTGCGAACATCCCTATCATCAAACATTCGAAGGTGGGTAAAAAAAAATGGAAAAAAGACGTCACGTGCGAACATCCCTATCATCAGACATTCGAAGGTGGGTAAAAAAAAAAGTAAAAAAGAAGTCACGTGCGAACATCCGAATCATCAAACATTCGAAGGTGGGTCAAAAAAAAAAAAGAAGTCACGTGCGAACATCCCTATCATCAGACATTCGAAGGTGGGTCAAAAAAAAAAAAGAAGTCACGTGCGAACATCCCTATCATCAGACATTCGATGGTGGGTCAAAAAAAAAAAGTAAAAAAGAAGTCACGTGTGAACATCCCTATCATCAGACATTCGAAGGTGGGTCAAAGAAAAAAAGTAAAAAAGAAGTCACGTGTGAACATCCCTATCATCAGACATTCGAAGGTTGGTCAAAAAAAAAAAAGTAAAAAAGAAGTCACGTGCGAACATCCCTATCATCAGACATTCGAAGGTGGGTCAAAGAAAAAAAGTAAAAAAGAAGTCACGTGCGAACATCCCTATCATCAAACATTCGAAGGTGGATCAAAAAAAAAGAAGTCACGTGCGAACATCCCTATCATCAGACATTCGAAGGTGGGTAAAAAAAAAAGTAAAAAAGAAGTCCCGTGCGAACGTCCCTATCATCAGACATTCGAAGGTGGTCAAAAAAAAAAAAGTAAAAAAGAAGTCACCGGCGAACATCCCTATCATCAGACATTCGAAGGTGTGTCAAAAAAAAAGTAAAAAAGAAGTCACGTGCGAACATCCCTATCATCTGACATTCGGAGGTGGGTCAAAAAAAAGAAGCCACGTGCGAACATCCCTATCATCAAACATTCGAAGGTGGGTCAAAAAAAAAGTAAAAAAGAAGTCACGTGCGAACATCCCTATCATCAAACTTTCGAAGGTGGGTCAAAAAAAAGAAAAAAAGAAGTCACGTGCGAACATCCCTATCATCAGAAATTCGAAGGTGGGTAAAAAAAAAAGGTAAAAAAGAAGTCACCTGCGAACATTCCTATCATCAGACATTCGAAGGTGGGTAAAAAAAAAAAAGTAAAAAATAAGTCCCGTGCGAACATCCCTATCATCCGACATTCGAAGGTGGGTCAAAAAAAAAAAGTAAAAAAGAGGTCACGTGCGAACATCCGTATCATCAGACATTCGAAGGTGGGTCAAAAAAAAAAGAAGTCACGTGCGAACATCCCTACCATCTGACATTCGAAGGTGGGTAAAAAAAAATTAAAAAAGTAGTCACGTGCGAACATCCCAATCATCAAACATTCGAAGGAAAATAAAAAAAAAAGTAAAAAAGAAGTCACTTGCGAACATCCCTATCATCAAACATTCGAAGGTGGGTCAAAAAAAAAAGTAAAAAAGAAGTCACGTGCAAACATCCCAATCATCAAACATTCGAAGGTAAGTCAAAAAAAAAAGTAAAAAAGAAGTCACGTGCGAACATCCCAATCATCAAACATTCGAAGGTGGGTAAAAAAAAAAGTAAAAAAGAAGTCCCGTGCGAAGATCCCTATCATCAGATATTCGGAGGTGGGTCAAAAAAAAAGAAGCCACGTGCGAACATCCCTATCATCAAACATTCGAAGGTGGGTCAAAAAAAAAAAGGAAAAAAGAAGTCACGTGCGAACATCCCTATCATCAAACATTCGAAGGTGGGTCAAAAAAAAGTAAAAAATAAGTCACGTGCGAACATCCCTGTCATCAGACATTCGAAGGTGGGTCAAAAAAAAAGGAAAAAAGAAGTCACGTGCGAACATCCCTATCATCAGACATTTGAAGGTGGGTCAAAAAAAAAAATGAAGTCACGTGCGAACATTCCTATCATCAAACATTCGAAGGTGAGTCAAAAAAAAAAGTAAAAAAGAAGTCACGTGCGAACATCCCAATCATCAAACATTCGAAGGTGGGTAAAAAAAAAAGTAAAAAAGAAGTCCCGTGCGAACATCCCTATCATCAGATATTCGGAGGTGGGTCAAAAAAAAAGAAGCCACGTGCGAACATCCCTATCATCAAACATTCGAAGGTGAGTCAAAAAAAAAAGTAAAAAAGAAGTCACGTGCGAACATCCCTATCATCAAACATTCGAAGGTGGGTCAAAAAAAAGTAAAAAAGAAGTCACGTGCGAACATCCCTATCATCAGAAATTCGAAGGTGGGTAAAAAAAAAATGTAAAAAAGAAGTCCCGTGCGAACATCACTATCATCATACATTCGAAGGTGGGTCAAAAAAAAAAGTAAAAAAGAAGTCCCGTGCGAACATCCCTATCATCAGACATTCGAAGGTGGGTCAAAGAAAAAAAGTAAAAAAGAAGTCACGTGCGAACATCCCTATCATCAGACATTCGAAGGTGGGACAAAAAAAAAAGTAAAAAAGAAGTCCCGTGCGAACATCCCTATCATCAGACATTCGGAGGTGGGTAAAAAAAAAAAAGCCACGTGCGAACATCCCTATCATCAAACATTCGAAAGTGGGTAAAAAAAAAAATGGAAAAAAGAAATCACGTGCAAACATCCCTATCATCAGACATTCGAAGGTGTGTCAAAAAAAAGTAAAAAAGAAGTCACGTGCGAACATCCCAATCATCAAACATTCGAAGGTGGGTCAAAAAAAAAAGAAGTCACGTGCGAACATCCCTATCATCAGACATTCGAAGGTGGGTCAAAAAAAAAAAAGAAGTCACGTGCGAACATCCCTATCATCAGAAATTCGAAGGTGGGTCAAAAAAAAATCTAAAAAAGAAGTCCCGTGCGAACATCCCTATCATCAGACATTCGAAAGTGGGTAAAAAAAAAAAGTAAAAAAGAAGTCACGTGCGAACATCCCTATCATCAGACATTCGAAGGTGGGTCAAAGAAAAAAAGTAAAAAAGAAGTCACGTGCGAACATCCCTATCATCAAACATTCGAAGGTGGGTAAAAAAAAAATGGAAAAAAAAAGAAATCACGTGCGAACATCCCTATCATCAGACATTCGAAGGTGTGTCAAAAAAAAGTAAAAAAGAAGTCACGTGCGAACATCCCAATCATCAAACATTCGAAGGTGGGTCAAAAAAAAAAAGAAGTCACGTGCGAACATCCCTATCATCAGACATTCGAAGGTGGGTCAAAAAAAAAAAAAGAAGTCACGTGCGAACATCCCTATCATCAGACATTCGAAGGTGGATAAAAAAAAAAAGTAAAAAAGAAGTCCCGTGCGAACATCCCTATCATCAGATATTCGGAGGTGGGTCAAAATAAAGAAGCCACGTGCGAACATCCCTATCAGCAATCATTCGAAGGTGGGTCAAAAAAAAAGGAAAAAAGAAGTCACGTGCGAACATCCCTATCATCAAACATTCGAAGGTGGGTCAAAAAAAAGTAAAAAAGAAGTCACGTGCGAACATCCCTATCATCAGAAATTCGAAGGTGGGTCAAAAAAAAATCTAAAAAAGAAGTCCCGTGCGAACATCCCTATCATCAGACATTCGAAGGTGGGTAAAAAAAAAAAGTAAAAAAGAAGTCACGTGCGAACATCCCTATCATCAGACATTCGAAGGTGGGTCAAAGAAAAAAAGTAAAAAAGAAGTCACGTGCGAACATCCCTATCATCAGACATTCGAAGGTGGGTCAAAAAAAAAAGTAAAAAAGTAGTCCCGTGCGAACATCCCTATCATCAGACATTCGGAGGTGGGTCAAAAAAAAAAGAAGCCACGTGCGAACATCCCTATCATCAAACATTCGAAGGTGGGTAAAAAAAAATGGAAAAAAGACGTCACGTGCGAACATCCCTATCATCCGACATTCGAAGGTGGGTCAAAAAAAAAGTAAAAAAGAAGTCACGTGCGAACATCCCAATCATCAAACATTCGAAGGTGGGTCAAAAAAAAAGAAGTCACGTGCGAACATCCCTATCATCAGACATTCGAAGGTGGGTCAAAAAAAAAAGTAAAAAAGAAGTCACGTGTGAACATCCCTATCATCAAACATTCGAAGGTTGGTCAAAAAAAAAAAAGTAAAAAAGAAGTCACGTGCGAACATCCCTATCATCAAACATTCGAAGGTGGGTCAAAAAAGAAAAAAAAAAGAAAAGAAAAAAATGAAGAAAGCCGTACATGTTTCTATGAAATTTATTATCTCCAAAAACACGGTGTCAAATTTCCATGCTAGCAGCGTTTACTTAGACGGACAATCGTAACCCAGGATCAGTTCCCACATTGTTCCTCGAAGCAATATACGATCGCAATATTCGATCAATATACGATCAATATCCAATCAATATACGATCGCAAAGTTGAAGTAGTTCTTCTTGCCTATTACAATTACATATCGGTGTATGGATCAACTATATTAAGTTTAGTAAATGAGACAAAGTAAATGAACATAGAATAGGCTGCGTTAGAGGTAGTTTCTCTCAACACTGCAAGTCGCTACAAAGCCAAAACATTAATCTAAGTTCTCGATTCATGTTTTTAAATAACCTTGTCAGATTAAGACATTCCTATAGATGCTATGCATAGCAACAAATACGTTCAGAAACATCTCTACTGTCAGCTGTATACAACCACTTTCTAAGATCAATAATTAAAAATGGCTTCCTGCTAATGTAGTATGTATGTCTTAGCAAGGGCCATCCTTATTAAAACAGGTGGTGAGAAAATAATAAAAATTCTATAAAACTGATTATAACAAAATTAAATTTAAGTTAAATTTCCACACTAGTAGAGTTTATTTTTTGTTTGTTTTTTGTTTCAGCTAAATTTCGCCGTCAACAATAAAAGAAGGATTCTGATGAATTTGATTCTGGCTTTTATTCGATGAATTCTTCGAGGTGTGTTTTGATATCTGTAAGACGTTAGAGCTGCTGACCAAGCAGGAAGGATTTCATGGTGGAAAATAATTGATAAATTGAAGAATTTGCAAACGCCAAGTTTAGAGAAAATGTCTCATGTGGAAAAATTCCCATTAGAATATCATTATAAACATTTACAACCCAAGGATGGGTATTATCATACAGCAAAATCACCGTTAAGCATAACTGCGCATAAAAATGTCATTCAAATGAGCCAGTCGCTCATTGTAACTTGATACTAAATACTGGTTATTGTAATCTTTTTACCAGAAGGGGTGGGGTGCATAAATCTTCCACCTTGTTCGTTAAGACCTGCTTTCCATCCCTTCTCATATTTTTTTTTTTTAAGAGGGACTTTATGAGAACAGAGTCGTTCCGCACGCTCTCTTCATCTCACATTATTAATTGATCCCTGACTGAAATTTGAGTGGCGAGACTAGGCACTGTTTTGCAATACTTACTGTACCGGATGGCTTCTGATTTACCTTCTGAGTCGAAAGGAATTTTTGACAATGTAGGAGGACTGATATTACACAACAGAAGAGGTAGGATGCGCAGACCTGCGCATCCTACCTCTTCTGTTGTGTAATGCACAGGTCTGCATCCTTGTTACTTAAGCCCTGCCTTCCCTTCCTTCTCATTTTTTTTTTTTTTTTTTTTTGTGAGAGGGACTTCATGAGAAGTCATTCAGCGTCATTCCACGGGTTCTCTTCTTCTGTCATTATTTGTTGATCCCTGACTGAAATTTGAGTCGCGAGACTAGGCGGTGTCTCGCAACGCTTACTGTACCGGACCGGCTTCTTTTGTTTGTTTGTTTGTTTTGTTTTGTTTTGTTTTGTTTTACGGCATATCAACCTCAAAGGGTCATTTAATGCCGATGGCTTTTTCTTTTTAAATATTATTGTTTTATTAGAAAACCATTTCTGTTTCTCCCTTTTTTTTTCTTTTTTCCCTTTAAACGTATAACTTTCTTTTAAATTTTCTGATAGAGGCCGATTTTCTTGAAATACGAAAAAATGATTTAGGGGCTGTTTTTTTTTTTCAAATATATCTTTAATATTTTTTTCTTTGTAGAGATTATTTCTTGTTTCTGTGAAATCAATGCAGTCTGTTAGAATGTGTTTAATTGTAAATGGGGTTTGACATGGTATACAGAAAGGTTGATCTTCTCTTTTCAGGAGATATGAGTGGGTTAAAAAAGTATGACCTATTCTTATTCTTGCAAGTGTAACTTCTTTTCTGTTTAGCTTCGTATTATGTTCCTGTTTTTTTAATTTTTGGCATGATTTCGTATAGTTTGTTTTGCGGAAATCCATTCCAGTAAGTTTGCCATTTTTTTCCTTGTGTATGTATTGATGTGTCTTTTAAGATCTGTGTAGGGAATTTTGCATTTACCGGCTTCTGATTTACCCTTTGAATCAAAAAGAATTTTCGACAATTTGAATCCTATTGAACATAGACAGTTTTTCCCTGTTAGGGTGAGATGTTAAAAGGTGCATTCGATCTAAAAAGATTTTTTTTGACTTTGTTCTTTTAATAAACGCATTTTTCGTCATTAGTGGTTATTTTAGCTCAAAACGATACTTTTTAGTCAAACAAGAAAAAGACAAATATCTTTCCAATGTCCTTTTCTAATAAATTTATGTGGAACCATTTTCTCTAGTTTCTAAATAGCTTACGGCCATATCACGTTGAAATACCTGTTGCAGTACGATCACCGAAGTTAAGCAACGTCGAACCTGGTTAGTCAGTATTTAGATGGATAGCCGTTTCGGAATACCATGTGCTTGTAAACTTGAATGTGCGGCCGATCTAATGAATAACAGCAGGGAATTGAAAATCGGAAAGTCGGGTTTCAATTCCAGTTGGCTTCCTTGTATTCACTTATGCGCAAATACACTTTTCTACTTCCACCTATGGGTTAATTAGTAATATCAGTAAATTATTATTATCTCAAAAACAAATTCTTACAATCTAAAGATTATCTGGTAAAAAGTTGCAGCTAATTAATTATAATTTAGTAATGTAATTCTCATGAATTAATTATAAAGTTTAAATTTTCATATTTAGATTTCGGCATTAAATAACCCATAGATGTGTTGATATACCGCTAAACAACAAAAAAAAAACAACAACCGATCAAGTTTTAAGATAATTTCCTCCAATATTTCAATATGACGTATTACTGATGACTCATTTTACAAGCAATAAAAGGTAAAATTAATTTCAATCGTTTTTGAGATTTCGCTAATACCGAGAAAAATGATGGCGCTGAGAAAATGGCGCCATACTCTTAATAAATTTCGAATGCTGATTTACATTGAAAGTAAGTCCTCTATCATACTAATTCCACCTTAATAAATATCAAATTCATCCCAGTTGAGAAACATTTAGAAGGTACACTCCATTCTTGGAAGTCCCGCTAGGATTGGAATTTCATTGGATTTTATTTTCTTTTTTTTTTCTTTCTTTTTTTTTTTTTTCCTTTCTTCAAAATATTCTAAAGTCGATGCTATATGACATTTGGAGACATACAGTTGTGTTCTAAGTAACTGTACGTTTGCTTATCTTTTACCCAGATATTCTGCTGGCAAGAAAAAAATATGCGTGTTGATTTACTCAATAACAAGAAAAAAATATTGCGAGGAAAGCAAAGTAGTTTTCAGATAAAATGTTTCAGGATTTTGTTTAATTTCTTGTCACTTATACAACCCATTTCCAAAACTTATACGAAATATATTTTTTATTCGTTTCTTTTCTTCCTAAAACGAAATTGGTTGTTATTCTGTTTTTTTTTTCTACGTGATCTCACACGTGTCGTATTTTTTATCAATCTATTCGGCTCCTTCAGTATCATTTATATTGCTATGACTATGGACTATGTCCTGTAGACATAAAATTAATTTTCTTCCTTCTTTATATTCCATAACTGAGACCAATGACATTTTAAAAGCATTTCACTCCAAGCAAAGCGATAAAAGCAGCTAGTACGCAAGAGCTTACTGAGTGAATGAAAATAAGAAAAAAGTTGGAGAGAAAGGGCAATAAAAGAACAAGATTGATGGATTACGACCTGACGGTACATTTAGATTTTTGAAGATCAAATTTGATTGGAAAGAAAGAAACCAACAGAGATTTTCCCAGGCGAGAACAGTTTACGGCTGCATTTAGCAATTTCAAAAATTAAAATGATGAGACCGAGCTGCCAATCAAGTACTGTGCTTAAATTCGGAAAGTTGAAGTACCAAAGAGGAAACAAATACAACGAAAGAATAGAAAATGCACAAGTTATATTACCATCATGACTTGACTAGAGGGGGGTTATAAATGTAGTAAGCGAATTATATATTTCGTATATTCACTGACATTATTTAATCCTGTATAAGACGACAACCAGGTGACCAAATAAGTAAATGCAATGAGCTGATGTAGCTTTAACGAAGAAATGAATCTAGTCAGTGAAAATTAAGTAAAAGAAGCGAAACACATTCTTAAGGTGCATTTGCAGGGAATTCCTTTCTCTCTACTTTTCTAATAATCGATTTTTTAAAATCATTTCACCCCATGCAAGGCAATAAAACTACTAAGTCGCATGGTATTACTGAGAATATGAGAAAACATTATTAAGGAGGGAAGACAATAAAAGATCAGGAATTAAAAAGACAAGAGATAATTGATATTGCATTTACGTAAATTTTTGAGCATCGTTGTTGACCGAAAAGCAAGAAACCGGAAGAGAGTACCACAAGCAAGAAGTGCAAGAGAAGAAACTGTTTGCATAGATCTTACGGTGCATCTATCAGTTTTAAATGTAGATAATATCTATATACATAAAAGAAGTACCGGACAAGATGTGTCAGTAATATTCAATGCATTGACGAATAGTAGATTTATAACTATGCAAAATATATTAACTCATCCTATGTTGGTATATGAACTGTACAGATAGCAAAGAAATATCCGTATATTACGTTGATACTCAGGACAGTTGTCACAGATCCTTATTATAAACTAGTTCCTGTTCTTGTCTAAGGAAGACTATTCATCGTTTCCACTCTTCTCATATTTAAAACAGACTACCAATACACTCATTTACTGTAAATTTGGACTAGTTCTTTGAAATTCTGTTATTTACTACATCCCATCATAAAAAATTAACTTCAAACAATACATTGTATTTATTGGCTCTGTTTGGAACGATAATAATAGAGTTTGGAACGATAATAATAGAGTTTGGAACGATAATAATAGAGTTTGGAACGATAATAATAGAGTTTGGAACGATAATAATAGAGTTGGCAAAGACGAAAAATTAAAATATATATTAAGTCTAATAATAATTTAAATATTGATTAACGTAAAAAAAGGGTGTGGGGTCCAATCTCGCAATAATAATTATACAGTTGCCCGATTTCAGCTAACTTCAATAAAATTCAGACAGACATTAACAAAAATAAAAGTAAATCAATTTATAGTACTGAGGACATCTGTATAGGTCCGATAATCTTTTAAAATCTTTTATAATTCTTATAATTCTATTCTTAGATATCCTTTTCATTTATTTTTTTAAATATTTATTCATTTACATTGCAATCAGTGAACTGAACTTGGGTGTAGAAGTTTTCAGTGAACTTATCTCAATTATATTATAACATCATAATTCTATATTTACATAGTTCGGTTTGTTGTCCTTATCTTTATTGCTATATTCACGACGTTTCGGTTCTCGCACGCTTCGGCCATCTTCAGAATCTGTCTATATTTCTGAGATCATGTATTGTAACTATTTACACTATTCACAATGTTCATATTGTTGTCCTCATCTTTATTGCCATATTCACAACGTTTGGGTTCTCGCACGCTTCGGCCATATTCAGGATCTGTCTATATTTCTGAGATGATGTATTGTAACTATTTACACTATTTACATTGTTCAGATTGTTGTCCTCATCTTTATTGCTATATTCACGACGTTTCGAACATTGTACACTTCAGCCTTCTTCATGATCTGTCTAGATTTCTTAGATGATGTATTGTAAATATTTACACTATTTACATTGTTCGGATTGTTGTTCTCATCTTTCATTATCATATTCAGGACGTTTCAGTTGTTGTAAACTCCGGCCATCTTCAGGATCAGTCTATATTTCTGAGACGATGTATTAACGAATCAGCGCATAATCTAGGCTACAAAAATCACCTGAGCCAACCAAGCATAGACATTAATACAATATGGGAACCAGTAATACAAATAGTAATACAATAGTCCGAACATTGTAAATAGCGTAGTTACAATACCTCGTTTCAGAAATATAGACTAAATCTGTAAAAGCACGTCAGGCTATATGACGGTTCCGTATAGAATATAGGTTCGATTCCTGTCGGAGGACGCATATTTTCTATGAAAATTTCTTGAACATTCAGGCCGGTAAATGTTGTTTAATACTGTTTATTATAAACAGAGCATTTACTTAAATATTTGTATCTATAAAAAGAATGTATAAACATAAAAAAGTGTCTTAAAATAATTTTCGGACTTTGTCCATTTCATAATGTGTGACGTCATTTGTTTACGTTGATACGCCATGAGCAGATATGAATATACGTGAGAGATTCATGGAAGATTGAAGTTTATAAGCAGAAAATTCGACCTTGCCAACCGAACGATCAGCTGTGGCCGAATCGGTTAAAAGGCACGTCAGGCTATATGACGGTTCCGTATAGGATACAAGTTCGAATCCTGTCGGAGGACGAATATTTTCTATGAAAATTTCTCGGACATTCAGGCCGGTTAATGTTGTTTAATACTGCTCATTATAAACAGAGCATTTACTTAAATATTTGTATCTATAAAAACAATGTTAAACATAAAAATGTCTTAATATATATATGTGTGTGTGTGTGTGTGTATTATTAGGTCATCTGTGAAAACGCGATATATGTCGCGAATCAAATGGTGAAGGATGAGTTCTTATGCTGCTTATGGATTGTGAATCGAACTAACTAAAATCAGAATAGTTATTGATGACCAACGTCACCCCCTTCTCCCTCTATTTTACTAAATAAACAGAACTTATGCTGAGTTCAAACCGCTGAATACAGATAGAAAATGAACTTGACTTGCATAAGAAAAGAAATCTGACAGCGTACACACACACACACATACATATATATATATATATATATATATATATATATATATATTAATATATATATATTACTGATGATTCGGAACTTGTGCTATGTCAAACTAAGCTTATATTAATACAGAGAATAATTGGTTGAAAAATAGATAAGGGTGTAAGACAAGGAAGTATCTTCTCACCGGATTTATCCAACATATAGAATGAGACACTTCTGAGAAAATTAGAAGTTCTATAAAATTCTGGTCAGTTTTAAAAACGTAACATATGCAGATGACACAGTGCCGATAGCAGACACAAAATGGAAACTACAAGAACTCTTACAGAAGGTAGTAAAAGTAAGCGAGAAGAAAGGACTGTTGCAAGAAGAGAAAATGCATATTTGTCAGCAAGACGAATAGCAAATTACAGAATTGGAGTTACTAAAACCAAACAAGTAAAGCAATTTAAATATTTGGGTAAAATTTTAACAGAGGACAGAAAGTGTGACACTGAAATCCGAAGGCGCATCTTTGGGATATCGAAAGATGCCTTCCAAAAGCTAAGCAAAGTATTAAGAAATAGAAAAAAATCGTTAGAAACAAATAAAAGAGAGCTGAACTGTTATGTAATAACAGACCCCCCTATATGACAGTACAAAGAGACTTGAAGCAACAGAAATGTGTTTCTGCAGAAGGTTGCTGAAGATACAATAAACCAAGTATGTGAGCAATGACAAAATTTTAAGGAAATTGGGAAAAAAATGACACTTATACTTAACACCATAAAAAGACAGTTAAAATTTCTAGTACATATAATGAGAAAAGAATGATTGGAAAATTTGATACTCACAGGACAGATTAAATGCAAAAGGGACAGATGGAAACATCATATAACCTACCTAGCAAGTTTCTGTAAATTAATGGCAGAGCAGTGTTTGAGATTGATAACAAGAAGACGAAATTTATAAAGAGCAACAAGGAACAGGAAGTTGTGGAGAACCATAATCGCCAATGACCCGAAGTCGCCTAAAAGACAAACATGAGCTTGCTCGAAAGATGCTTTTCCTTATTTTATTTAAAGTAACGTGTCAATAAAACAGGAAACGACATAAGGAAATTACGTATACAATATTCTCGAATAATTTGCCGGACAGAAACATCGGAAATATTTACCATTATTGTATTTAAATAATTGTAGGTTGCATCTGGACAATAGCACTAAAAACGGGGAATTTGACCATAGTTTCACTAAAATTACAACAGTCAAGTGAAATAATAGCCCTTTCAACTGTCAAGAAAATTCCTGGAATATAATAACCTTATTTAAAAATAGAAATAAAAATAAATTAAAAGATATATTAAAATCTATATATTTTTCAATATCGCCATTTTGCTTATTTATATTTATTTTTAGCTCGTGAAAAAAAATTTCTAAACCCGAATTTCTTTCAGTCAAGTTCACTATCTTTTCGTACACTCGCAAAATTATATTATTTCCCCACTTCTTTTTTTTTCTGCCTACTTAAAGAAAAAATGAACAGCTCATTTACGTTTGCTCACAACGACATTATTGAAGAGACTTTTGAAGGATTAGTGTCTTTCAAATGAAATTAAACAATTCTTTGACAATAGGGTTCAACGAACAACTTTTTAAGGAAATGAACTTTTGAAAACAAAAAAATCAAAATGAAATTGAAGTGGGCTTTCTTATTGGAAAGTCGATGAACCAGGCAACATCTGCCTCTACGGAAAAATGCAGCTTTCCCTGGTGGATGGAGTGGAGACGAGCGTTAATAATTCATGTAAAAAGGGAAAAAAAAATAGCTGCGTGTTCAATCAACCTTTTAAAATTCTTAATGCGCAAAGATGTTTTGGTTGGAAAATATTTTCTCAGCATAAATCTGAATGCGTTAAAAATGGAATTTTAAATTTAAAAAAGAATATAAGAGTCAACAGCTACAAAAAATTTAAATTAAACATATAAGAGAAGGAAAGGAAATATTTTTCTGAAAATCACTTTAGAAACCAAAACGAAAAAGTGGAGTTGAGGGAATAATTGTTACAGTTTCCACATCTGCAAATATTTTTGAGTAAATATATTTCTTAAATAAAGTCAAATTTAGCGCAGGATTACATTTTGGGGATTAGTTTGATCTCAGTACCAGCGGTTTAAGAAGCTAAAACGTTACCACAGTCGAAATGAAAAATTGAAAGAAGACCTTTGTAAATATTAAAACATTTGCAGATTAAGGTAATTATAAAAGAATTGATATTTACTAAACATCTCTTAGTACATCAAATGCTAAACTTCTTATTACAAAGTACGTGACACGGAGTGACAAAATAATGTAAAACCAATCTTTTAAATCAGTAAAGTATATTATTGTTTTATATATACATTTAAATGCTCGCAAGAGACTTGCACCTGGTGTAATGGACAGAGACTAAAAATTCGAAATTGGAGTGTCGAGTTAAAATTCCAATTAGGTTTATTACTTACACGCAAATATCAATTGGAAATCTATGAACTGATCACCACCCTCCAGATTTAAAATGACATACACGTAAATACCAATTGGAAATCTATGAATTAATTACCTCCCCGCCTCCAGCTTTAATATGTGTCATTTCGAAAATCACGGTTATTCTCAAAAATTTGTTAATCCAATATTCAATCCAAGAAGTTATTATAACCCCAAATATTTTTCTGCTTTAAATAATTCACAAAGGGTTGATAATCCGTAAAAAAAAAACCCCAAATCTATCAATATAATGTACGCGTTATTTTATAATCATTCAGGAGTAAAATATTTTAGAATACAAATACACTGACTGAAGTAGTAATGGTCATATAAAATTTAACTAGTAACTAAAATATATTCGAAAATAGTTGTATGGATGTGAGTTTGTAAGCCCTAGATAGATTCAAATTTTAAAAAAATAAATCAGTTTATCTGAGGATCGCAGAAGCGTCGAACCTAGGGTTACAAACTCATATCCATACAACTCTGTCTCGTCACCTATTTGTGTGTGTATATATCTAAATATGTCTGGGTGCTTATGTATTATAATCTGTGTGTATATTGTTTTACGCGAGAGGTGAACACCCTATTCATACACTTGGAATTAAAAATGTATACATTTTTGTCGGGAAGACCAGCTGAAATAAGCGTCTGTTTTAACGTAATTTCAAGGAAAAATAAAATAAATTGAATAACATATGTATTTTTTTCTTTTCTCGTCAGTAGTTTTATAATTTTAAACTTAATAGAGATTAAATTTAGATTTTAAAATTGGTAATTTTTTACCTTTAATTTTAATATCAAATTTTATCATATAATTTAATACTTATTGGTTAGAATAAATTCTATTTTAGTAAAACCCCAACTTTAAAGCTTTTAATAGCTATTATAACCTTACTTTGTTGTCAAGTTTTTTGAATTCCCGTATACTTGTATTTTGATTGGTCATTCCTGCTTATGTAACAGCGTTTCCCCTTAAGAAGGATCGTTAATTAATTTGAAACTTTTAAAACCCTTTATTCTACATTCAACATCATCACTTGATAAGACACCGGAGGTGTTGAAACAAAATGGCTATTTTTGTAGTGATTTTATAACATATTTATGTTATAATTTTTAAATAAACAATTATATATATATATATATATATATATATATATATATATATATATATATATATATATATATATATATATATGAAGAGAGAGAGAGAGAGACATGTGCATGTGTGTGTAGTGGAGGTGTACATATCGTAATCATAATTTTTACATGCCACTTATAAAAATACAACATCGTCTGAGCATATGATATTAGCTTTTAATTAAAAACGGTGTTTTCCAAGGTGCCGTGGTATAAAAATCGCCTATGAATAATATATGATTAATATACGACTTACTATATTTCTATTTATTGACATTTCTTATTAAATTGGCACAGATAAATATGGAGTACGTAAATCTTGAGAAAAAGTAAATAAATAAAAAAATGAGTCGAGGTTAGTTAAAATCTATTATTTATAACGATACACCTAAAGTAATGATTATTTGATGAGCCGGTTAATATGAATATATTCCAATTTATTAAGACCTTTGGTTTTTATAGGTGCTGAATTATCTACATATATTTATATATATATATATATATATATGGAAATAAAATCTGATGATCCGCTGTCCTTTAAAAGGGCTGTGGTGAAATAATTTATTATATGGAACCTTAAAGTGGTCTGTTTTTATTTAAATTATTAGCTCTGATTTACATTGAGCTCTCTAGATTTTATCCTCCTTGGGTCTACCCATACGGATTACCTAGTTTTTCGTAAACTAACTATATATATATATATATATATATATATATATATATATATATATATATATATATATATATATATATAAAGGTTTTCTGTATGTATGTGTGTGTGTACAGCTAAGACTAAAAAACTACAGTAATTATGACATAGTAAATATATATACAGACTCATTATCACTCAAGACAGCTTTTTTTTTATTATCATCGTATGACTTGTATTTACGAAGATATTTTAAACTTAAAATGCATTAGACTGCATTCGAAATTCTCATAATTAAAAAGTAAAATAATTCTTATTCCCGATTAGGATTACCGCTGGTTTTAGCTTTTTATTCAGCTGGTACTTTCGAAACACTGTACATGTATGTATTTTTAAAATTTCTATTCTCTTGAATTTATCTTCACATCTGTAGTAAATAAAAGAATAAAGTTAAAAAAAGAAGTAAATTTAAAAGAAGAATATTAAATACAATTATTTAAAACAGTTTAATATTTATATAAATATTAATTCGAGTGTGTGTGTGTGTGTGTGTGTGTGTGTGTGTGTGTGTGTGTGTGTGTGTGTGTGTGTGTGTGTGTGTGTGTCCGGTTGCACATCTAAATAAAGTATATAAACTTAAATTAAGATATATTTAAATATATTTAATTTGAACATTTTTAAAGCAAAAACTATATAGAGCCTTACTTCTTCGAAAAATAATTATTTACTTTTTATTTTGGAAGGGAATATTATTAATAAAAAAAAAGTAAATAAACTTAAATTAAGATATATTTAAACTTGAATTTATTTCACATTTATAGTAAATAAAAGCATAACTTTAAAAATTAATATTAAAACAACAAAGTAATTTAAACGAAAAAAAATATTAAATACAATTATTTGACAAATGTTCAATATTTATTCAAATATTCGAGTGTGTGTGTGTGTGTCTCTCTCTCTCTCTCTCTCTCTCTCACTCTCTCTCTCTCTCTCTCTCTCTCTCTCTGTTCGGCTATAAAATAAATATACAGGTGAACCTCTCATTTACTGCCCCCCATCAACGGACTTCGGATTCATCGGACAAAATCTGCAGGCAAAATAAAAAATAATCTGCAGAAAAAAATTCCAAATCGTCAGTGATATATTTCAAAATTTGCGGGCTTAGCGGAACGAGTCGTATTAGTTCTCAAAGTGACCACTTGGCGACGGTGGCGGGCCTTTCAATTGTAAACAAAAACATAAAGTACGATACATTAGCGCGTGCGTGAGAAAGTAACCGTGAGAAATCTATTATTTCTGTTATTTTGATTAATATATCTACATTAAGTATATATTTATTTCTGCCATATGTTTATAGCATTTACATTATGATCATAACTAATGGTGGTTAGTATATTGGTTTTATAACTAAAAATTAAACCCTTCCCATCTATGAAAAAATCAGCTTTAACCGACTCTATTAGTCCGTTGATTAGAGGTTTGTCTGTATATACAGACTCACTATCACCCTAAAGGGTAGTTGTTTTATGTGTGTGTGTGTGTGTGTGTGTGTGTGTGTGTGTGTGTGTGTGTAGTTGTGTGCATGTGTGTGTGCACGCCCGTGTGTATGAGAGAAAGGGAATATTACTGACATATTAATATGTTTCAGCCATCTTATGGAAAATAATTTTAATTCAATCTTTAAAAATAATCGTCATTGTTTTTTTTTAATTTGTAACTAACATAAAAAATAAATATGTTTTATTAAGGCAAAATCTGTAGCGAGCCTTATTTTTTTCGAAAATTAATTTAAATAAAATATAGTTAAATTCGCAAAACATATATTGAACGCGATTAATGTTGACCGTTACTCATGTCTGTCTCGTGATTTTTATTTAACTAAATATTTTATTTTCAAATACAAATATAACTCGAAATTTAAACATAATCGCTTTTCAAAACTAAATTCTCAATGTATCTTGCTCGCTTTTCTCTCTTTCAAAATAGCAATTAAATTCACTTACAGAGAAATGTTTGTTTCTTTAATGTAATGTTTAAAAGTAAAACTTTATTTACTTAAAAAAAAAATCTAAATTGCCATCCTATACAAATAGTAAATAATTATTTTTCGAAGAAGGAAAGTTTGCTATTGTTTTTGCTTGAAAAAATGATTAAATTAAATGTTTAAATATATCTTAATTTAAGTTTATTTAATTTTTTATTAATAATAATTTGAAAAAAAGTTAATGAACTTTTATCTAAGTTTGATTTGTTTGAAAACAACATTAACAGAGTATTTGTGTTAGTATTTAAATAGAAAAATAAAGTATCTTTTTGAATAAAAATGTGGGGATGCTCCTTCTTCTAAAAATGTGGGGATGCTCCTTCTTCTACTCCTTAAGCACCCACCCCCAATCATGGTATTGGTAGTGCAGTATTTTTCTAAATTTAATGATTTTGTAACAAACCAAAAAAACAATGAAGTTTATTTTTAATAATTGAATAAAAAATTATTTTTCATAAGATGGCTGAAAAATATCAATAAATTGTCAATAATAAGCTATTATTCAGAGATCTTTCGAGCAACGCCGGTTATCCATGCTAGTATTAAAATAAAGCAAGGAGATGGAATTCATTATCAGAATCTGTATAAAAAACATTTTAATTAAAGCCTTTCAAGGGATTCTTAGAAGTAAATTAATAGAAATTTCGAAATTGAATGTACAGGTTTATGCTTTTGTTCAGAGCAAATATTCTATATGAAAATGCATGCAGGATGAAAGATGCGATAGAGGAATACTATACAAATGTTTGATAGTTAACTTAAATCTAAAATTATTAGACATATTACATCTCTTATATGTGCTGCTGATCCCGTTTAAATTTAAAATGTTTCGGAGCAACAAGTGGTCAACCATCTTAAAACGAATAGTTTTGGTAAAAAAAACAACTTGTCAATTCTATGAATCATGTTTACATATCCTTGAGCCTTTTTCTATAAATAATGACATGGCAATAGTTCGGATGGGCTCTTCACTATGATGCATTATTACATTACATTAGATTATTTTGTCTAGTTTCTTGTAAATAGATATGTCTTCATATTGTAGATAGTTTTTTTTTAAATGTTGTTTTGCTCCTCACCCCACAGACGATGAATTGTACATATGACGTTTAGTTAGGACTTTCATGGAGACAATGAGGTATTATGGTGGATGTTGCAAGAAAGGTAAGTAAGAATGCGTTGTTTTGGTGTAAGGAATATTGTTGTATGTTTTGGGGGTCAGTGTTTGTCGCTAGCTAAGTTTAACGTTAAGACAGAAGAAAGACTGTCCTTTCCCCCCATTCCCCATTTTGAGCTTGTGCCACATTTCTGAACATAGCAGAATAAATATCGCTCTTCGCTATGGTACGTAGACTTCATGAATTTAAATGCAGTGTTTGACTAGCGTCAAGGTCTCGTCGATTTATATTTGACTTGGCTAAATGTAGCCTCAAGTTCTATGCTAACAGTTTCTTTTCTCGCACTTCTTGCTTGTGGAACACTATTCCGGCTTCATGCTTTCCAGTCAACTTTAATCTATAAAAATTTAAATGCAATGTCAATCGCTGTCTACTGTACTCCTGATTACTTTTTCCTCTTCCCGCTCATTATTAATGTTTCTGATTCTAATGCTTCTGCACACAGTGACCCCTTGTGCCTTAGTGGCTTTACAGCCTTACATGGGGTGAAACTGATTAAAAAAAAAGATGGTCTATGAACAGAAAGACGCGAAGTTGACCACCATTTTTTCCACTATGTATCTTCATTGTTTATTCTTGCTTACAACAACTCTTTCAGAAAAGTACAGTTTCAACAAATGAAGGAGAATTTTCTTCTATTTCTCAGAAGATATTTCTGGAAAACAAAGGCACGAAAGGTTCAACACATCTTTGTTGTTGACCAATTCACGCACATAGAATAAAATGTGTAACGTTTATAAACAATTTAAAAAAATTCTTTTGATCGAGCTATTACGTTTTTATATCAGATTTCTTTTTAGTAATACGCAATTTTGTGCGAATAATAAATTATTTTTTTCAGCTTTATATATTTATCACGTGGTCTTTCACTTTTTCATTTTTTTCCCTTATTAACATTATCTATATTGGTCGGTTTATCTATGAAAATAAGACAACTGACTAAATAACATGCAAATTACAAATTGGAGATACCAAAATCAAACAAGTACAAAAATTTACATATCTGTCAAGTGTTTTAACGGAGAACGAAAAGTGTGGCACTGAAATCCGAGGGTGCATTGGGATAGCAAAAGATGCCTTGCAAAAACTAAGCAGAGTATTAAGAAACAGGAAAAAATATGGTCTGAAATATAGAAAAGAGTACTGAGCTGTTATGTAATGTCTGTCCTCCTATTTGGCAATGAATGCTAGAAAATCTCATCACAGAAGAATAGAAGAATGGTAAGAATATCATAAGCTAAAGATGAGGACAACGACGAAGTTTTAGAGAAAATAGAAACAAAAACGACACTTATACTTAACGTCAGACAGTTGAAATTTCTAGAGGACATAATAAGGAAAGACGGCTTGGAAAATTTGACACTGACGAGGTACACTGAATGCAAGAGTGATAGAGGAAAGTAGCGCATAATCTCTCTAATGAGGTTGGGTAAATGTATGATAAAAAAAAGATTTGGAGAGATAGCAAAAAGGAAAAATACTAATAGCTAGAAAAGACAGGGAGTTGCATGGAGCCATAATCGCCAACAACCTAAAGAGACATAGCACGAAGAAGAAGAAGAAGAAGAAGAAGAAGAAGAAGAAGAAGAAGAAGAAGAAGAAGAAGAAGAAGAAGAGGAGGAGGAGGAGGAGGAGAAGAAGAAGAAGAAGAAGAAGAAGAAGAAGAAGAAGAAGAAGAAGAAGAAGAAGAAGAAGAAGAAGAAGAGGAAGAGGAGGAGGAGGAGGAGAAGAAGAAGAAGAAGAAGAGGAGGAGGAGGAGAAGAAGAAGAGGAGGAGGAGAAGAAGAAGAAGAAGAAGACTGGAGAAGGAGAGGAGAGAAGCAACATTTATATATATTCTACATATTATTTTTATAATTTTGCGCAAATCTAAAAATTATTGTAATAATTCATAATCATTCAAAAATATATTAATTTATAAACTATCAAAAAATATATGAAAATACAATATATATATATAAATCCAACATATATATATATATATATATATATATATATTAATAAGTATAGATAAATATATTTTATAACATATTTATGCTACAATTTTCGAATAAATTATATATATATATATATATATATATATATATATATATATATATATATATATATATATATATATATATAATGTAGAACATTCTACATTCAACCCTATCACTTGATAAGACACCAGAAGTGTTATAACAAAATGGCTGTTTTTCTAGTGATTTTATAAAATATTTATGGTATAATTTTCTAATGAATTAGATTTGAATGGTTAAAATTGTTTTGTGCGAATCACGTATGTACATCTGAGCGAGGATCATTCTTCTTGGAGCCTTGTGCTGCATAATCGCATATAGAAAACTTAAATAACAAAAACTATATTACTGGAAGTCTTTGTAAAGCAGGAACAACGAAGATGGGAGAAAATGATGGCATAATCATAATTTTGGCGGTCCACACTACTTCAAATAAAAGGTTTAGACGGAAGCATTTATCAAAAATAAATTTCAACCAAAGTTGCCCGGTCAACGAATACTGAATGTTTCTTTATAAGGAAACAGCTAATATTACTATCAGAGATTATGAAAACTTAAACTATTACTATTATAGATTATGAGAACATTGATTGCACTTTGATCCGAGCCCGATGTCTAAGAAGTGAAAAAAAGCGTAACTAGAGTAGCAATGGCTGCTCTGTTAATGAATGCCAATGTTTCCTTATGAGGAAATGACTGTATTACCATTGTCATTCTTAAGACTTCTATGGAAATATACTTAAAATTTTAAGATATTTGCGTCTGACGTTAAAAAAAAAGAATAAATTAAACAATAAATAGACCTTTTATGATAGAAAATACCAGATAAATGTTTGCTTAAAATGGTTGATAAAAAAAGACAAATGTCTTAGGCATCGGCAAACAAATATTTTTGTAGTTTTTAATCAAGAACGATAACTAAGTAAAAGAAACACATGAAGCATATTGCAGTATTGATAAAGTAATTGGCAGATAGAAAGTAAAATTTTCTGCTAGCTGTAAAGTGATGGTTAACAAGCCAGCCTTGCAAATAATTCGTTAATGAAAAGATTTCGGTCCTTACTAAGTACCATTACCCTGTTTCAATCTAAAACAACAAAATCTATAAATAAAGGTGAAGTTTCTTGCTTAAGTATTTGTTATAATTTTTCATTATTGAGAATGAAACTTCTATCGGAAGATAATATTTCTTTGGTATTGTATGACAATGAGATTTAAAAAAACACGCACTATTTCTCTTCAGCGGAAGCCGGTTTTGTTGGATTTGCAGAGCTCAATGTTAGTAAATACAAAAAGAAAGATAAAAGAAACCTTATGACACTTTGCATCTCCGAGGCGGGATGATCTACAGACTGATTTTCACGCTAGAAGTTTACTTCCCACTAAGACGGCCTTATTGTCATAACTGAACAACTCCATTCATTACCGCATCCTCGGGAATTCGTTCTCGTACAACCCTTTTTTTTTTCAATGAATTCTTCGCGATTACGAACAATATTTAAATACAATAAATTTCCCATTAATCTTACGTGCAGTTGGGGCATTTGGAAAAGAAAAAGATAAATCAAGTCAAGCGAAGATAATCAGACTTAGTATGTGGTCCAATTTTGCCCGTCCAGAATTCATTTGGTTTAGGCAATCTTTCTTTACCACAAAATGAATGCCTAACGGGGTGTGGTCTAATTTTGTCCAGAATTCATTTTTTTAAAGAATATGTCCAGTTCACTCCGTTTTTATAACAAAGACATCGAAAACTATTACTTTTAGGTACGACAAATTATTTTATTAATATAAATTCATTATATCATCACTCAATATATTTTTACCTGGATTTTTACCTTGATTTTTATGCCGTTACGTTATCTTTCAAAGAAATTGTGTATTCATCATAAAAGAACGATCGCACTTTCGGTTCAATGAATTCTGATATATATATATATATATATATATATATATATATATATATATATATATATATATATATAAAATAAAAGGCTCAAACACTAATATTCCATGGTTATAATTTATTACATTGGAATCGTAATCACGATCCAATTCATCAAACCTGCAAATTCAAAAAGAAATCGAAAAAGATATAAATATAAAAGTGAACATAGAGGTCAACACTTAGAGCCGATAGACTGTTTCATGCTAGACGCAATCGTCAGGCCACTTGCGTCTAGCATGAAACAGCCTGTCGCCTCTAAGTGTTGACTTCAATGTTCACTTTTATATTTACAGGCGCTCTATCTCTGATATTGAGCATTTTATCCCATAAATTTAGCACATATATAGTATATTTATTCATATATATATATATATATATATATATATATATATATATATATATATATATATATATATATATATACAAGGTGTCCATAAAGTTCGTGTGCACTTTAAAAAAATTATAACTTTAAAGTGCACACGAACTTTATGGACACCCTGTATATATAGTTGTGTGCTTGGCTAACAATTCACCTCTAATTTTTTGTGACTTAGTACGTATAGTAACTGACCAAATAATTGTTCGATCAGAGCGCTTCAGGCTAACCTATTAGACATATTGTAGGACTTTTGTCGTGCTATTGCAAATGGTGTTTAACTTGACAAAGTCTAGAACAATGTGTCCACCTTTCTGCATTTTATACACCAGATACAATAGCATTTACGCATAATTTACAAAAGCACAACGAAAAGTCCTTGAAGATTATGTTTGAGCTGTAATTGTTTATTATTATTATTACTAGTAGTAGTAGTAGTAGTAGTAGTAGTAGTAGTAGTATTGATGCTAATGTCATATTACGGCAAATTATATATTACATTTTACAATAGCAATATATGTAATAAATTTTGGTATGCAATCCCGACAGAGTTATAAGCTATTGATATTTGGAAAAACCTTCATGAAAATAATATCCGATAATGCATTTCGCTTCTAACGGCTTTATAAGTTAGATAACGAAAAAAGTTTTGTGTGTGTATGCATTTATGCGTGTGTTTAAAATAATTAAATCTTATATTATTTTTCCCAAGCAGGCGTTGCTCGAGACTAAATTAATATTAGGAAGATATAACCCGCACATATATACACACACATACAAACGCGCGCACACACACAACGTACACGCACATTATATGAGAAAAATGTTTTTAAGGGATACTATATGTTTGGGTAAAAGAGCGAGAGTTCATGGCCTCATTGTTGACCTCAGTGTACACTCTTATATTTATATATGATGCCTAGTGTGCTGGGTGAGTACTCTTGCCCCATACACCCCAGGGAGTCTGTGGGAGTTGAATAAGAGTATGTAGAATATTCGTAAATGCTAACATAAAGATTATATAGATAGAACGATCTTTTGTTCTTGATTCCTATAACTATGTCGGATTATCCATTTTATCAAGCCAACAGAGCTCAAGAAATAATAATTTAATAATCCATCTTTAGACCGAATATATATATATATATATATATATATATATATATATATATATATATATATATATATATATATATTTGTGTATTTAAGCAGCAATCCTTCTTTCATGAACATTTCATTAAAAACGACTGACAAGGTGCTTTTATTTTGTTTTTTATACGTGCGATCTCGTGCGATCTCGTGCGATCTAATAATGTTTTTCTTTGAACATGAACATAATATCTTGACCGTGTTTTGAAACGAAAAATTAAACATTTTATAAAACATACATATAACAAACTATTTCTAATTCTAACAGTTGAAATATAATCCTTGAAAATGGCTAAATGTATAGCCGAAAGCGCTCGGATAAAAAGAACATTCGGACAGTTTTTATATAATTTATCATCTGAAAAGAAAAACATTATTAGATCGCACGAGAAATTATATAAAAAACTAAATAAAAGCACCTTGTCAGTCGTTTTTAATAAAATGTGCATATATATATATATATATATATATATATATATATATATATATATATATATGCTTGTCTGAATCATCTTCAAGAAGCGAGAGCACGATCTAAAAGGTCAGTGAATCTAACAGTGATCGCAGCTCACAATCCTCACTCTTGCTCCATATGTTCCCTACTTTGTAAATCACTAGCGGGTCTTAAGTGCCGCTTAAGATTATCGCACATAATTAAGCTGTCAGATCCTCGTACTTCGAAACCGACGAGAGTGTCCATTATTATATATATTAAAGCATTATGATTGTTAGAAACTTGAAAATATTTCTCATGTTATATTCTTTCATAAATGTCTTAGCAGGCTAGAATGAATTTACCAGATATGTGTAGTGTTGTAACCGACAACGGAAAATGTGGAACATAAATCCGAAGTTGCATTCAGATAACGAAAGTGGCCTTCCAAATGTTAAACAAAATATTTAGATAGAGAAAAATTACGTTAGAAAGATAAAGAGTGCTTAACTGCTAGTTCATATTTAATTATCTATATTGCAGTGAATGCTAGACAGTTTCATGACAGATGGAAATGAAACGTGAAGTGACAGAGATGTGGTTCTACAGAAGGATGCCGAGAATACTATGGACTGAAGATATGACAAAGTTTTAAAGAGAATGAAATCAAAATGACAATTATACTTAATAATTGAAATTTCTAGAGCCCATAATGAGGAAAGAAGGGTTGGAAAATGTGTTACACACAGGGCATATTGAAGACAAGGCGGACAGAGGGAAACAACGGATAATATAAAGAGCTTGAGTAAATGGATGGCTGAGGAAGGTTTAGAAGAGATAACAAAAAGACATTTACTAATAGCTAGAATCGACAGGAAATTGTGGAGAGCCACGATTGCATACCTCCTGTAGGGACACGGCACATAAAAGAAAAATGAATCAAATAAAGTCAGGCAGAATATAGTTCTACAGAAGGATGCTGAGAATACCATGGACGGAATATGTGAACAACGATTATGACACTTATATTTACAATCAGGAAAAAAAACAGTTGATATTTTTGGGATAGCTAATAAGAAAGTAAGGCTTGGAGAATTTGACACTCACAGGACATATCGAAGGCAAGTGAAACAAATAGAAACAGACAGCAACCCAACTAAGGAGCTAGTGTGAATAAATGGCAGAGCATGAACTAAAGGACATTATAATGTCAAAAGTTGCTTAGAGCTGCAAACAACAGGAATCTGTAGTGATCCATGTCTGATCACGTCTGAATAGGATATGGCAAACAAAAGAATGAATAGATCTCTAATCCATTAATTATCTATATTTTTATATCTTTAAAACATTAGTACTTTTAGAAACATGAATATTTTTCATATTAAATTCTTTCATTAATATTTGAGCAGACTGGGCAGAATTTGTAACACTGAAATCCGAAGGCGCATTGGGATAGCGAAAGATGCCTTCCAAAAGCTAAGCAAGATATTAAGAAACAGAAAGATTCGTTAGAAACAAAAAAAAGAGTACAGGACTGTTATATAGCATCAGTCCTCTTATATGGCAGTGAATTCTAGACAATTGCCTCATGGATGAAGAAGAGATTTGAAGCAGCAGAAATGTAGTTCTACAGAAGGATGCTGAGAATTCCATGAACCGAACATAGGAGCAACGTCGAAGTTTTAGAGGAAAAAATGCTTAATATCAATAATAGACAGTTGAAATTTCTGAGATACATAATGAGGAAGGAGGGCTTGAAAAATTTGATACTCACAGGACGGACTGAATGCAAGAGGGACAGAGAAAAACAACGCACAACCTACCTGGCGAGCTTTAGCGAATGGACGGCAAAGCAAGGTATGAGAGAGATAATAAAAAAAATTATTGAGCTACAAATGACTGGAAATTATGGAGAGCAATGATCGCCAACAAAGTGGGGACACGACACATAGAAGAAGAAGAAGAAGAAGAAGAAGAAGAAGAAGAAGAAGAAGAAGAAGAAGAAGAAGAAGAAGAAGAAGAAGAAGAATGAGCCTGAGTAAATGGATGGTGGAACAGAGTTTAGAAGACATAACAAAAAGATAAAATTTATTAAAAGCTACAAAACAAAGGACAAGAAATTGTGGAGAGCCATGATCGCCAACGTCCTGATGGAGCACAGCAAATAGAAGAAGAATATATGCTTCATATAAAGTGAACTATATTTAGCATTCACAGAGAGCAAGTATTTGTTAGTCATTCGATTGAATAAAAGATGTACAGATTGTTATTAAGTATGCTGTGTACACATTTTTTTAGTTCATTCTTGGATGTGCGAAACATTTGTCTGGAATAAGAATTTTGCACTCTTCCGGTCGGCCTACACATGCTCAGTGCGCTTGTAATATTTTGTGTTAAAATAGGTAGAGATTTCGTTGTATATATGATTTTCAGAGAAACATAGTAGACAAAGATTTGTTAAAATTATTGAACGTTGCCTGCGACTTAGCGATTTCATTACAAAATAAATTTTCTGTGTGTGCTGTCTCCCAAGAATATAGTAAGATACGATTTTTCACAATCAATATTTTGATTGTTGTATCTGTATTGTTATTTCAATCAGCCACGAATGTCTGCATTCCATACGAATTTTAAAATCTAAAATGATCTATTGAAAAACAAATTATAAAAGTATTATGTTAGCATATAAAAAATAGAGAAAAATAAAGTAATATTTTTTTAGTATATTGTTCTGGATGAGTTCATCTGAGTGTTGACAGATACGACCGGATGGATATGGAGATGGGTGAGGATATCTGCAAATACAGGTACGAGGTTATATAGAGTGGATCATTCGAAACAACTTAAGTTAGAGTACTCTCGGCACAGAATCACAGACCAGCTACAAAATATAGGGTTGAATAGGTTCACCGGACTTATTTAACTTGAAAAGCGAGGTGATACTAATAAAACTAGAAAATATGCCAGGATATTTAACGATTGAGAATCTTAGCAACATAAGGTACACGGATGACACTGTGTTTTTAGCAGACTCAGAAGGAAAATAGCTGTTAGATAAGTATATATGAATGTACACGGAAGACAGTGTGTTGTTAGTAGGTTCAGAAGGAAAAGAGCTATTAGATAAGAATATATGAAGGTACACGAATAACACTGTGTTGTTAGCAGATTCAGAAGGAAAATATCTATTAGTGTTATGGTGAAACACACCTAGTCTATAGATAATAGACTCTCCCACCTAATATAAGTAGGAGTCAGTGAGGGTTTAAGAGCCTGGGAGTCGAATACGAAAGTAGTCAGCTACCACAACTAGATTACTTTGCGTAATACTTATTATAACAAGTTCCTAATGTTTTTGTACGTTGAACCTATTTAGGACCGAATTTAGTCTAAATACAGTTTCCACTGCGGAAAGTAACTCTACAACAATTAGATAAAAATATATGAAGTTACACGGAAGACAGTGTGTTATTAGCAGACTCAGAACGAAAAGAGCTATTAGATAAGAATATATATACGTACACCGATGAAACCGTGTTGTTAGCAGACTGAGAAGGAAAAGAGCTATTAGATAAGAATATATAAAGGTACACGGATGACACTGTGTTCTTAGCAGAGTCAGAAGGAAAAGAGTATATGAAGGTACACGGAAGACAGTGTGTTGTTAGCAGACTGAGAAGGAAAAGAGCTATTAGATAAGAATATATAAAGGTACACGGATGACACTGTGTTCTTAGCAGAGTCAGAAGGAAAAGAGTATATGAAGGTACACGGATGACACTGTGTTGCTAGCAGACTCAGAAGAAAAAGCTATTAGATAAGAATATATGAAGAATGTAAGAAGAATTGACTAATTATGTACTGGAAGAAGACAGAATTCATTACTCTCAGCTTATATATTGCTTATCACATTGAGCGTCAAAATCAAATACGAGTGAACATTTAACTATCTGGATAATATAGTAACATATTATATAAAATGGAACACATAAATCTAAAGACATAAAGGGATAGTGAAAGATGCTTTTCAGAAACTAAGCAAAGCGTAAAGATATAGGGAAATTTCCTTAGCAATAAAGAAAATAGTACTGAATTGCATATTCAGTATTTAATTTTCTACAAGAGAATGAATGCTAATCTATTTTCATACAGATAAAGACGAGACCTGCAGTAAAACAGATGTTCTACCGAGAAATGCCGAGAATATCGTAAACACAACAAGAAAGTTTTACGGAGAATAGACACAAGGAAAGTGATACTTCCAATCAGAAATAGACTGGTTTGTTTGTTTGTTTGGGGTTTTATGGCATATCAACCACTATGGGTTATTTAATGCCATATCCAGTATTTACTAGATATATCAAAAACGTATAGTTGGCAACATCATTGTTTCAAAAACGTATAGCTGGCAACAGTTTCAAAAACGTATAGCTGGCAACAGTTTCAAAAACGTATAGCTGGCAACAGTTTCAAAAACGTATAGCTGGCAACATCATTGTTTGAAAAAAGTATAGCTGGCAACATCACTGTTTCAAAAACGTATAGCTGGCAACATCATTGTTTCCCATCACATTTTAGGGGTAAGGTGTTAGTATATTTAGTGTAGGGTTTGGGAGGGAAAGTTAATTGTAAGTTGTAGTTGTTTTGGGATGGGTTAGATGTGATGGGGCATGACATGACCAGCCGATTGATCGGATCAACAGCCTGTTGGTTGGACGTAGTTTATCGTCATACCCAGGACGCGGATGTAGTTTATCGTCATGCCCAGGACGCGGATGTAGTTTATCGTCATACCCAGGACGCGGATGTAGTTTATCGTCATGCCCAGGACGCGGATGTAGTTTATCGTCATGCCCAGGACGCGGATGTAGTTTATCGTCATACCCAGGACGTGGATGTAGTTTATCGTCATACCCAGGAAGCGAACACACCTTGGGATTTCGCTATTTTCCCATAGCTGGGGCCCTAACAGGTGCTACCACCCCGAGTCAGGGTGGACCTGGGAACATCAGCAATTAAGAGGTGGTTCCACGCTCCTCAAAACCTCCTGATCAGAGGCCTTGCTGTTGGATGTAGTTTATCGTCTTACCCAGGACTAAGAAATAGACTGGTAAAATTCCAGGGATACATAATAAGTAAAAGGAAGTTTGAAAAAATGTAACACGATATAAGAATACAAACGAATACAAACGACAGACCCTGAGAAACGAGAAAATTCTAAGGACAACAGGATCTCTAAGGAATAGTCAGAAACTGATGAAATATGTGAGACACATAATAAAAACGTCCGTTAAGATAAATGAATACGCACAATACATAATGAAAGCAATAGAGTCAAAAGGAAATAACTAGGTATGTGCTTAGCAAGTTTGAATGAATCGATAGAAACACAAAGACAAATCAGTCATTTATGGGTCATGTGTGATACACGCTTAGGCGATCATGTATCTTTCGATACATGACTGACGAGACAGAATTTTTTCCCCGCAATAGGTTGCCATTTCTTTCTGCGGCAGACCAGTTGCTATCCAAGGCTACAGAACACGGTCTGTCCTGCTATTTCTCCATAGCTGGTGGGAGGGGGAAGGACAGAAGAGGATTCATACCTTTTCCAAGGGTATTAGCACGTAAGTGAAAATTCAGTCAGTTATGTGCCACGCGTGATACACGCTTAGGCGATCATGTATCTTTCGATACATGACTGACGAGGCAGATTTTTCCCGCAGTAGGTTGTCATTTCTTTCTGCAGTAGAGGGAACACAGCATATGAAAAAAAAAAGGAAAATAATGAAATGAACGACAAATTACCTGCTACGATATTTGAAACTTGCTTGAATTTCTACCGATGATGCACACAACAATTTTTTTTATTTTTTTTTTTACGCAAGGACCTCTGTTACATAGATGCCTAGTGAAACAGATCTCAAAGAATAGAGTAGGTAAAATGTACTGTAGTCGGTTCCGGTTGATGGATTATCGAGACTTTAGGCAAGTTTCTTCACGCCTTGTACCCATCAGGGTCAAGTCATTTGTTTAGAGTTGAGCGAAATAATCGGAAGCGTGTGCTGAAGGAAGATAATTGAAAAGGCTCTGTTCCGCTGACTATACATGAAAGCGGTGTGGTCATTTTTTGGACCAGGGTTTAAGTGAAAGAAAAACAAATGTGACGAAGAGATTTCAATGAAGATAGCGGGAGTGGAAGAGAGGTCAAAGGAGGTTATTTGATGGGTGCATGTTTCCTGATAAATGAAAATAAAGCAGAAATGAAACATACCAAACCCTCCTTCTTATAACGCCCCACTTCTCTATTAAAGGCTAGCGATGTTTACATCAGTAGCCTTAAAGAAAAAAAAGGGGGGACATCCTTGAAAAGCGATGAAGTAGAGGGTGAGATATGGGGGTAGAACAACAATGCTCAAGATACCCTGTGTTTTTTTAAGGGTTATACGTGTGTATGCGTGCGTTTCTGATTGCATGTACGTTTTTCTTTAATAATTCTTTATCTTTACGCGTAGAACTGGAGAAGAAACTCTTAGAACTCCTTACCGAGAAATTATCGACAAACATCTACTCGGATAAAATCACGCACATACTAGGCACACTTTACACTGTTAACGTCAGATATAAAACTACGAACGGAATATTAACCACACTGTTTATGTAAATAGTTTTCACACAAACACGCATACACAAAATACAACAAAAAAAATAACATGTTTGTGTGAAAAAAGGCACACGTGAGTGTGTTCATTTACAAAAAGCTTATACTAGAGAAGATGCCAGTATGATAAAACGATGTTTTTATAAACAATATGAGGGATACACAAGTATAGGCAGGTAGCAATCAAAGATAGATAGATAGATAGATAGATAGATAGATAGATAGATAGATATGAACGAAATGAGATAGATAGATAGATAGATCGATAGATAGATAGATATGAACGAAATGAGATAGATAGATAGATAGATAGATAGATAGATAGATAGATATGAACGAAATGAGATAGATAGATAGATAGATAGATATGAACGAAATGAGATAGATAGATAGATAGATATGAACGAAATGAGATAGATAGATAGATATGAACGAAATGAGATAGATAGATAGATAGATAGATAGATAGATAGATAGATAGATCGATAGATAGATAGATATGAACGAAATGAGATAGATAGATGGATCGATAGATAAATAGATATGAACGAAATGAGATAGATAGATAGATCGATAGATAGATAGATATGAACGAAATGAGATAGATAGATAGATAGATATGAACGAAATGAGATAGATAGATAGATAGATAGATAGATAGATAGATCGATAGATAGATAGATAGATAGATAGATAGATATGAACGAAATGAGATAGATAGATAGATAGATATGAACGAAATGAGATAGATAGATAGATAGATAGATAGATAGATAGATATGAACGAAATGAGATAGATAGATAGATAGATAGATAGATATGAACGAAATGAGATAGATAGATAGATAGATAGATAGATAGATAGATAGATAGATAGATAGATAGATAGATATGAACAGAATGAGATAGATAGATAGATAGATAGATAGATATGAACAGAATGAGATATATATATATATATATATATATATATATATATATATATATAGATAGATAGATAGATAGATAGATAGATAGATAGATAGATAGATAGATGTGTGTCACAAATGGGGAACGTAAGTATCTTCTTTTAATGAACTGAACTGTTATGTAATGTCAGTTCTCCTATATGGCAGTGAATGCTGGACAATCTCCTCACAGGTGAAGAAGAGACTTGCAGCAAGAGAAACAAAGGAAAGACTACTGAACTGTTATGTAATGTCAGTTCTCCTATATGGCCGTGAATGCTGGACAATTTCCTCACAGGTGAAGAAGAGACTTACAGCAAGAGAAACAAAGGAAAGACTACTGAACTGTTATGTAATGTCAGTTCTCCTATATGGCAGTGAATGCTGGACAATTTCCTCACAGATGAAGAAGAGACTTGCAGCAAGAGAAACAAAGGAAATACTACTGAACTGTTATGTAATGTCAGTTCTCCTATATGGCAGTGAATGCTGGACAATTTCCTCACAGGTGAAGAAGAGACTTGCAGCAAGAGAAACAAAGGAAAGACTACTGAACTGTTATGTAATATCAGTTCTCCTATATGGCAGTGAATGCTGGACAATCTCCTCACAGGTGAAGAAGAGACTTACAGCAAGAGAAACAAAGGAAAGACTACTGAACTGTTATGTAATGTCAGTTCTCCTATATGGCAGTGAATGCTGGACAGTTTCCTCACAGGTGAAGAAGAGACTTGCAGCAAGAGAAATGTGGTTCTACAGAAGAATGCTGAGAATACTATATACCAAACATATGAGCAATGACGAAGTTTTAGAGAAAAGGACACCTATACTTAACATCAGGAAGAGACAGATGACATTTTTAGGGCACATAATGAAGAAAGAGGGCTTGGAAAATTTGATACTCACAGGACAGACTGAAGGCAAGAGGGTCAGAGAGAAACAACGCATAACTTACCTAGAGGGCATGAGTAAATGGATGACGGAACAAGGTTTAGGAGAGATAACAAAAAGATAAAATTTATTAAGGGCTATATTGGACGGGAAGAGACGGTTGAAATTTCTAGGACACATAATGAAGAAAGAGGGTTTGGAAAATTTGATACTCACAGGACAGATTGAAGGCAAGAGGGACAGAGGAAAACAACGCATAACTTACCTAGAGGGCTTGAGTAAATGGATGACGGAACAATGTTTAGGAGAGATAACAAAAAGATAAAATTTATTAAGGGCTATATTGGACGGGAAGAGACGGTTGAAATTTCTAGGACACATAATGAAGAAAGAGGGTTTGGAAAATTTGATACTCACAGGACAGATTGGGGGCAAGAGGGACAGAGGGAAACAACGCATAACTGACCTAGAGGGCTTGAGTAAATGGATGACGGAACAGGGTTATGGGAAAATAACAAAAAGACAACATTTATTAAGAGCTACAAGAAACAGGAAAGTGTGGAGAGTCATCATCACCTACATCCTGAGGGAGCACAGCATAAATGGCCTAAATACGAAAAGTCTCCAAAGCAAGTTTAAAAATAAACAGAAACAATAGCAATATTCAATTGTCCCAAGAATAATCACAAGGACAGTGAATAAAGAGCGCTGGAGTTACATGGATACAGCTAAATGTCATAATAGTAAAGTAAAAACAAGAAAGTGTAATAATGAGAATGAAATAAAAACAGCATAGGACTACCTGTGATAAAGTTAAGATGGATACATAATGAAAGGTAATTTACCAAGATGCTTAATATGTGAAACATATAATTAATATAGAATACCAGTTCTGGTATATAGGTGCAAAACATGGAAATTAGCAAAATCGGTCGAAGGGAAACTGAAACAATGCACAAAGATAAACGGAAAGAGAAATGCTAGGTATACATCGAAGTGATAAAAAAGTTGTCAACATTGATCAAAGAACGACTTAAATAGGGGGGAGGCGAGCGCACAAGAAAAGAAAGGATATCAGATGGAGCAAAAGGTAAGTTGTTTGGTGTAAAGTTAATAGTAAACGCTGGAAAATATCAGAAGGAAAATTAAATTTTCAACTAAGACATGGCAGAGCAGAATCACTGATGTCATAGAAAGAACTGGCAACATAATTTTTCCAATAGTGGTCTAGCAGGTGAACATGATGATGATGATGATGAGGAGGAGGAGGAGGAGGAGGATAGAGGTAAAAGCATAGACAGAAGCATTTATGTGCATATATATATACATATATATATATATATATATATATGTATATATATATATATATATATATATATATATATACATACATATATATATATATATATATATATATATATACATACATATATATATATATATATATATATATATATATACATACATATATATATATATATATATATATATATATATATATATATACATACATATATATATATATATATATATATATATATATATATATATATATATATATATATATATATATATATATATATATATATATATATATATATATATATATATAGTATTTATATTAGTCGGACTATTGTCCTCATCTTTGTCTCCATATTTGTCACAACGTTTCGGCCGTTGTACGCTCCGGCCTTCTTCAGGTGGTTGGAATTTCGAACTGAACCCTTTATTTCGATCACTGGGGTAGACTGTTCTAGTTCCACGAGCCATGTTTGATGGATATCAGTTATCAGTTATCTGCTAATTTTCCCTCTGAAAGTTCTCCACTGCCTTAACCGGGTATTGAAATCACACTCTTTGGGTCTGTCACTGGATCTAACCAACGCCTTTATCCACTGTACCATGTGTCCTTGAGGACATCTAGCTATGAATTTCTGGGTATTATAAACCTAATGTTTTCAGCAAACATTTTTTACCAGTACTCATATTGCAATTTTGCTGTTATCATTTCATGTTTTTACCAGATCTCATATTGCAACTTTTTTTTGTATTTATTTCTATGCTTGGTCGACAATATGGGAACCAGTAATAAGGAGTGCCAGAGAAAAGCAATGATAACAAAAATTAGCAGGAGATAACTGATATCCATCAAACATGGCTCGTGGAACCAGAACAGTCTACCCCAGTTCGAAATTCCAACCACCTGAAGAAGGACGGAACGTACAACGGCCGAAACGATGTGACAAATATGGAGACAAAGATGAGGACAATAGTCCGACTAATATAAATACTGTACATAATACCTCATCTCAGAAATATAGACATATATATATATATATATATATATATATATATATATATATATATATTCGTGTATTTAGGAGCAATCCTTCTTTCATGCACATTTCATTATTAGATCGAGAAATTATATAAAAAATAAATAAAAGCACCTTATCAGTCGTTTTTAATGAAATGTGCACATATATATATACATATATATATATATATATATATATATATATATATATATATATATATATATATATATATATATATATATGTGCGTGTGTGCGTGCGCGCACGCGCGGACATTGAGGTTAACACCAAGCGGCGACAGTCTGTTTCATACTTGAACTTAACCTTCAGGTATTTTGGTACTACCAAGACTTGCTTAAAATAATTTAGGTGAAACTGTATTCCTTGGCAGATAAGCTTCAGGTGTGGCTACTCAACAATAGATTCTCTACAACAATATACCAACTGATCGAGGAAAAAAAAGATGTAGCTTTATTTTGTTCTAGTCAATTAGGAAAAAGCATTTGCTCAGTAGAACACTCAGCCGTTATTAGAGCAGAATATTAGTGAAATTCAAAAATGCTATTGAGAATATACACGATAGCATTACTGCAAAGGCACAAGTAAAATAATGATTAAAAAAGGGAAAAGACAAAGTAAAAAAAAATTCACCCAAACTATTTAAAGCTATTTTTGGAAGTGTTTTCGGGAAATTAACTGTGAACAATGGAAATTTTTTATCTGTATTTTATTTGAGTCTTTTTGTAGTCAAATTATTGTGCTACTTTTATCACGTGTATTCTCAATAGCATTTATGATTTTCACTAATATTCTGCTCTCATAACTGCTGAGTGTTCTACTGAGTCAAATGCTTTTTCCTAACGCAATCTTCAGGTCATTTTGAAACTTCCTGGACATTCTTTTTAAGCTTTTCACCCCAGGCAAGGCTGGAAGCCACTAACACGCAAGGGGTTACAGAGGATTTGGAGCAAGAGCAGATAGGAGTGATATAGAAAAGGATGTGGAGAAGGATAGAGGATAGATCAATGCAACTGGAGATGTCGATTGACGTTACATTTGAATAGTTGGAGATTATAGTTGTCAGGGAAACAGGAATAAGGAAGGGAGTTCCACAGGCGTGAAGGTGCGAGATATGCTTTAAATAGTTTAGGGGAAATTGTATTTCTTTGTCTTATCCCATTTTTAATCTTTGTGTCTTTATGTAGTCGAATCATTGCAGTAATATTATCATGTATATTCCCAATAGCATCTACGATTTTCACTAATGTTTTTTTTTCTCATACCTGTTGAGTGTTTTACTGTCAAATGCTTTTTTTTCTAATCAACGACGACTAAATAGCGTGTTTAATTTTCGATCAGTTGGTCTATTGTTATAGATATTCTTTTGTTGACTAACCACACCTAAAATCTGTCTGTTCATGTGGCCGATTTTCATCTGCTCGTCTACTCTTTTGTACTGCATACAACCGCTGTCTGGAATAGTCAAGTCGGCGTGAATTTCTCAGTTGAAAACAAATAGAGTGTCTGTTCAAATAAAGGCTCTATGAAATTTTATATAAGTTTAATAAACTTCGAAGAAAATTATCCTGTTGTGAAAAACATTAATTTAAAAGATAATAGGCGTGCCGAGCCAAATAAGAAACGTTTGGAACATGTAAAGTATACATAAGAGAATCAATATTGACGTAGCTGGTAACGATATTGTGATTGAAATATCCGCTCTATAAGGTTATATCAGATCAATTAATATTCACCATTATGTTAATTGCATTGACAAGGAATGGTGTTACATAGTCTAATGTTTATTGAATTGAAAAATGTTTTTTTGAATCATTAGGCTATGAATCCATCTCCTCGCCCCCGCCACCAGCTATGGGTAAATAGCTGAGACTGGGTCCTATAGCCTTGGGTGTTAACCAGTCTAGGAGAAAGAAAACTCTGAATTCAAAACCTCAACTATGGGTTAAATAGTCTGACTAACCAATAATTGGCCAAATGGGGTGAGTACAGCTACATACTTGAAGACATGGTCAATCGAGGTAGGGTGGGGGATTCAGCTAACAGGAGTGAGTAGGCCATGTATTTAGATTTGGAATATGTAATGCATATATGTCAATCAATAAGGACATGATTATTAGTGGAATTGTGATTTGAAATTTCCACTATATAATGTTTGATCAGTTAAATTATCATTTATCATTAAATGAATTACTTTGACAACGAATTATGTTACATAAGCTAATGTTTATTGTAAGAAAAATGTTTGTTTTTTTTTACTTATTAGGCTACTGACTTATTGATCGATCTTCATACTACCAAACATAGATCTGCAGGTACACGAAATATACAGCTATTTGTGCAAGTACGCTGAATGGGTTGCTTGTATATGATGAATGCGTGTATATGTGCGATTGTTTCCGCATCGATTGCTCGAACCTCTAACCAACCGTGAGATACTAATAACAGCGTGGATGCGCGGGTTACCTTTCACCTTTCACACGCAAACACAAAGCTGAGTATGCGAACGGAGATTCTTTGGTGGGAAACATTTAATTACGCTAGTTCTAAGCCGGTCGAGGGAAACGTAGGTTATAGGTAGATAGGTAGATAGATAATGAACAGACTGAGATAGATAGATAGATAGATAGATAGATAGATAGATAGATAGATAGATAGATAGATAGATAGATAGATAGATAGATAGATATGAAAAGAATGAGATAGATAGATAGATAGATATGAACAGAATGAGATAGATAGATAGATAGATAGATAGATAGATAGATAGATAGATAGATAGATATGAACAGAATGAGATAGATAGACAGATAGACAGATAGACAGACAGACAGATAATGAACAGAGTAAGAAAGATAGATTGATAGATAGATAGATAGATAGATAGATAGATAGATAGATAGATAGATAGATAGATAATGAACAGACTAAGATATATATATATATATAGATAGATAGATAGATAGATAGATAGATAGATAGACAGACAGACATACAGATAATGAACAGACTAAGATAGATAGATAGATAGATAGATAGATAGATAGATAGATAGATAGATAGATAGATAGATATGAAAAGAATGAGATAGATAGATAGATAGATAGATAGATAGATAGATAGATAGATAGATAGATAGATAGATATGAAAAGAATGAGATAGATAGATAGATAGATAGATAGATAGATAGATAGATAGATAGATAGATAGATAGATAGATAGGAACAGAATGAGATAGATAGATAGATAGATAGATAGATAGATAGATAGATAGATAGATAGATAGATAATGAACAGACTAAGATAGATAGATAGATAGATAGATAGATAGATAGATAGATAGATATGAAAAGAATGAGATAGATAGATAGATAGATAGATAGATAGATAGATAGATATGAACAGAATGAGATAGATAGATAGATAGATAGATAGATAGATAGATAGACAGACAGACAGATAGACAGACAGACAGATAATGAACAGAGTAAGAAAGATAGATAGATAGATAGATAGATAGATAGATAGATAGATAGATAGATAGATAGATAGATAATGAACAGACTAAGATAGATAGATAGATAGATAGATAGATAGATAGATAGATAGATATACAGATAATGAACAGACTAAGATAGATAGATAGATAGATAGATAGATAGATAGATAGATAGATAGATAGATAGATATGAAAAGAATGAGATAGATAGATAGATAGATAGATAGATAGATAGATAGATAGATATGAAAAGAATGAGATAGATAGATAGATAGATAGATAGATAGATAGATAGATAGATAGATAGATAGATAGGAACAGAATGAGATAGATAGATAGATAGATAGATAGATAGATAGATAATGAACAGACTAAGATAGATAGATAGATAGATAGATAGATAGATAGATAGATAGATAGATAGATAGATAAGGAACAGACTAAGATAGATAGATAGATAGATAGATAGATAGATAGATAGATAGGAACAGAATGAGATAGATAGATAGATAGATAGATAGATAGATAGATAATGAACAGACTAAGATAGATAGATAAATAACGAACAAACTGATATATATATATATATATATATATATATATATATATATATATATATATATATTAGTGAATATACATATTATCCTATCGACGTAGGATTTTATGTATATTCACTAATATATACTTAATAGCACTGTTATAGAACATTGAGCACTGTCTTAATACATCTGAGGAAATATATGTATATGTACGTGCAAGTATAAGCACGTATGCTTATGTTTTTTATCATACCCATATCTCTTAATATATATATATATATATATGTGTGTGTGTGTGTGTGTGTGTGTGTGTGTGTGTGTGTAAGAATATATATATATGTGTGTGTGTGTGTGTGTATATATATATATATATATATATATATATATATATACAGACAGACAGACACACACACACAGATAGATAGACAGACAGGAACATACATAGAAAGACACGAACAAATTGAAAAAAATATAGATAGATAGATAGATAGATAGATAGATAGATAGATAGATAGAGAGTAGGAGAGAGTCACTGAGAAATACAATTTGAAACTGAAACACAAATAAAAAAATTTAAAATGCTGTAAGTTTCATATATATATATATATATATATATATATATATATATATATATATATATATATATATATATATATATATATATATATGTAATTATGAAAATAGATTAGTGACTATACTTACTGTATATAGTGAAGCACAGTGAGGACTGCGAGGCTCACTAGGTAGGGGTAAAAGCCTTTGATCCCTGATATGGACTGCACTACTGCATGCTAGTTCTAAAAATTAAGCTGGAATTAGACGAACTGAAACATACAGTTCGGCATGTTGTAGGAAACTTTATAGATAAAGTCGAATGGTAATGTTTAATCATGTGTGTGTATGCGTACATGCGTGTACGGCCTAACGCTTTTAACCGAAGACAGTAAAAAGGTTAAACGAAATAAGAGAAAACTAACAATTTTGCAAACAAAGTCGATTTTGTATGTAAAATCTGACATGAACCACTGTTAATGCGTAAAATAATTGTCACTGAGCTTTTTGAGGCCATAATCAATAAGATCATCGAGCACCTACAAAAGAACAACCTCTCCAGCGACGAGAAATATAGGTTTGCGATCGGCCCGATCCATCACTAAGATCTTAACTCTCATCACTCACAGAACCAGTGAGGCTCTTGACGGCAAACACGCCTCGAGGACCATAGCACTAGATACCTCAAATGCTCTCGACAAGATGTGACACAAAGGCTCACCACACAAGTTCTCCAGTTATGGAATCACTGGAAGGGTCTTCTCAGTCATAAAATACTTCCTAAATCCCTGAAGTTAGTTATCAATAGCCAGTTTTCCGGAGCTCTAGAGTTCAACACAAGCGTACCCCAGGGGACACTTTTCAGACCAACCCTCTTTTTGTCCTACATAAATGATCTGCCCAACTATACACTCAGCTCATTTGTAAACATCTATGCCGATGATACGACTATATACAGGCGCACCTCTAAAAATCTCGACGGTCAGAGATTGGCAACTGATCTCTCTTCCGATCTTGCACAATCTAGTGGGGTAAAAACTAGGTGGTTACATTCAATACCTCGAAGAACAAGCTAGTTACATTCCATCATCGCCGATCTGACCACGAACTACCACCAATCAGAATGAACGGAGGTCCTCTCGCGGAAGCACCGTGCCTTGAAAGACTGTTGGGACTCAGACTCATACCTGACCTCAAGTGGAACTCGTACATGTGATCCATTGCTAAGGATGAATATAAAGTGGTCGGCTTTCTATACTGCTTCAATAAGTACCTGATTTTTACTTTTACAAGAGCCAGATCAGGCCAAAAATTGAGTACTGTGGACATATTTCGGCTGGAGAGACCTAGACTACACTCTCCAACCTTGATAGAGTTCAAAAGCACCGCCGCACCCTTGTGGGTATCCAATTATTCTCCACCCTTTAACTCTTCTCCCACGGGCAGGATGTGGAAAGCCTCTTGCTGCTCTACCGCTACTTCCACAGAAAGTGCTCGGACGAACTACATTCCGTGGTCCCGCCGAGGCCATCCTTCACAGCAAAAACACGCTATGCCACTTACATAGTAGCAAACAACCCACATTACTCCCGTATTCTATCGGCGAGAAGTAAGTTCCATTCGGACAGCTTCTCCCCGCGAAGCACTGCCCTGTGGAACTGACTCCCAACAGGATTTTTCCTGATCACTACAATCTTAACCTGGCTATGGTTAATCGTTATCTTCCACTCCTATATACTAAAATGGCCTCCAAACGTAACCCGCTGCCTCAAGTGGCCTCCGGGCCTTGTAAACTTCACTGTAAAGAAAAAAGAAAAAAAAATTAACGTAAGCCTCTACCTCAAGTGGCCTCTGGGCCTTGTAAACTTCGCTGTAAAAAAAAAAAAAAAATTAACGTAAGCCTCTACCTCAAGTGGCCTCTGGGCCTTGTAAACTTCGCTGTAAAAAAAAAAAAATTAACGTAAGCCTCTACCTCAAGTGGCCTCTGGGCCTTGTAAACTTCGCTGTAAAAAACAAAACAAAAATTAACGTAATACTCTACCTCAAGTGGCCTCCGAGCCTTGTAAACTTTGCTGTAAAAAAAAAACAAAAATAAAAATTAACGTAACCCTCTACCTCAAGTGGCCTCCGGGCCTTGTAAACTCCGCTGTAAAAAAAAATTCACAAATATTTTGATCAGGTAAAGTGGATTTCCTTATTTAAAGAGGAGAATAGAACCTAAGAATAAAAATACAAAAACTCGTCCATGTTTATCTAATCTATGTGCAAAAATATTAATTAACTTATCAGGAAATATCAATTAATGGTTCTGGACTAAAAGTTAATTAATTGGAAATTATTAATGACTGAATAGGGAAATGTTAATGGATTCGAAAATATCAATTAATGGATGGGAAAACATCGATTTATGGGCGAAGAAATATTAACTAAAAGATGGGGAAATGACAATCAAGGAATAACGAACTCTTACTAGATAGGGAAACGATAATTCGATTGGGAATTGTTCATTAATATAGACAGAAATATTAATTAATAAATAAGGGAATTTTAATGAATGAATTGGGAAATGTAATTAGTGAATAGTGTAATGTTGAAGGACTGGGAAATGTAAATTAATGAAAGGAGAAATATTGATTAATAGATATAGAAAGTTTAATTAATCCATGAGAAAATGCTAATTAGTGGATTGGGAAATATTAATTAGTGGGTTCGAAAATAATATTGGAATGGGAAATGTCAATTAAAAGATAGGGAAATATCAATTAATAAACGAAAAATGTTAATTGGAGGGCTTGGAAATGTAGATAAATGCACTGAGAAATGTCAATTAATGATCTGGAAAATCTTAATTTATGAATAGTAAATGTTAATGGATTTGGAAATATTAGTAGAAGGGGAAATGTCAATTAATAGGTGGGGAAATGCTATTTAAAAGATGGGGAAATGTCAATTAATAGGTGGGGAAATGCTATTTAAAAGATGGGGAAATGTCAATTAATAGGTGGGGAAATGCTATTTAAAAGATGGGGAAATGTCAATTAAGAGGTGGAGAAATGCTATTTAAAAGATGGGGAAATGTCAATTAAGAGGTGGAGAAATGCTATTTAAAAGATGGGGAAATGTCAACTACTAATGAAATATTGCTACCATATCTGGAGCTGCCCAGTCCTCACTTGCCTGTCTTGATAGAGTTCGAAAACGTCTACGCGGCTATGTGGGAGATAAATTATTTCCCACCCTACAACCCCTTTCCCACAAACGAAACGTTGGGACCATTTTGTAGCTCTGTTGCTACTTCCATGACACGTGTTCTGATGTGCTACATTCTTTAGCTCCACCACTCCTTTACAACTGGGACTCCCGCCATGCTGCGTAAACAAGGATGAATCATCCCCATTCCCTTCGTATTCCATTAGTAAGGAGGAAGTTTCTTTCGAACAGCTTCTTCACAAGAACTGCTGGTTTGTGAATGTTTTCACAATCGCTAAAATTTTGGCATCTTCAGGTGTAGGGTTAACCGTCATCTTTCCTGCATAACTCCCATGAACTTTATGTTCTTACAATCCCACGCAGTAACCCTCTACCTTGAATGGCTCTCGGGCCTTGTATTAGTTAAAAATTAGTATAAAACAAGTTATAAAATCAGCTATTCTGAATAGTTTCATATTTTATTCATCTTTGTAGAGATTCTTGATACTAACATTTCTCAAAAATCCCTTCAGGACGATAGCAACCATACTTGTCCAAAGATATGTTTTCTTTATTATCTGTAAATTACCATGACTTATTGTGTAAAATATAAGAGTGGTTTACTATTGTTTTTCCCACTTTTTGGGATTCACATGAGACTAGAAAATCCATTTTATCCTGCTTTATAGATTTTGGGAACGAAGATGGATTCATGCCTTTCCCAAAGGCATTTTTAGGGAAAGTAAAAAAAGCAACTTAGATTAAGATAAGAGAAATAACTTTTCAGTAATTAATCACGGTTGAAAATATTTCATTTAAGAAATTCACAAAAATAATATATTATAATTCTTTTTAAATTCCGTGTTCCTTCAAGTCATGGGTGATCATGGCTCTCCACAGATTCCTTCCCTTCATTATCTATGAATTGCCATAACTTTTTGAGAAAGACAGTGGAGTAGTTTCCCGTTGCGTTCTTTACGGTAGTTGAATTCAGTTATCCTGTTCCTAGAACGTCCATTAACCTAGACTAGGGAGTCAAGTCTAGCCTACTATTCAACACATATTTGGAGGGAGAAGAAAATGAATTCATGCTTTTCCCAAGAGCATTAGTGCGAAGAGAATGCAACAAACTCGGTCGGAATTTGAACTCGGCTCTTCGATTCCACTTTATGCACTGATAACTGTTACACTACCTGCACGGACAATAGATAGCATTGACAATGATATGGAATTAAAATCTATGGAAAGTCATTCCAGAACATGATTCCCATTATAAACAAGTTCCGGTCTATGAAACTAAAAATATATATTTATAAAGATGTAAGCGCGCATGCGCGCACGAACACACATACACACGCGCGTGCGCGCACGCGAGCGATTGCAAAAACACACATACACGCACACACACACACACTGTACACGGCTTCAATCCTTTTGTCAATTACTATGCTTAAGAATATGACAACATTAACCATGGTCGCAAACGTTTAGTTAAATTAAATTACGTTACATTCTGTTGAAATACAATTGTCTCGGAGGTCCTCTTTCCACACGCGAGCGGATTGTACTGCTTGAATTTTAGAAGGAAATACAATAAAACCATAAACACGTTTTAATTATAGTAATTTGTACATCAGTCGGAGAACAATGAATGTGTAAGTATGTTTGAGTAGATACAGATAGAATCTATATTTCACTTATGATTGCATATATATATATATATATATATATATATATATATATATATATATATATATATATGAGATAACGATATATATTTTTATATATCAAGAACAGTATTAGGGAAATTGTATAACAAGTGGAAAAAGTTTACTTGTGTCGTGTTTCAGGGCTTCATCGGAGTAAATTTGTTTGTAGGACTACACATGCGCACAGCAAAAGAGTGTTAGGGAGTATATATATATATATATATATATATATATATATATATATATATATATATATATATATATATGTGTGTGTGTGTGTGTGTGCGCGCGCACGCGCACGCGCGCGCGCACGCGTGTGTGTGTATGTATGTGCATGTGTGTTCAAATTTATAACATATGCATGTTATAAAATCACTTCTTATGATTTTATAACATGCATATGTTATAAATTTGAACACATACACACATATATATAATTTATAACATATACATATTGTGATTTTATAATATGCATATGTTATAATTTTGAATAAATATTATTAGCTCTACTCGGTATTGAGCACTCTCTTAAGAATAGTGTTTTTGGTTGTTGGATTTTCATTCCATGTGCACCAACCCTGTACCTTGTATATATATATATATATATATATATATATATATATATATATATATATATATATATATATATATATATATTTGTGTATTTAGGCAGCAATCCTTCCTTCATGCACATTTCATTAAAAGCGACAGACAAGGTGCTTTTATTTAGTTTTTTTATACAATTTCTCATGCGATCTAATAATGTTTTTCTTTTCGGGTGATAAATTATATAAAAACTGTCCGAATGTTCTTTTTATCCGAGCGCTTTTGGCTATACATTTAGCCATTTTCAAGGATTATATTTTAACTGTTAGAATTAGAAATAGTTTGTTATATGTATGTTTTATAAAATGTTTTCATATATATACGAGGTAAACTTCGTAGGCTGACCAAGATATTCTCATGGATTGTGACCAAATGAGGTTTATTTTTCAACATATTTCTTCTTTGTGGTCCACACATTTATTCATTCGGTTTTCAGTGCTTGAATCCCATTGATGAAGAATTTAAGATCAAAGTAAATTTATGATACTCATAAAATAAGATTAATAGTATATGATATATTTAATCTTAAAGAATTTAATTTCTACAAGATTAGTTTAAAACAAACGAAATTTCTTTTTCTTGTTGATATTTTTTCTTGCCATTCTTTGTATCCCGATAAAAAACTAAAATATAAATTGTACAAAATATTTAATTACATTGGGCTTTAATAAGCCATTTTTTTAAATATTGCGTCTTCACGTCATGTATAAGTTTTTTTTTATTAATTGCTTCGTCTAATTTGTTCGTGACTGTGTAGCAGGTTGAGGACACGAACTAATGTGCGAATTTGCAATGCAAAAAAAAAAACGATATTATTTGTGAAAAAACAATATTACTTGTGAAAAAAAGATATATGTGAAAAAAAGATATTATTTGTAAAAAACACGATATTATTTTTGAAAAAACTATATTACTTGTGAAAAAAGATATATGTGAAAAAAACGATATTATTTGTGAAAAAAAGATATTATATGTGAAATAAACAATATTACTTGTGAAAAAAAGATATTATATGTGAAAAAAACGATATTATTTGTGAAAGAAACGATATTATTTGTGAAAAAAACGATATTATTTGTGAAAAAAACGATATTACTTGTGAAAAAAACGATATTATTTGTGAAAAAAAAAAAGATATTTGTGAAAACACGAACTTTGAGAACCAATGTAACACTAAAAAAATCTTTTAAAAAATGACACAAACATTACCCCATTTATATTCAACTTTTCACAGAAAACTAGACCTTCATAGATATCCCGTTTATCCGTGCATTGAATATTCGTCAAACATGACTGTGTTCCCAAAAGGACGGTTTTCCATTGACACCGCTATTATTTTAACAATGTTCACTCCCTTGGCAATGTTATTTAAAAGATTATAAAAAATTATTTACCTTACGTAAATCATTATTTACCATTTTATAAAGAAACACATATGAAAAGCAATATTTTTATTTAATAATTAAAAACAAACTATTTTCATATTTCTTTCTTTATAAATGATGAACATTGCATCGCGTAATTGTTTGTTTGCATTTTAAAAATGTTGTAAATATCAAATTATTTTTGTAAATAAACAAGCTAATAAATAAATAGAATTTAGAATTTTATATTTTGTTATAGATTCTCAAATAACAAATAAAATGTATAGATTCAGTTTCATATATTTCGGTTTTAATAAAATTCTAATCATAGCTTTTGAAAACAACAAACATTGCGGATAGAGGGAAGGTAGGTAAAATTGACAGTTTGTCAATGTTTTAAAAGTTATTGCATTGTAGATGGTTTTTTTTTGTACATATTTTAATGATTTTGTAATTTTAAAAAAATTTAAATAAAAAGATTTCTTTTCACATTTAATATTTTATGAAATGGTAAATAATAAATCTTTTATAAGCTTGTAAATAAACATTGCAAAGAGAATAAATGTAATTAAAATAATAACGGTGTCAAGGAAAAAGCGTCCTTTTTGGCGGGGGAGCCTTGCTAGCACGAAAGTCTATGTTTGCTGAATATTACTGCTGCATCTCGTATGATGTTTCCGGTATGTATTTTGAGATTCTGGGCAAAATCCAAAGAATAATCTGAAATGTTATCACTCCTAACCTGGCAGCTGGTCTTCAGTCACTTTCCCATCGCTGTAACATAGTTTTCCTTTATCTTTTCGATAAATATTTTCATAGTAATAGTTTTGATGAGGTTCCCTCTTTGGTACTTCGACTTCATGCATTTAAACATAGTTCTAGATTGGCAGTTAGGTCTCATTATTTTACTGTTGAAATTATTAAGCGTGGGCGTAAGTTTTAGTCTAATTGTTACTTCTCTCACACTTTTCGCCGATGGAAATCTTTTGCTTCCAATGCAGAGGAACGACTGCTAAGAACACCCACCTCGCCCAATTTATAGACAAGTTCTACAAATGCATGCTGGGATTTTTTCCTAACCAATAAAAATGGACAATTCTCGGTCTCATACGCCATATTTCTGTTCATTCTTGCCTTGGATACAGAATGCTATAATCACTTGACTGTATCCCTTTTGCGTGTGATCTTAATTCTTACTTTGTGAACTTTTTGTCTTATTACTGTTGATTTGCCTAGTTTGACTTGCATATATAGTGTTTGCTTCTTTTTCTTCATTTTCCTGTTGTTCATTTGGAAATTTTGTCAATTTTGTTTGTTTACACTTAACTATGACAAATGTCTATATTAAAACTCTTCCAGCTTCTTACTTTCCTGGCAACTATGATCTTTAAAAATCTAAATGCAATGTCAATCGTCATTTTCTGTCTCCTTGAATCCTGTTCTTTAAGATAGGAGAAAGGACAATAGATATAATAATAGATAAAAGATTTAATAATAGATGCATATAAAGCATATTAAAATCCCCCTCTTTCTTGGTATAAAGTTCGCTTAAAAAGTAATAGCTGTTCTTCTTTAATTACAAAAGACTTAATAGTAGACACACACAAAGCATGGCGAGATGAACATTAAAGTCTCAGAATTCCAAGTCGCTTTCTTTCGCAATCGTAGTATTCTACTTTCAAGTAAGGCTTTGTATTCCCGCCTCAGATAAGCCTCTTGGTCAATTCCTTCGCCATGTGCGGGTTGCCTCTTTCAGCTCATCTTCATTAGATAAGTGCTGTCCTCTTAGTGCCCCCCTTCATGGGACCAAACAGATGAAAGTTGAAGGGGATCAGGTAAGGACTGTAGGGCGGATGAGGCAAAGTTGTCCAGTTATTCGTTATGATTGCTTGTCTGTACTTTAATCCGCTGTGAGGACATTGTCATGTTGCGAAAGCACATCACTCATCTTCGAATGTGGCCTGAGTTTTGACAATCTACACACGCAGGAATCAAAACTAATAATGGTGTCATTGGGTTTAAAAACAAACAGTACGGCAGTCCTTTTACACTACTATTGCTATTAACTGTAATAAATTTACTCAAGTATAATCTTTCCCATCTGACATCTAATGAATGTTAACAACAACATAAATTATACGAACGATTTTTGATTTACATATACGTAGAGATTAAAAACAATATATTTATCTATGCAATAGAATAAATTACATTTAAAAATGTCATGAAGAGTTCTCGTCCAAACCAAATTTTAAAAACTGGCAGTATTTATTTTGGAAATCTTTCTTGATTAGGGACTTATTTTAGTAAAAGCCATAGAAAACAGTAAGCTACAAGTAAGAACATCTCTACTATGTCAGTGGTATATGACGCATTCGGTGGAGGAAGGGTATATTCAACATTTGATAAATTTGCGGCAATATGCGCTTAAAGGTTTTAGGCACTTCTGATCAACATTTCTTTTCATGATAAGCCGTAAGGAATTGTAACTTTAGGTACACTTAAGCAAAATAATAACAATAATATTTATTAAGAATTTATTACAGGAAATATCAAGTTTTATTGATACATTGTTGACAATTATGTATTTAGTTACATAAATAATAAAATGTTGATGCTATATTTGATTTGTTATTAGGTATTTTTCATTTTCTCCTTTGTTATTGGCAGCATTTTAGAATATTTTGGCTGCAATGCTAAGTTTCCTAAGTTGAACAAACTGGAACTATTTCATTTACAGTTTGTTTCCTCTCTTTTCCATTGGTGACTTATATCGCTTTCTTCCAATCATTTTGATGGGAAATAGCGAAATTCTGAAATTTAGAATGATCTTATTCTATTTAAAAAATAAAGACTGCAAAAAGGAATATTTTAAATTAATATACGACCAAAAATAAAATGCTTTTGACAAATAATCACAATATAATTATGTAACAATAATGTAATGATATTCCACAGATAAATCTACGGTTTATGTTACCTCATCTCATTGCATAGTTACGAACTGTATATATAGTGATTAAAATATTGTGCAATCGGCTCTAATTTTTAGTAAAATACTTGTATATGAAATATTGAATAATTTGCAGTGAAAAAAAGCAATTTTCTATTTTTTGTTGAATACGCCCCTCCTCCGTCGGACGCGGCATTTATTCACTTAACCCTAAGATCTGATTCTTTCAAGACGTCCTTACATATAGGTCCTTACAGAGGTGTCAATATAAGAAATGTTCTCAGCCCATAATCTGATCAAATGACCAAACATTTACTTTGGAATACTTTCTTGGTTGGGTCCTTATTTTGGAATAAGCTACTTGGTCAAGACATAAAATTTTCCACACCCCTTCATCATGGAATTCAGTCTGACATTGATTTTATTAATAGCATTTTCTCAACATTTTAGAATCACTCACAAAGTATTTAAATGCGAATAATTTTAATTTTAATCTTCTAGATTAAAATAAGAAATCATATATTGTATTTATTTATACATTAGAATAAATTACATTTGAAAATGTTAAGTAGTGCTGGAAAAGTTCCTGACAAAACTAAATTTCCAAAATCTTATTCAATGATTAAACAGTATTTTTTTTTCTTGATCGAACTTTTCATAATAAAATTCAGCTTGTCGTTGATTATATCAAAATTAATAAAATATTCTTGATAGTTCAGAATAAATAAGTAAATGTATTTTTAATTTTAATGCTCTATATTAAAATAAGACATTACGTAAACGTTACATGCATACATATGCTAAAGTTTTCTGTATCACTTGAATATCATTCTTTCCTTCTTCCTTTCTTTCTTTCTTTCCTTCTTTCTTTCTTTCCTTCTTTCTTTCTTTCTTTCTTTCTTTCCTTCTTTCTTTCCTTCTTTCTTTCTTTCTTTCTTTCTTTCCTTCCTTCTTTCTTTCTTCCTTTCTTTCTTTCTTTCTTTCCTTCTTTCTTTCTTTCTTTCTTTCTTTGCATTATAATAATCATTCCGTCCAAATGTCTTTGGTAATTCATGCTAACCTTCATATGTTATCGTCTTCTGTATCACTTGGATATCTTTCTTCTTTCTTTCTTTCTTTCTTTCTTTCTTTCTTTCTTTCTTTCTTTTCATTATAATAATCATTCTGTCCAAAAGTCTTTGGTAATTCATGCTACCCTTCATATGTTATCGTCTTCTGTATCACTTGACTTACTTTCTTTCTTTCTTTCTTTCTTTCTTTCTTTCTTTCTTTCTTTCTTTCTGTCTGTCTGTCTGTCTGTCTGTCTGTCTTTCTTTCTTTTCATTATAATAATCATTCTGTCCAAAAGTCTTTGGTAATTCATGCTAATGTTCATATGTTATCGTCTCCTGCAACACTTGACTTACTTTCTTTCTTTCTTTCTTTCTTTCTTTCTTTCTTTCTTTCTTTCTTTCTTTATTTCTTTATTTATTTCTTTATTTATCTATTTTCATTATAATAATGATTCTGTCCAAAAGTCTTTAGTATGCTAAACTTCATGTCATCTATATCACTTGAATGACTTTCTTTCTGTCTTCCTTTCTTTCTTTTTCTTTCTTTCCTTCTTTCTTTCTTTCTTTCTTTCTTTTCATTATAATAATCATTCTGTCCAAAAGTCTTTGGTAATTCATGCTAACCTTCATATGTTATAGTCTTCTGGATCACTTGAATTTCTTTCTTTCTTTCTTTCTTTCTTTCTTTTCATTATAATAATCATTCTGTCCAAACGTCTTTAGTAATTCATATGTTATAGTCTTCTGTATCACTTGAATATCTTTCTTTCTTTCTTTCTTTCTTTCTTACTTTCTTTCTTTCTTTCTTTCTTTCTTTCTTTTCATTATAATAATCATTCTGTCCAAAAGTCTTTGGTAATTCATGCTAACCCTCATATGTTATCGTCTTCTGTATCACTTGAATATCTTTCTTTCTTTCTTTTTTCTTTCTTTCTTTCTTTCTCTCTTTTCATTATAATAATCATTCTGTCCAAAAGTCTTTGGTAATTCATGCTAACCCTCATATGTTATCGTCTTCTGCATCACTTGAATATCTTTCTTTCTTTCTTTCTTTCTTTCTTTTCATTATAATAATCATTCTGTCCAAAAGTCTTTGGTAATTCATGCTAACCTTCATATGTTATCGTCTTCTGTATCACTTGAATATCTTTCTTTCTTTCTTCCTTCCTTTCTTTCTTTCTTTCTTTCTTTCTTTCTTTTCATTCTAATTAACATTCTATCCAAAAGTCTTTGGTAATTCATGTTAACGCTCATATATTAAAGTCTTCTGTATCTCTGACATCCGTATATTCAACCGTGCATGAATATGTATGGAAAACATTTTCACAAACTTTTAATTACAGCTGTATTATTTGCATACATTTTTTTTAAATTCTACCAGGGAGTGCTGGAAATGTTTTCACCTTGACCCACTTACCGAAATCTAACTAAATATCTAAATATCAAAATTTATTTTGAAATCTATTCTTGATACAGCCAGGAATTTTCATCACTTTCCCAAATATTTTAAAATCACTTACAAAATATTTAAATATTATTATTTTTCATTTTACTCTCATAGAATAAAATAAAACATACTATTTTTTTTATTCACTCATGACTATCTTCTTCTCTGTGCCTTGTGAATCATGGCTCTCCACAGTTTCCTGTCTTTTTTCTCCTAAGCGCTGTTCCGCCGTCCATTTACTCGAGCTTTTTAGTTAGGTTATTCGTTTTCTTCTATCCTTCTTGCCTTCAATCTATCATGTGAGTATCAAATTTTCCAAGTCCTCTTTCCTCGTTATGTGTCCTAGAAATTTCAACTGTGTATTCCTGATGTTAAGTATAAGTTTCCTTTTTGTGTTCACGTTTGGCCTATGGTATTCTCAGCATCCTTCTGTAGAAGTATATTATATTTTGTATTCTTATCTCCCTACTTAAGCCTGATCCGCCATTTATTTACTCAAGCTTTCTAGTTAGGTTATGCGTTGTTTTCTTCTATCTCTCTTACGTTCAATCTATCATGTGAGTATCAAATTTTCCAAGTCTTCTTTCCTCATTATATGCCCTAGAAATTTCAACTGTCTCTTCCTGATTTTAAGCATGTTTCCTTTTTGTGTTCACGTTCGGTCTATGATATTCTCATCATCCTTCTGTAGAATTACATTTCTGTTGTTTAAAACCTCCACTTCATCTCTGAGAAGATTGTCCAGCATTCACTGCCATGTAGGAGGACTGATATCATATAACAGCTTAGCAATTTTTTCTTTGTTTCTGTTTCTTAATACTTTGCTTAGCTTTTAGAAGGTATATTTCGCTATCCCAATGCGTCTTCGGATTTCGGTGTCACACTTGCCCTCCTCTGTTAAAACATTTCACAAATATTTAAATTGTTGTACTTGTTTGAAAGTATGCAATAATATCCATGTACAGATAGATTTTGCACAGATATACCTAACACATTTATTAGTAAAATTCTCTAATATATATATATATATATATATATATATATATATATGTGTGTGTGTGTGTGTGTGTGTGTGTGTGTATGTGTGTGTGTGTATGTGTTGTGCATGTGTGTGTATGAAATGAAGTTCAGAAACATGACGTATGTTCTTATATACGTATGCTTCAAAGTACCTTAAAAATGTACAATGTACCTACAACCTTGTACAAATTATTTGAAACAACCGCTTTAGTTTCCTTTCTTTTACTACACAGTCAGTTTTAGACCCACTGGAGTGACAGGGTGTAATCGATTTCTATTTTTTTCTCAGATTTTGTTATTTGCAGTGGTATGCAGTAATATGAATCTATTTTCAAGATGAATGATGAAATTTGTTTGACCTTAACAAATATTGTGTCATCCGTGATTGCAACAGTTATTCATCACGCCCTGACACTATTGTTTCGACTGTCGATTAGTTGTCCTACGGCCATTGTCTGCGATGGACATTACTCCAAGGAAGCGTACGAAAATTGTAACGAACACACTGGCAAGCCTTACCAGTGAGCAAATCAAAGTACTATAGATTGGCCCGAAACTCTCCTGATTTAAATCCAATCGAGAATCTGTGGTCAATCTGCAAGGAACGACTTCGTGGAATGGACATGCGAAGTACTAACATGTGCACTGGGTCATGTTTCATTGAAAAAATACGAAAAAAAAAGTAACGGAATTATTCGTTTTGTTTCCATTAATTTTTACAAGGGTGTATATGAATGGGAGAAAATCATATGTAAATTTTTATATACTGGGGAAATGATACGAAACTGCATTAGTTGCTTACCATAATGAGTCTGGTCATAATTTCGATTTAAAAATTGCTACTTTAATTAAAAGAGAACGTAATTTACTAAGACCAGTGTATAGGTAGTGCTCCAATCGCTAGATCATCCGCGGTAAATGTTTCGCCGTTCTTGGCAGTTCTTCTATTATCACAATGTAGGAGGGGTTTAATAACTAAAGTGATAAAAAAAACATAAACAAAAAGAAAAAGAAACTATATTGAACTGGCTATATCTCGAGACACCTCCTTTAAATAAATTGAAAAGATAAATTAAATTTAAAAGTTCAGAATTTCAGAAAACCATCCCTTTCATACGCACATGTAGTTTCATCAATGTCAGCACCACTTTTATCCGATGATGTCCTAAAGAACGAAACGCGTCGCACAAAAAGAATTCTCTACTCTGTCATTAATTTTCCTAACTTATATGATTCATTAACGAATAGATGTGCACACCCGCACATATACATACACAAACATGTGTATATTTGCTTGCGTGTTTGATTTTTATTGTTATATGTGTGTGTGTGTGTGTGTGTGTGTGTGTGTGTGTGTGTGTGTGTGTGTGTGTGTGTGTGTGTGTGTGTGTGTGTGTGTGTGTACGTGAGTGCGTGTATGTCAGCGTGTGATTCTCTGCGTGTAGGTGCGTGCGTATTTGTTAGGGGTGAGAGAGGTCGCATATGTGTGTAAAGTACGTGCAAATTTACATAAATATTTACAGATATATGTGTGCTTTATAGACAAGTTCCCAGGTACACTAATATATATGTTTTGTGGTGGGATGATTAAACGTGTATGACCCTTGAGATGATGGTTAGAATGCGACCCGCCCCTAATAAGCACCTGTTAATCGGTGGGACCAGTTCTTCCTTTGTGCATGAAAAATAACACAAGTTCTGTCGTGCGGAACTTGTTCCGGATGTTGGGCCCACTTTTCTTTCGGATGTTCGAAACTTTTTCCAGATGAACGACAGTCTAACAAAACGAATGTGTTATATAGCTACACCCACTAATTCGCATCATGCCCTTAGTAGGGGAGGTAATACGGAATAATGTAATAATTATACAGTCGCGCGCATTAATTCATAATGTATTAATAATTACAAAGTTTATTTTTTATTTAAGTATTATTTCTCTTTTCTGTTACACTCTTGTTGTCGATGGAACGAATCTGAAGAAAAGGATGATAGCTTTTACATTCGTACTTGTAGAATCTAGAAAATTGAAACCACACAAATCTTTTTTAAATAGCTGAATTGTATTTCTCATAATTTTCCACAATACTAAAGAATAAACATTTATTTTCCTTTAATCTGAAGAAAATTTTTTAAATCTCAAACTATGAGTACACGTTGTATGCAAATGCATAAATCTATTTAATGTTAGGCTATAAATTATAGAGGTTATAGTCACTAATGATAAATAGTTTTGTATGCAAATAGGCGGTCATAGGTATATATTCATCCAGATCTCAATCAAAACAGTGGCACGAGCAAGTGTTATGTGGACTAAAAGATGAAAAGGTAACAATGACATGTTGCTTGCAGTTATATAAATTGCAGTGGACGATTAGGAACAAATTTAGATGAATATATTCAAATGGTAGACAAGGTCCTGTCATTCCTTTTAATCAAGTCAAACTTAAGGAAATGGATATTTAAACAGAATTATAGCTGGCTGCAGAAGCTACTTCATGCTGAGAATTTGTTTTTTGGGGGGTTTTTTTAAGCATAAATTGAAACTTCAGCTATTAGATTGAAGCGTGACAATCAGAAAGTAATTTTTTATAGAAGATTCGAAATCTTCTTTCAAAGAATGTCTTAATCATTTAGGCTGCCGAAGAATCACTTCCCCATCACTTTCCACTAAGATACAATTATTATATTATTGGTTATACATTATCATTATTAGTAGTAACAACAGTAAAAATCTCTTGTGATTTAGTATCCATATTATCACGGTTAGTACAGAACGTACATGCAGTGTGCAAATGCACTGGTTGATTTTGTTTAGCGACATATCAACACATCTATGGGTTATTTAATGCCAAAATCCAAAATATTTGAACGCAATTTTATGTCTTCAACTACAGATCTTTTGCACATAATATTATACATACAGAGGCCACAATTATGTATGTTACAGAATAAATATCATATTATACTTACAGCGTAAACGTATATTTCTTATAGATATATAGTTTGTAGATAAAATGTATTGTTGATATGTTTATAAGGTATTGCTTGTAATTTCACTGTCACTATTTTCGCACAGCTAGGATCTTCCTAACAGGTGCTACCACTCCGAGTGGATCTAGAAACAACATCGGTTAAAAAGTGGTCCCACGATCATCAGAACCTCCAATCTGCTGATAAGAAGCCTTGCTTCTGGATGTAGTTCAAGGTCATGTCTAAGGGAGGACAGGCTCAATGAGTTAGATTGATAGCTTATCTAAAAAATGGTCTTCAATTTGTTATTAACTGGGGTAAGGGGTGTCTTGTCAATTTGAACGCCTTTAAAATGAAACTGCTCTATTTTAATCGTCTTAGAGAATCTTTTTTTCTTTTCTTTTTTTCTTTGTTTTTTTTATTTTTTGCCTTTTATCAGCCTGACCGATATTAACCTCCAAGAGAGTGATTCACTGCACCTTTTTGGGATAACGTTTTTTACTGACATGAAATAGAAATGTTATATTGAATGAATTGCTAAGCCTGCTGCTAGGAAAGTTAATTCAATGTTTCGTTTTAAACAATTTTTCCCGCCAGAATTCATCTTACATATTAATAACTATCAGTCTATGCATTGAATATTACTGTCATATATGATATGGTACTTCTGGTATATATTTAGAGATTATATGTAAAATACAAAGAAGAATCTGCATTGTTATTGGTACTGACTTGGCAGCTCGGTTTCAGTCACTTTCCTATAACATTTCTATACATATTTTCATAGCAATTGTTCTGATGAGTTTTCCTCTTTGGTTTTTCGACTTTAAAAACGTAAGCGCAGTCCTAGATTGCCAGCTAGGTCTCATCATTTACAGTTGCATTTGCCGGAAGTTCTATGTTAACAGTTTTTTAACAGTTTTTTAATCGCACTTTCTACTTATGGAACGCTCTTCCGGCTTCTTTCATAAAAGTTTTATAATAGGCTGGATCCACAATGTTATGTAGTTGTCTGCACACATGAATTCGACTGTATAGCCCGAAATCGCTGAAAATGTGTTTTGTCTGGCCTAGCAATACGGTGCCTGTTTTCCATGGTCAGTGAAAATGCTCATGGGTCGAGGTGAAAGGCAATAACTGACACGGCGGTGTGGATTATACCACTTTCTTACTGACGACTAGGAAACAACATTTTTTTCATCATTTTGAAATCAGAGACAAGTTGCTTTTTTGATGTTATGTCCCTTCCAGCCGCAGATTATCATTGTTCTCCATTGATACTTTTTTTATTATTATCTGTGAGATGTCATGCCTTCAATCAAATGATAGCAGAGTAGTTTCCCATTGTCTTATTCATCATTTTCAATACAGAGTTTTCCTTCACCTGGTTGCTTTTTTGATGCTATGTCCCTTCAAGACATAGATTATCATTGCTCTCTACCGATTCTTTTTCTTTATTATCTGGGAATTGCCATGATTTCAATGAAATGATATCAATGTGGTTTCCCATTTTCCTCTCTATCATTTGATATTCAGACTTTTCCTTTTTCTCGACTGGTTGCTTCTTGATGCTATGTCCCTTCAAGACATAAATTACCATTGCTTTACACGTTTTTTTTTCTTTATTATCTGTGAATTGCCATGCTTTCATTTTGAATTCAGAGTTTTCCTTCTCCTAGACTGGTTGCTTTTCTTGATGTTATGTCCCTTCAAGACGTAGATTACCATTGCTTTCCACAGATTCTTTAACTTTATTATCTGTGAATTGCCATGCCATCAGTGAAAAGACAGTGTAGTAGCATCCCATTTACTTCATCATTTTCAATTCAGAGTTTTCCTTCTCCTAGACTGGCAGCTTTTTTATGCTATGTCCCTTCAAGACGTCGATTATGATTGCTCTCCACAGATTCTTTTATTTTATTATCTGTGAATTGCCATGCCATCAGTGAAAAGATAGTGTAGTGGTTTCCTGTTGTCTTCTCCATAATTTTGAATTCAGAAATTTTCCTTTTCCTAGACTGGTTGCTTTTTTGATGCTATGTTCCTTCAAGACGTCGATTATGATTGCTCTCCACAGATTCTTTTATTTTATAATCTGTGACTTGCCATGCCATCAGTGAAAATATAGTGTAGTGGTTTCCTGTTGTCTTCTCCATCATTTTGAATTCAGAATTTTCCTTTTCCTAGACTGGTTGCTTTGTTGATACTATGTCCTTTCAATTCATGTATTATCATTGCTCTCTACAGATTCAATTTTTTTATTATCTGTGAATTGCCATTCCTTCAGTTAAAAGATCGGTTTCCCATTATCTCCTCCACTTTGAATTCAGCGTTTTCCTTCTCCTAGACTGGTTGCTTTTTTCGGCCATGTCTATTCAATCATTGCTCTCCACACACCTCTTAAATGGCAGATGAACCCTTTTGTAGGGTCAACAGCCAGCTAGCGCAACATAGTAGACTATGTTCCATATCTATGGATGCAGTCAGTGCGGTGATAACATGTGACATCGCTTGGTGGAGGTCTTCCTTGACTAAAAACAGCAAGCACAGCGAGTTCCCTCAATGGGACATACAACCAAGTTTCTGTGACCAAGATGAGCTTGGAAAACAACAACTTTTGACCTGAAGATGGATGAGCTCTTCCCGTTTTATTTGATATGCAATAAAATTTGAATGATGTTTAATCTAAAGTCAATCTTATTGAATGATATTTTAGTCTAAAGGCAATTATATTGTATGATAGGTTAGTCTAAAGGAAATATTGTATGATGGGTTCATCTAAAACCAATGATATTGTATGTCGGTTTAGTCTAAATGCAATTATATTGTATGCCAAATAATTATAAAACTATTGATATTGTGTGACAGGTTAGTCTAAAGGCAATGCTATTGAATGATGGTTTAGTCTAAAACTAATGATATTATATGATGAGTTACTCTTTAGGCAATACTATTGCATGATGGATTAGCATAAATCAGTCATTGGCAAACTGTGGCCCGCGTGCCACATTCGGCCTGCGTGCCACACGCGGCCCGCGCGCCACATACGGACTGCGTGCAACATGCGGCTCGATTGACTTTCTGAATGACACGCCTAATTTCATAAAGAAAATAACCTTTATTAAAATTTTGTTTGTTTCCATTCATTCTCACTTGTCCATCACACACTCTCTCATGCATAACGATATACATAAGCAATAATTTAGTTCAATGTTTCTTGAATTTGGTAAAATTTCGAGGAACTAACGTTGTTAATATTTTAAAACATTGGCGATTTTCACTATGGAAGATCATACATGTAAACATCTTTTGCTTCAGAAACAGGAAACGTCAATGATAATTGTTCTACTTTTACAAATATTTTTGTCTACTCAAATGAATAAAATAAAAATAAATTAAATCCAAAAACATTTGCTAAAAATATCTAAAATTCTCTTAGTGTTATACACCGTATCTATGAACACTAATGGGTATATACCAATTCTAATAAATACGTTGGACACTATTGTAAGTGTGGAATAATATGCTGTCTAAGTAGTCCACTACTAGCAGTGGTTTACCTACTTCACGCCGCTGGCCAGTATTGTATTTTGTTGATGTTATAATGATTACCATTTCATTTCCAACCTCCTTTTTGGTTATTCTTTATTCAATAATCCTTCCTAGGTTACAACACTTACGAATGCGGCCCGCCTTATGATATAGTATACCTCACGCGGCTCGCCTTATGATGTACTGTAACTCATGGCGGCTCACTGTTCGAAAAGCAATGATATTGTATGATGAGTTAGTCTAAATGCTACCCAGGTATATAGAGGACAGTGGCCAGGTGCTCAGCTGCGCAGTAATTATATGACCTCACTCAGTCATAGGATTGATAATGATTATGATGAAGCTGTACTTGAGTAGTAGGTTAAAAATCACAGGCATTGAATCAGAATATGATTCTGCGCAATTTACAACGGATCGGATTTCAACACTTCGATTCTGCTACCCCTGGAAAACTTTGGGCGCATGCCATATCGGAGATGAAGTATTCTATCTTTCTGGCTTTCTGATTAATTCCGTGGTCAGACGATGTTAAGTACTGTTTGCATCCCATAGCTGCACTACCACAGCTATACAACTTCTTAGCACATTAACATTACACATAGTTTATCAATTCGTATATATATATATATATATATATATATATATATATATATATATATATATATATATATATATATACTCGACTTTCCCATCGTATTCGACGTATGAGCGTGATGCAGTTCAGTTCCTAGGAACCGACAACCACCAGACACCAGAATATGGGATTTGATTATAGTGGTGAAGGCTTTGTGCAGAACCACCCACACTTTTTGAAGGGCTGAATATAGAGACCTGTTGCACTACGTGCCACAACGTCCCCAAACGACCCTTGCAGTGTTTGAATACAGAGTTGTCTTTCTCCTAGACCATTTGCCAATATATATATATATATATGTCTGTGTGTATGTGTGTGTGTGTGTGTGTGCGTGTGTGTGCGTGTGTGTGTGTAATTCTGTCATTCACATATTTGTATTGTATAATTAATTTAATAAAAACAATAATATTAAAATTGCATGAGAAAAATAATTAAAATATTATAATTCTGTAAAATTTAATATAATATGCTTTAATTTTTAAAAAAAGTAAATATTGAATTGTATTAAAAGAAGAATTTAGAATGTTACTCATACGGTTTCTTTGAAAAAGAAACCTGCACAAATAAAGCCAATATATATATATATATATATATATATATATATATATATATATATATATATGATACCAGAATGAAAATTGCACTATAAAGATTTGAAGAAAAAAAAGCCTACAAACTGATGTCATAAAAAAGAAGCCAGACGATTTAAACTTTCCGTAACAGGATGGACCCGGCTTTGTTGTTTTTAAAAACCTGCCAAATTTGATTTTAAAACGGGCGTGGTTTAATTTGATGGTAACTCATTTTTTAAAATTGGGATAAAAGGTACAGGTCCTCTAAAGAATTGGTTCACAAATCGGTTTTATTTTAACTACCTTCACTCCTCTCCTTCGGCAATACTTATTGTTTTAAAAAACAATGATTAGAGCTGTAATAAAATCTAAATATATGAAAATGAATTTATACATTTTCTTTGTTCTTGAGATTTAAATTGTTTATTTACACTATTTATTATTTTATTTGAATGGTTGGCGAAACATCGGCTAATTGACAATTGATTCGAACTTTATAAAATGGTAAATAATAAGGATTTACTTATAGCTGTTCCACATATTTAATAATTTAGTAAATGCTTATAAATAATTTTTTTCGCATTTATTTCTTTATAAATGATATATATTGCAAACATTAATCTTCAATACAATGGTATTAGTTTTTAATATTAATGGTATTAGTTTTTTGTTGTAAAATATAAAAGTATTCTTGTAAATAAACTATCTGATAAATAAACAGTGCTTAAAATTTTTGTTTTAAATTGCGATGAATAACAAAAATGTAGAGATTCACTTTCATCATATGTTTAGCTTATAACATAATTCCAATTGTCATCTTTTAAAAAATAAACACTAATAAAGAGTAGTTACAGTAAAAGCGTTTTGACACTACGACTTTTTATGGGCACGAGGGTTCATGTTTGCCACATTTGCATTACACAAACTGTAGTTTTCTATAAAAAATGATTTGTACTTGAAAGTAATGTTAATTTGGTTTGATAATTTGAAACGCACAAGTAAGATTTTGCACAAGGCCTATATTGTAATTTGTACTATTTTTAATTTGTACTATTTTTAATTAGTAATTTGTACTATTATAATCATTAATTTGTACTAGCATAGCGAAATGCAACATTATACTTCGGTGACAACTCGTCATAGAGATAGAACTATTCTATGTCGTGAAAGGACATAACATGAAAAAGCAACCACTCTAGGAGAAGGAAAACTCTGCTATCATTTCATTGAAATCATGGCAATTCACAGATGATAAAAAAAGAATAAGTGTAGAGCAATGATAGTCTACTTTTTGAAGGGATATAATATCAAAAATTAACCAGACAAGGAGAAGGAAAACTCTGATTTGAAAATGATTGGAAACCACTACACTAACTTTTCACTGATGGTATGGCAATTCAGAGATAATAAAGTTAAAGAATCATTACAGAGCAATGATAATCTACGTCGCGAAGGGACATAGCATGAGCTTGATTATTTTAGTAACTTTGATGATGGATTCTGCATGAGAAAGGTTGTTAGGTTAAGAACATAGATGTGTGGCTTCTACTTGAGCAAGAAAAATCATTTGCATCAACATTCTTATGTTAAGAACATAGATGTGTGGCTTCTTGAACAAGAAAAATCATTTGCATCAGCGTTGGTATGTTAAGAACATAGATGTGTGGCTGCTACTTGAGAGAGAATAATCATTTGTATAAGCGTTCTTATGTTAAGAACATAGATGTGTGGCTTCTACTTGATGAAGAAAAATCATTTGCATCAGCGATGTTATGTTAAGAACATAGATGTGTGGCTTCTACCTGAGCAAGAAAAATCATTTGCATCAGCGTCGTTATGTTAAGAACATAGGTGTGTGGCTTCTATTTGAGAAAGAAGAATTATTTGCAACAGCGATGTTATGTTAAGAAGATAGATGTGTGGCTTCTACTATACGAAGAAAAATCATTTGCATCAGCGTTGTTATGTTAAGAACATAGATGTGTGGGTTCTACTTGAGCGAGAAAAATCATTTGCATCAGCGTCGTTATGTTAAGAACATAGATGTATGGCTTCTATTTGAGAAAGAAGAATTATTTGCAACAGCGATGTTATGTTAAGAAGATAGATGTGTGGCTTCTACTATACGAAGAAAAATCATTTGCATCAGCGTTGTTAGGTTAAGAACGTAGATGTGTGGCTTGTAGTTGAGCAAGAAAAATCATTTGCATAAGCGTTGATATGTTATGTGTGTCTTCTACTTGAGCAAGAAAAATCATTTGCATCAGCGTTGTTATGTTATGAAGATAGAGGTGTGACTTCTACTTGAGCAAGAAAAATCATTTGTATCAGCGTTCTTATGTTAAGAACATAGATGTGTGGCTTCTACTTGATGAAGAAAAATCATTTGCATCAGCGTTGTTACGTTAAGAATATAGTATCTTGGCTTGTATTTGAGCAAGAAAAATCATTTGCATCAGCGTTGTTATGTTAAGAACATAGATATGTGGCTTCGATTTGATCAAGAAAAACCCTTTGCATCAGCGTTGTTATGTTAAAAACATACTTGTGTCGCTTCGACTTTAGCAAGAAAAATCATTTGCATCAGCGGTGTTATGTTATGAAGATAGAAGTGTGCCTTCTACTTGAGCAAGAAAAATCATTTGCATCAGCGTTGTTATGTTAAGAACATAGGTGTGTGGCTTCTACTTGAGCAAGGAAAATCATTTGCATCAGCGTTGTTAGGTTAAGAACATAGATGTGTGGCTTCTACTTGAGCAAGAAAAATCATTTTCATCAGCATTGTTATGTTAAGATCATAGATGTGTCGCTTCTACTTGAGCAAGAAATATCATTTGCATCAGCGTTGTTCTGTTACGAACATAGATGTGTGGGTTCTACTTGGGCAAGAAAAATTATTTGCGTCAATGTTGTTATGTTAGGAACATAGATGTGTGGCTTCTACTTGAGCGAGAAATATCCTTTGCATCAGGTTAGTTTTTATTATGTCTTTTTATATGTAGTTTTCAGATAAATTGATAAATATATGTTACAGCAACGTCAAATACAAACTCGTAGAGCAAACAAAATGAATCATCATGAAACTTTCCAAAATCCAATATTCCTTCAAAGAAAGTGATCCTGTATGTTGTTTACAATTATGTTTGCCTTGTATAAGGTCGGAGTGTCACACGAGGTAGAGGATTACAGAGTTTAGAGGCGCAGTTTATGTGCTTATATGTGGAAAATATCTGTTGACTCTAGACCTGAACAGTCTAAAATTGCAATCATCGAGAATCAGTTCCAGAATGTATCGTTTCTTGCGAAGAATCTGCATGAGTAGAATTTACATCTCACCATTAACCGGGTGATTCGCAACAATGTGCATGGGGTGGAGTGTTTTAACCATGAAAATAATTGGTGTAATTAATGAATGTAGTTCGTCTGCACATTTTCCATTGAAATAGAAATATAACAGTGAGAGCCTTGAGACGTTTCGTCTGTGGGAAAGGGGTTGTAAGGTGGAATATAATTCATCACCCATAAGGACGCGGAGAGGCTTTCTACTCCATTGAAACTGAAAAGTGAAAACTCGGCAGTTCTTGCCAATACATGCTTCCTGCTCTGTCTCTTGTAAAGAGAAGAGGATAACAGAATGCACGTTTTTGCTGGAAGAATACAAGGAACTAGTCATTTTTCAGACGTCTTTTCTGATGGGTCTTTTGTAAGAGTCCCACTTGAGGTCTAGGTTGAGTTTAAGACCCAATCGGCGTTCAAGGCATATTGCAAGACACCTATGGGGGGATTGGATAAGGGTCTTTTAATATTAATCTACTTCTATTGATGCAAACAAATGCTGCTCCCAATTAAACGAACTGGGTGAATCATTCAATAAAAAGCATCTATGTAAAGCGAAAGTGTATACAATTCCACCATGATAATGCTAATCTACCCATCACTTTGGTGACCAGACAAGAACCATGACAACTTGGGTGAGAATCTTTTAGTCGTCCAGGTGAATGTGAAAAAAAATAACAATTACACTTAGATTCAAAAAAGAGACAGTTGAAATTTTTAGAACTCATACTGAGGAAAGAAAACTCGTAGAATATGACACTCACATGTTTCATTGTGGGCCAAAGTGACAAAAGTGATCAGCTAGAATTTTTTAAAAAGTGCTGAACTTCTATCTAATATCAACCCTCCTATATGCCAGTAAATGATGGGCCATTTCCTAAACGGATGAAAAAAGACCCCAGGCGACAGAGGCGTGTTTCAGTAGAAGCGCGCTGACAATACTATGGACAGGACGCGTGAGCAACAAAGAAATTTTTAATGAAAATGTGAACAAAAAGGATAGTTATTCTTTTACAATTCTCCGGAGACTGAAAAAGACACCTAGAGCATTTCTTTGCTGAGAAAGTTGAAAGATACGTTGGAGGATGAAATTAGGTAGTTGATGACAGAATATTGAAATAAAATGGTGAATAACATTATATATTTGTTTTCTTTTAAGGAACCAAATGAACAAATTAGTTTTTGGTTATAACTTTGGCCGTTTCAGCCATTAATAAATTTAATCCTCCCCAGTGTGTACCAGTTTTGTCAAGTAATTAATTCTTCTTTCTTTATGTGTCATGTCTCTTCATGTCATTATTAAGAGGAATTTTTTTAATGTCATTTTCTTTTTAGTCCGTTTTAGAACCTTCGAAATCTTGGCTCAAAATAATGTTTCTCCAATGTCAACGTCGTACCATTGGAAATTCTTGCAAAAATCAGATAACAGATTTTAATGATTTATTCACAAATGAATGAAATTATTTTTAAAATGTTTATTTTTAGAAAATTACTTGTAAAAATACTTCTTTCCATCTATTACCTCCTGCTTATTTAATTTTATGAAATTTCGAGAAGATTCTTTTTTTTATAACGCTTAATGTTTATATTAACTATAACAATAATTTCTCGAATTTAAATCATCAATATTTTTTAATCAAAACAGAAGTCACCAGTTATATAAAATCTGCTCTATATCATAAAATATTTTAAAAAATGCAATAAAACTAAGACGTTATTTAATTAGAAAAGTTTTTAACTGCATGTTTAAAATATATTATTGGCATTATTGTCTTAAGTAAAAACCTTTTTTTCAATGAATAATTAATTTTTACAAGAATTATTTTCGTTTTTTTTTAATTTAAATTAGAATAATTTATAAAAATGTTGCATTAATTTGTGTCTGTCCAGCGACATTGTTATTAAATTAATGCTGCATTTGCTAATCATAAATTGAAAACCTCACTACAATTCATCGAACCCAATATTTTCAAAAGAATTTTTAATTTATTCTATGTGTATATAAACGAGTCGATTTTTTAAAATACGGCTGTCCAAACCCGACATTATCAGAAAATATGAGCAGTAACTATAGTCAAAAACTTCCTCAAAAAAATATTCAGTAAAGTGTATTTTAATTTTTAAATATTTTTTATTAAAGAGAATGACGTTGTGTTGACAGATTTGTTAATATGGACGATTTTAGCGTTTTTACACTATAATAAAAAAATTAATTCCAATCAATTTACTTATTGTAAATATTCAATTTAATTTATTAGATTGAAATTAAAACTAAAAAAAAGCTCCAAGAAATTTTTTCAAATACATTTTAAATCTTACTTTTTTTTTCTAAAACCATTATTAATAGCAAAGTTTTTTTATAACTTTTTAGAATATTGGATTTTTATTTTTATAATTAACACCGGATTTTATGGAATTAATATGTTAAAATGGATAAGGATATGGCTACATATACAGTGTAACCCGGATATAAGAGAAACCCGGATATTTATAAGAGAAATTTTCTCTGGTCCCAAATTAGAGCCTGTGTTAATGTATATATAATAGACCAAACCCGTATATAAGAGAAACCCGGATATAAGAGACTTCTTCTCCGGTCCCGACAACTCTCTTATATTCGAATACGCTTTTTTTCTAATAAAATACTGAGCCAAACTCTTTCAACAAAAAGAAAAAGGAAGCTCTTAAAAATAAGTGTCTGACTGTGCGATTGTCTATGTATGTGATTGCGTCTGTATTTATTCCTGTCACGGTGTGTGTGTGTGTGTGTGTGTGTGTGTGTGTGTGTGTGTGTGTGTGTGTGTGTGTGTGTGTGTGTGTGTGTGTGTGTGTGTGTGTGAGAGAGAGAGAGAGAGAGAAAGAGAGAGCGAGTGTGGAGACGTTATTCTAGGAGTTGGTTTGTTAACGAGATAGACGAGACTCACTTTCGGGCGACATTCTCATTATCTGAAAAGTAGGTGCAATGAATATATAGATGAAGCCTGGAAATGATGAACATAAGGAGGAGGAGGTCTGACACCAAGTCGCTGAATGACCCACCCTCCTTCCACACACACTTTCCCATACTTAAACCCATCACAAACGACAATTTTCCACCCACCATCGCATACCCCGTACCCTTTGCCAGTATCATCAACTAAGTCCTTATACCAAACCAAAACTTACTTATTTTTCTATTACTTTTTTTTAGAAAAATGACGCGACACTCTATAAAAAAGAAGCTCAAACTGTGTATAAATGGATATGTGTGTGTGTGTGAGAGAGAGAGAGAGAGAGGGAAAGAGAGAGAGGGGGAGAAAGGGAGGGAGGGAAAAAGTTGACAGAGTAAAAGAAGGAATGAGAACGTAAGAGACTGATGTAAAGAAAAAGAGAGAACAATAAGTAATAGGAATAAACAGGAAAAGAAAAACAGATAGAAAGATAAAGAGAAAAGTGCTAGAAAATAAGATTATAAGTGATACACAAGATGAGATAAAGAAAATGAGAGAAAGAAATACAGTAACAAGAAGAGGAGAGAGAAAATCAAAAGGAAAAAAGAGAGAATCGCGGTATTAAAACGAGAAAGGGGGAAACGAAGAGGAATAAAACGCTTAGAAAAGAAAAAGAAAAGAAAAGGAAAAGAAAGAAAAATAAAACCTCTAACGACCAATTGACCGGCCTACAAAAAATTCCATAGGTCACTAAGTCCAAATTAATTATGGGTCAGTGTCCAGGTCTTTAGCCATCACGCGTGTAATTTCTCTGCGACAATAACGGTCAGTCTCAATGAAGGAACTGGGGATTGGGAGCATATATTCGAAGAACCTTCCAGAAAATGTGGCTGGATTTTTAAGTGTGTCCCCCCCCCCAAAAAAAAGAGTGTTGATTTCGCAAGGCCTAAGTCTGATTGGTAGTCGGGGAGGGTATTTGAATGTAAAGTTTCAAAATGGAATTGGAAGTAACATCTCCGCCTACCCAAGACCGATGCCTTTGCTTGATAAAATAAAGATGAAAAGTGTGTGTGTATATGTGCGTATGAGAGAGAGAGGGAGAGAGAGAGAGAGAGAGAGAGAGAGAGAGAATTATAGAAAAATGCATTTATGAGTGTACACGTAAACATGTTTTAAAGCGATGAAGTTCCTAACGTCATTTAGTTTTTAGTTTTTTTAATTCGAAATTGCATACACATTTTTTATAATGTTCCTGTATAAGGCCCAAGAGCCACTCGAGAGAGAGTGAGTTACAAAGTAAGAGTTAAGAGATACAGTTTATAGGCATATGTGGGAAAGATATCGGCTAATTCTAAACATGAATATGTTAAGATTGTAATGATCGGGAAAGCATCCTCTTGGGAGTCGGTTTCACGAAGTAACGGTTCGTGGACCTTACATCTCATCAGTTGTATACAAATCGAATTACGGTTGTTCGCAACAATGTGTGTGGCATGGCGTGTCTTAGCCGTGAAGGTTACAACTGGTGGAACTAAGGGATGTAGCTCGTCTGAGCACTTTCCATGGAAATGGCGAGTAGAAAGAGGCTTGTAACTTTTCATCACTGGGAAAAGGGTTGTAATTCATCGCCTACATGGACGCGGAGACGCTTTCTGGCTCTGGAAAGTGAAGACTGGGCAGCTCCTGTCCATATATGGTATCAATTTGCCACTTTTGGTCTGATCCGGCTTTCTTCTTGAATAAAAATAAAATACGCTGGAACATTTTGTATGCAATATATTTATCAATTTTTATTTTGAGGCTCTGTTCTTGTTAACACAAATGTTGTTTTCGCTGTGGTTGATTAGTGTAACAGTTACAAATGCGAAACAATGTAATCGTAATGCCGGGTTCAAACCTAGTTTGTTCCGTTCAATTTCGCATTAATGCCTTTGTAAAGAATGAATCCATTTATTATATCCACTATTCCAGCAAAGAGCCGAATAGTAAGGTAGATTGGGTTGTCTAAGCTGGGGTCGTAGCCAGTCTATTGACAGACTGCCATCCAAGCCTAGAGAACTATTCAAAATTGAGGAGGAGGCAATGGAAATTTACTCCACCATCTTTCCCAAGTAGCCATGGTAATTTATAGATTATTTTTTTTTAAATGAATTTGTGATAACACAGGGTACCATTTTTTAAAGTATAATATTAGATTGTTTTAGTTTATTTTTAGAGTTTATAGGTTGTTGTTTTTTTTTGGGGGGGGGTCTTTCTTTTTTTCTTTTTTTTTTTTTTCGTGACTATTATTCATTTTAACTAGTAGTCAGTAATGAATAATAGTCTGGAATAGCCGAGAAGATTTCATCTGAAATCTTAATTTTAATTGCTTTTTCACTTTTACAATACATATCCTTGGTAAAGTCCATCTATTTTCTTCCTAGATATGGGTAAATACATGGTCGACTGAACTCTCTAGCCGTGGGTTGTAATCAGTTCAACCGAAGAGTAAATTTTAATACCAAGTCCCTTCAGGACGTAGGCGACCATCACATTTTTTATCTGTGAATTGCTATGCATTTCTAGAAAAGATAATAGAATGGTTTCCCATTGCCTTCTTCAAGGTTCCCATTACCTTCTTCACGATCTCCCATTACATTTTAACGGCTTCACATTGCCTTCTTCACGGTTTTCCATTAACTTCTTCACGATTTCCCATTGCCTTCTTCACAGTTTCCCATTACTTTCTTCACAGTTTCCCATTACTTTCTTCATGGTTTCCCATTGCCTTCTTCACGGTTTCCCATTACTTTCTTCACGTTTTCACATTGCCTTCTTCATGGTTTCCCATTACCTTCTTCACGGTTTCCCATTGCCTTCTTCACGGTTTCCATTTACCTTCTTCGCAGTTTCACATTGCCTTCTTCATGGTTTCCCATTACCTTCTTCACGGTTCCCATTGCCTTCTTCACTGTTTCCCATTACCTTCTTCACAGTTTACCATTACTTTCTTCACGGTTTCCCATTACCTTCTTCACGGTTTCCCATTACCTTCTTCACGGTTTGACATTCTCTTTATGGATGTGCTGTTGATGCTATGGATAGCCACTCTGATTGAGAAATCGAACATCTGAGTTCAAATTCCACTCGAGTTTTTTACATTCATTTATGCGCAAATACGCTTGGGAAAAGGTATGAATTCATTTTTTCTCATCACCCTCCCTTTTATGTGTTAAATAATACAACACGTACCTGAAAAAATCACTGTGGTTGCCAAAAAATTCTTATTGGAATATTCACATGCAAAACAATTAAAATAAATAAAAATACAAAATACGTTTCTTAAATCGTTACAATCTTACATTCTTATAAACCAATGTATGTTTCATAGGGATGACAAACCATAAAAACAAATCAGTGAATCAAGTCAGTCTCTTAAATCAGGGATTCTCAACCAATGGGGAATTATCCGCTATTGGGTAATTTCAAGATTTCAGTGGGTGAGGAATTGGTCGACTCAAAATGTTAACTTTGGAACTCCCCAAAGCGCCACAAGCTGCAATGTGTATCAGCTCACGTAACTGAGAGGTCACGCTGGATTTTCTTTCCGCAAGCTCTTGTGTTATTTGCCATGACAAAAATAATCCATGTAGATGTATATGTACTAATAAGGAAAAGAATGAAGATTTTTAATAATATATGCATATTATTTGGAATGCAAATTTTGAGTCGAAAAATCTTGGAAAGAGTGAGGGTGACATTTTATGTTTTTATGAACTTGTAAATATAAAATTATTCTTGTAAATCAGGGGTTCTCAATTGGGGGGTGGGGATCTCCCCAGGTGTCATTTCAGAGTTTAAAGGGTGAATCTTTTACTTTTTCTTGTTTTTTTTTTTATTTACAGAATTTTGTTTATTGAATTCCAATACCCTGGCATTCTGTTGAACTTTTTGTTTATTGAAGTCTGCTTCAGTTTATTTATTTAATAATTAGTTATGAATTATAACAAATTACTGTACATGTATTCAAGTTTAAAAATCCATCAAAATATTCTATTGCAATTAAAAATAATCCATGTAAATGTATATGCAGTAATATGGAAATAAATGAAGATGTTCAATAATATATCCATATTATTTGAAATGCAACTTTTAAATCTGAAAGTCTTGGAAAGGGGAGGAATGACATTCTGACTTATGGCAAAAAGGTTGCATTGAGTAAAAATGTTGAGAAATACTGACTTAAACCTTTTGCCGGGAAAAGGCTACATAATATAATCTACCCTGCTATGAATACAATAGATGAGGGGAGAAAAGATAGATTCATACTTTCTTAAAAGCATTTATGCGAAAGTGAATGCAAAAGACTAACAAGGAATTTAAACTCGCCTCGATTCTTCTTATCTCACCGATATATATTACATTATTGTATGTCAAAATATAATGCGTATATACTTCATTCTATGTCGGGTTTAAAGGAATGCAGAAATATAGACAAGATATATTGAACTCAGAATCGAGAAAGATAGGCTAAACAAATAGTTATTTAAGAATATGATAATAAGTAAATTCTAGACCTTATATCCCATACTTAAAATTTGTCTGATTTCTATCGAAAAAATAATGCAAGTTGGATGTAGTTAGGTTTAGATTTTTTTCAAGAGAAAATTTCTTTTATTATTTTTTCTGTTTACAATAAATGAGCATTTATTACAACTTTAATATTATTTATAATTATAATTTCAATATTATACATATTCTGTTCATAGTCTATATAAAATATATACACAATATTATACGTAATCTATACAAAGTATATACGGACGATAAGACCGGATGTGACGGGTGGATTGTCGCCATTTTATATTTTTAATTTCGCGCTTGCACATTGTTTGTTTTTTATTTTTTCGGCTGCACAGTATAGTTGGACACCGTGTGACAAAAAGAGCACCATGACACAATTCATTCTGTCAAAAATTTGTAAACGGCATGCTGTACTGTTTGGCATTCACACCAAAAGCTCTAATACGAACATTTCAGAATGTTTGGGTGTCAATCTGAGTATAGTGAAGAGGATTCGGAAAGAGTTGGATAAATCTAATAGTAATTATTAGGTTGGTGCAAAAATAATGTCGTTTTTTGACGTTCTAACATATGTGAGAAAACGACATTATTTTTGCACCAACCTAATAGTTTGAAGTGATCACTAGTGATGGCGACGTTATGCCTCCATTCATCTTACGATATGTGTGTATGTACGTGTATATGTGTGTATCTGCGTGTACATGTGTGTATGCGTGCTTATGAGTGTACCGAGCGTACATAAAACTAGATATATTTATGCTTCTTTAGGAAGAAGCATGTAAGAAGTTAATTCCTACGAATATTCTAACATGGAACCGGTATTGGATTAATAAAAGAAATGTAATGATTTTAAGGTTGCCATAATATTCACGCCATTTACTCTTATAGTATATTTTAAAGCGTAAGCAGATGTTTTTTTTTAATATCTGTAAAATACCATGACTTTTGAGGAAATATAGTGGATCGGTTTCCTGTTGCTTTCTTCACCGTTCTGAATTTGTGTAGCTCTTCTCTAAAACTGGTTAGGGCCCAAGTTTAGAGAGCCCTGTCTGCGTTGAGAAGAGATGGATTCATGCCTTTCCCAGATAGTCATTATACAAGAGTGACTACAACTTACTAGGCCGGAATTAGAACTCGGATCGTCGATAACCACTACTCTACCCGAACATGCAAATAATATGTTTTATTTTAATATAATGTCCCTTAAGGACATAGACGATCATTGCTCTCCACAGATTGCTTCTTTTTTTTTTTTTTAGAATATGCTATGACTTCTTGGGAAAGATAGTGGATTAGCTTCCTGTTGCTTTCTTCGCGATTCTGAATTTGAGTAGCCCTTCCCTAAAACTGGTTAGAGAGCCCTGTCTGCGTTGAGAAGTGATGGATTCATGCCTTTCCCAGATAGTCATTATACAAGAGTGACTACAACTTACTAGGCCGGAATTAGAACTCGGATCGTCGATATCACTTTCCGCGCCGATAACCGCTGATATTTTAATATGATGACCCTCCCTTCAGGACATAGACGATTGTGGCTCTCCACAGATTGCTTTTTTTTTCTTTTTTTTTTTTTTTTTTTTGAATACGCTATGATTTATTGGGAAAGATAGTGGATTGGCTTCCTGTTGCTTTCTTCACAGTTCTGAATTTGAATAGCTTTTCTCTAAAACTGGTTACAGCCCAAGTGTAGAAAGCCCTATGTAGGTCGAGAAGAGATGTATTTATGCCCTTCCCAGATGACCTTTATACGACAATGAAGACAGCTGACTAAGCCGGAATTAGAACTCGGTTCGTGAATTCCATTTCCCGCAGACATAACCGTTACTGTACAAATGCAAATAATATGATTTTTTTTATGTAATGTCTCTTCAGTACATAGGCGACCATGGCTCTCCACAGATACCTTTTTATTATTTAATATCTGTAAAATGCTATGAATTCTGTTTCTTCTATTAGACTAGCTGTCACACAAGGATAGAGAGCTCAATGTACACTGCTATTTAACTCCATTTACTTACATTTATAAAAATACGTACTATTAAGAATGGAAAATTGCTAATCTACAGAAAAAAAGATGATAGCCAAACTTACAAAATTACCTCAATGGCAGCTCATGGCAATTCATGGACGCCGTCAGCAATACCAGCTCTCCAAGAAACCCGGTCTTGAGCTAGAGTCTCCCTGTAATCTAGACCAATATTCTATAGTGAGACTTTAAGCCAATGTTTGTAACGAAGTTTCGGCTTATACTGCGATCTTTTTCCCATTTCCAATTCTCCATACATTAATTGATTTGGAATTCAGTTATCCGCGTATATATATATATATATATATATTATATATATATATATATATATATATATATATATTATAAATTAATAGATTTAAAATATGGTTTTACCGCTACACAGTGATAACCATGTTTCAGAAATGGAAGCTAAAGCCCCTGAATTTAATTTTGTTATTAAACCAAAGACATTAGTTCCATTTCCTCATCAAGCGAATTTTGGAGTAACTTACTTTTTAAAATTTACGGTTGTTAACGGCACAGGAAAGATTCATAGTTTGAGGGTTTCCAAGGTTACCGATAAATCCATTCATCTAGACAAGGGGTGGTAGAGGGTTCAATTTTTAACTGATACAACGAAAATTAAAAATTGAACCCTCTACCACCCCTTGTCTAGATGAATGGATTTATCGGTAACCTTGGAAACCCTCAAACTATGAATCTTTCCAGTGCCGTTAACAACCGTAAATTTTAAAAAGTAAGTTACTCCAAAATTCGCTTGATGAGGAAATGGAACTAATGTCTTTGGTTTAATAACAAAATTAAATTCAGGGGCTTTAGCTTCCATTTCTGAAACATGGTTATCACTGTGTAGCAGTAAAACCATATTTTAAATCTATTAATTTATAATATTAATGCTCTGTAAATTTAAATTTACATAGAGCACTATTGTGTAAAAATAAAAATATCTATAAGAACACCGGATTTTATATCTTACTGTTCTTTCCTTTTTATTTATATATACATATATATATATATATATATATATATATATATATATATATATATATATATATATATATTTAGCTGGCCACTCGTATTCGAGGATACCTGTCTACTAGAGAGACTAGCTAATCCCTAATTCATGCTCGCTCAGGCACATTTGTGTTTGTTCAACATCCACAGAGCCCACCTGTGGTTTATACTGCAAATATGCTTAGCAGACCATAGTTACAGTTTCTGGGAGAGAGCGTGTTATCTAGCGTGATCAACAATCTGAACAAGGCCAGCACACTCAAACTCTCGGTCACGTATGGATATATGCACGCATATATATATATATATATATATATATATATATATATATATATATATATATATATATACACACATACATGATTAATACAAATATAAAATTTGTCAGTTGATTGATGTCATATTCAGCAGTTCGACTCCAGAGTTTCGTAGACGAGCATTTTAATTTTTTGCAATCATTCGGTAGGTTCATCAGAATGTTTCAGTGATTGATTGCGAATTTTCTGATTTACTTTGTTTTCATAGTAAGGTAACAATAATTTATACTAAGTTTAAAAATTTATTTATTTTTTATACTAAGTTATAAAATAATTTTTTAAATATATGTGCTAATTATTCGTGTTGCGTTATATATATATATATATATATATATATATATATATATATATATATATATATATATATATATATATATATATATATATATATATATAATACAAATATAGTTTAGCTTTAAGGTATGCTGTATTTATAGAGGAAAGTGCTCAATGTCAGGGATAGCCCATGTGTCAATATAAAAGTTGAAGTAGATAGATAGATAGATAGATAGATGATAGATAGATAGATAGATAGATAGATAGATAGATACGAACAAACTGAGATAGATAGATACAAACAGACTGAGATAGATAGATAGATAGATAGATAGATAGATAGATAGATAGATAGATAGATAGATAGATAGATAGATATGAACAGACTTGGATAGATATCTTTGATATGTGTGTGTGGGTGCGTCTGCGTGCGTCTGTGTATATGTGCATGTCATATGGTTGCAGACGTTAATTCAATTAACATATAAGCCATATGGCAATTGACATTTTCATACTTGTGTCATTGTATTCCATTTTCCTCCAGCGTTAAATTTTAAGTAAATTAAATTCATTTTGCGTCATTATTATATCATTTTACATATAGTCGCAAACTGTATTCAGAAATCTTAACACTTAGATCCTATATGTGAAATTTAATGAAAACATTTACGTCTACATGAATGTGCTGTTAATATATAAGATATTAATCACATAAAGACTACTTGATTAAGCCAATAGATTTAGTCTTGTCGTAATTCTATTAAATGAATACCATTAATTAATTTTGATGTTATTCATCGATAAAAAAGTAATAAGTATTAATGTTTATAGAATTCAATATATAATATGTTGTTCATCCTAATATCAAATATTATAGTGTAGGTAACCTAAAATACTAAAAAGAATAATGGTAATAATAGATCTATCTATCTATCTATCTATCTATCTATCTATCTATCTATCTATCTATCTATCTATCTATCGCAGTCTGTTCGTATCTATCTATCTATCTATCTATCTATCGCAGTCTGTTCGTATATATCTATCTATCTATTTATCTATCTATCTCAGTCTCTTCATTATCTATCTATCTATCTATCTATCTCAGTCTCTTCATTATTTATCTATCTATCTATCTCAGTCTGTTCGTATCTATCTCAGTCTGTTCGTATCTTTCTTTCTATTTATATATCTATCTGTCTATCTCTCTCTCTTTGCCTATCTATCTATCTATCTATCTATCTATCTATCTATCTATATATATATATATATATATATATATATATATATATATATATATATATATAGATAGATAGATAGATAGATAGAAATATACATATATATCCAAGTATGTATGTATGTATGAAAACAAAAAATTGCGTTTTGAGTTTACAAATACTTGTGACTGTATGTTAAGTATTTTAATATGATAGAGTAGTAATAGTTTAAATACAGTATCGAAAAATTATCATAAAAACTATTGTTTGACATAACCTTCAGTCAGTTGCTTTTCTACTTATAGGTGACGAAATGATTACATTGTATTTTTTATATACATTTTGAGCAAGATTTTCTAAAGTATATCAAACTTTATCTATAATAAGTAGTAAATGCTGAAGAGTACTCTGATTGACCCTCTTCTCAAAATTACGAAATCATTTAGTTTTGGGTCAGGTTGAGAGTTTTTCAGCACCTCCTCGTATGAACTGTCAAAAGTATA
>OZ038520.1:12441109-12458609 GCA_964036315.1 Acanthosepion esculentum
AGATAAGAAAAGAAAAGAAGGAAATAGATAGATAGATAGATAGATAGATAGATAGATAGAAAGAAAAGAAGGAGATAGATAGATAGAAAGAAAGGAAAAGTGAGATAGATCGATAGATAGAAACAAAAAGAATGAGATAGATAGATAGATAGATAAAAGTAGAAAAGAAAAGAAGGAAATAGATAGATAGAAAGAAAGAAAGAAAAGAAGGAGATAGATAGATAGATAGATAGATAGATAGATAGATAGATAGATAGATAGATAGATAGATAGATAGATAGATAGATAGAGTGAGATAGATCGATAGATAGAAACAAAAAGAATGAGATAGATAGATAGATAAGAAAAGAAAAGAAAAGAAGGAAATAGATAGATAGATAGATAGATAGATAGATAGAAAGAAAAGGAGATAGATAGATAGATAGATAGATAGATAGATAGATAGATAGATAGAAAAAGTGAGATAGATCGATAGATAGAAACAAAAAGAATGAGATAGATAGATAGATAGATAGATAGATAGATAGATAGATAGATAGATAAAAAAGGGAGATAGATCGATAGATAGAAACAAAAAGAATGAGACAGATAGATAGATAGATAGATAGATAGATAGATAGATAGATAGATAGATAATGTGGTTATAAGAATGAACTATTATGCGTGAAATAAAAGCATGTATATTATTTCATATTTTTGTTTTTGCAGGTATGGAGCATATAGACTTACCTGACCACGCCCTTTAACCAAACACTGTATTATTTACATGTTACAGCAGTTGCATACGAATATTCAAAAACATGCATATTTGCATGTATGCATATATACGGATGGATGAATGGTTTTTGCATACATGCAAAAAATACAAATATGTTGCAGTCTCTATATTTACGTGTGTATGTGCGTGTGATCTCTATGCATATGTGACAAAACAACATTTTGTATATGCATATATTCATAAAACTTTGATAGAAGTGTCTGTCTACGTTTGTCAGCGCACACTGTATACATATATACATAAAAATAGTCTTTTTTAAGCGTTCAGATGGGGAAATAAATGTTTGTTTTTGTTTTGTTTTTTGTTTGACTCTATATAGGTATTGTTAAATATAATTCAGTTTCCTAATACATTTGCTCCTGACGTCGAGTTCATTAAGTTAATTACTAAATTAATGATGTTTTTAAAGAAAAGTATGTATAAAGGTTTTTTTAGTTTTTTTTTTTTAGAAAAATCATATTTGCCGGTTGCAAATTTGACCGGAAGAACGCTTGGTCTCAATGCTTAAGTCTTTTTTGCCTCTCTCTCTCTCTCTCTCTCTCTCTCTCTATATATATATATATATATATATATATATATATATATATATATAAAGAGAAATAGATAGATAGATAGATAGAGAGAGAGAGAGAGGGAATGAGAGAATTTTTTAAGAAAAGAATAAATCTAGGCTTTTTAGAAAAATCATATTTGCTGGAAAAGTTTTTCTCATAGCTTAAATCTTTTTTATTCTCTCTCTCTCTCTCTCATTCCCTATTTCTCTCATAGAGGCATACACACTCACTCAACTCACACGCACACACTCTCTCACTCTCAATTTCTTACTTACTCTCTCTCTTTCTCTCTCTCTCTCTATATATATATATATATAGGGAGAGAGAGCGAGAGAGAAAGAAAGAGAGAGAGAGTTTTTAAAGAAAACAATAAATCTAGATTTTTTGTAGAAAAATCACTTTTGCGGAAACATCTCAGTGCATAAATAAGCCTCCCTCTCTCTCACACACACACACGATCACACTCACTCTCCTCTCTCTCACTCACTTCTCTCTCACACACACACACTCTCTCTCTCTTTATATATATATATATATACATATATATATATATACATATACATACATGCATACACTTATATCTGTATGTATATATATATATATATATATATATATATATATATATACAGATATAAGTGTATAGTTTAGTTATATATATATATATATATATATATATATATATATATATATATATATATATATATATATGTATATATATTTATATATATCTATGTATATATATATATATGTGTGTGTGTGTATAACTAAACTATACACTTATATCTGTATATATATATATATATGCATATACTTTTTGTCCCATTTGTCATTCAATTACCGATATATATATATATATATATATATATATATATATATATATATATATATATATATATATATGAAGATGCGTATAATGAATAATGGTGATAATAACCTATTTATATTCCATTTTAGAACCGGTTCACAAACAATGATAACTAATGAGCGAAAATAGAACATACATAATGATAATTTTGAAGAAGGAAATAAAATAAAATGGAAGAATTTGCAGTTGGAAGCAGTCAATTTAAAAAAAAACCCCATGTTGCATTTATTTTTTTTTTTTTAAAATTATTTCTATTATCTCTCTGTTATGAATTATCCTTTTGTAATATCAATTATTTATAGATCATTTTGTTGATTTTATTAAAACAATATACATAACAATCTACATGCTATCTACCGTCCTCCTGATTACTCTCTTATCTTTCTGCTCATCATTAATGTTTCTCTTCCTCATTCTTCCAAACCCTGTATCTCGTTGCGTCTTAGTGGCTTTACTGCCTTACTTGGGGTGATTCCGTTTTAAAAAAAGAGAAAAAAAAGCAGCTTGATAATTTAATCAAAACTACAACATTTACATTTGATTTAAAAAATGTCTTTTATTCTTGATGATTAATTATTAATAATATGATATTATTATTATATATTATATAATATATAATATAATTGCCATATATATGTATACATAATATATAAACAATCTATAATATATATATACTATATATATAATATATATAATATAATTACAATATAGTTTCTATAATCTAATCGAATATTATTATCTTATTTATTTATATTATTATATTTACAACAATATTTTCACAAGAAATACAGTACAAAAAGATACATAAATCTTAAGATAAATCTAACAAAAAATAATTCTACATCTAAAACAGACCTGTACATTTTTTTTAATCAATCTGCTCCAAACAAGGCAATAATGCCACTAAGACACGGAGGAGAGGATTATTGGAAATGAAAGAGAAAGAAAAAGACTTTAGAAGGAACCGGAAACCCAATCTTAAACAGGAAACAAGGGATAAACCGCTACTCCTGTTCAAAAGAAAAACAAAATAAAATTATATTTAAAAAATAAAACCCCTTGCGTTTGCCTTCATAAAGTCCTTCAGGGGACGAAATGCGTCGGCTAAGATAAATATTCCTTTTGTCTTTATTCATATACTCATATGTATGTATGCATATACGTATGTATATATGTATGCACGTATGTATGTATATATGCATACATGTATGCACGCTAGAAAGGATGAAAAGTTTTAATTCTTGAGAGGCTATTGAATATCCAATTTTACTTATTTAGAAGAAATACTTTTCAGGGAAAATGCGTTCTAAATTTCTCACTTCTTTAATGTGCCATCTTCAGTCAGGACACGGACAATCGTAGCTCTCCACATCTTCCTATCCTTTATAGCTCTAAGCAATCTTTGTTTCTTTACTATCACTCCTAGTTCTGCAATGCATTCATACAATCTCGTTTGGAAGGTTACTCCTTATTTTCCTCTGCCATTCTTGCATTCAGTATGTCCTGTGGGTGTGAAATTTGCCAATCTTTCTTTCCTCATGACACGTCATAGAAATTAAAACTGACACTTTCTGATTGTAAATATAAGTATCTTTCCTTATTTTTTTTCTTTGTTTCCTTAAAACTTCTTCACTGTTCACATTCACCGTCCATGGTATTCTCAATATATTTATTTAGAACCATATACTTGTTACCTCAAGACTCAAAACAAAGAATACATCTCCTTTGAAATAGCATGCATGTCATGCAACCAGTTCAAGACAATGATTTTATGTTTCCTTGATAATAATTAAAAAAAATGGATATTTTATTACAAGTTCTTAGCATGAGAACAATCAACATATTTGGAAATGCTGTATTGTAATTATTTACATTGTTTTGACCATTGTCCTCGTCTTTATTGCTATATTCACGACGTTTCGGCCGTTCTACGCTCCGGCCTTCTTTAGGATATGAGATGAGGTATTGTAATTATTTACATTGTTTTGACCATTGTCCTAATCTTTATTGCTATATTCACGACGTTTCGGCCGTTCTACGCCCAGGCCTTCTTTAGTATATGTTCCTATTTCTGAGATGAGTTATTGTAATTATTTAGACTATTTACATTGTTCGGACTGTTGTCCTCATATGTATTACCATATTCATGATATTTCGGCCGTTCTACGCTCCGGCCTTCTTTAGGATATGTCTATATTTCTGGGATGATGTATTGTAATTATTTATATTATTTACATTGTTCGGACTGTTGTCTTCATCTTTATTGCCATGCTCCCGACGTCTCGGCCGTTCTACGCCCCGGCCTTCTTTAGGATATGTCTATATTTCTGAGATAAGGTATTGTAGTTATTTACATTAGTTACATTGTTCGGAACGTTGTCCTCATCTTTAAAGCAATATCCATAACATTTCGGACATTCTACGCTCCGGCCTTCTTTAGGATATGTCTCTAGTTCTTAGATGAGGTATTGTAATTATTTACATTGTTCGCAAGGTTGTGCTCATCTTTATTGCCATATTCATGACATTTCGGCCGTTCTACTCTCCGGCCTTCTTTAGGATATGTCTATATTTCTGAGATGAGGTATTATAATTATTTACATTATTTACATTGTTCAGGCCGTTGTTTTCATCTTTATTGCCATATTCACGACGTTTCGGCCGTTCTACGCTCCGGCCTTCTTTAGGATATGAGATGAGGTATTATAATTATTTACATTGTTCGGACTGTTGTTTTCATCTTTATTGCCATATTCACGACGTTTCGGCCGTTCTACGCCCCGGCCTTCTTTAGGATATGTCTATATTTCTGAGATGAGGTATTATAGTTATTTACATTAGTTACATTGTTCGGAACGTTGTCCTCATCTTTAAAGCAATATCCATAACATTTCGGACATTCTACGCTTCGACCTTCTTTAGGATATGTCTGTAGTTCTTAGATGAGGTATTATAATTATTTACATTGTTCGCAAGGTTATGCTCATCTTTATTGCCATATTTACGACGTTTCGGCCGTTCTACGCTCCGGCCTTCTTTAGGATATGAGATGAGGTATTGTAATTATTTACATTGTTCGGACTGTTGTTTTCATCTTTATTGCCATATTCACGACGTTTCGGCCGTTCTACGCCCCGGCCTTCTTTAGGATATGTCTCTTTTTCTGAGATGAGGTATTATAATTATTTACATTATTTACATTGTCCGGACTGTTGTTTTCATCTTTATTGCCATATTCAAGGACACATGGCCCCAGTGGATTTTTTAAAATTCTTTTTTACCTTCAAACCTCTTCAATGCCCGTCCATGGTATTCTCAGCATATTTCTTTAGAACCATATACTTGTTAACTCAACTCCCCTCTTTATATGTGAGGAAATTGTCCAGCTTTCACTGCCATGAAGGAGAATTGATAATACATTGCATTTCAAGACTTTTCTTTCTTTCTAATGTAATTTTCCTGTATCTTAATACTTCGTTTAGTTTTTGGAAGATATCTTTCGCTTTGGACGTTTCACTTTTATCTTTCATGTGTTTTGGGACGTTTCTTCTTTTATCTTTTATTATTCAGAAGTGATAAATTTAAGTTTTCATTTCTCACGTTCTGTTCTCTTTTTCTCGTTTTATGTGATTTGAAATTAACTTAATGACAATTTCAATTAACCTTTCCGCTGATTGGTCTTAAGCTGTAGTTTTATTTAATTCATTGATATTCTATATTTTTAATATTTATGTTGTTAGTTGGGTTCTTCTCTTGAAATATCTTAAAAGTTAAAGCATATTTCTTGAAAAGCAGCGTGTAAACGAATATCGTCAATTGAAAACGAAAGTAAAAGTTGGTAAACAAACTTAGAATTAAAAAGAAATTAAAAATTAAACCAAAAGTCATCATCGTTCAAAATAAAAATTAAGTTCTCTTACATTTTGATATAATTTTTTTTTATTTTTCAGTTTATTTTCATATGTTCTTGCTTTTAATTAATTTTAAGTTTTTAAATTAATCTTTTAATTTATTTTTGTTTTTTAATTATATATTATTTATTTATATTTTTATTTGCATATTTTTGGTTTATTTTTATTTATTTACAATTTTTTTTTTGATTATCATGTTTTATTTGTACATTTATTTTATTTTATTTTTTAAAAATTTGTTTCTACTTTATTTTATTTTTATTACTTATTTAGTTATTGTTATTTATTTATTTTATTTTGTATTTATCTGTTTAACTATTTATATTTATTTTATGTATCTTCATTTTTTACTTTTATATTAGTTTTTTATTATTCATTTTTTATTTATTCATTTTTTTATCTATTCATTTTTTTATTTTTTTATTTTATTCATTTTTAATTTAATTTTTAATTTTTATTTATTCATTTTTTTTCATTTTTTATTCATATTATTTTTATTTTTCATTTTTATTTATTTATTTTTTATTTTATTTTTTATTTTTTTAAATTTTATACATTTTGTTTTATTATTGAAACTTATCTATCTATTTATTTATTTTAACTTATTTTGTTAACTTATTATTTTGTTAACTTATTATTTTGTTAACTTATTAATCTGATAATAACTGTATCTATTGCCCGGTAACGGAGGACAGATTGTTTCTGTACCTACTGAAGAAAAAAAGAATTTATGAAGACGAAAAACTGGCTGCAAGGTTATAAATTTGGGGAGAGCCATGATTGCCCACGTCCTGAAGGGACACGACATATAGAAGAAAACCACAAAAAACTATCGACTTGTTTGGTTTCTATACGTCTGTATGTATTAAGAAAAATGGAAGGTTTTATTATACTTCACAACATAGTAGTGTTGTAAATGTTTCTGAAAAACTCAATGGTTGAAAAGTTACAATGAAACATAAAGATGCCACGTTTGCCTTTACTTGCTGTCTTCATTATTTACGGTTCCTTTATTTGATTTTGTTTTGCTTTACTTTTTAAAATAATCGAGAGACTTGAATGAATGACGATCTAATGAACAAAGGAAAAAATAAAATACTTATAAATTTTTTTTTAAAAACTCCAACCTATTTTTCAACTCATTTATATTCAATTAAAATAGTAGCAGACTTGCGCATTAAAAAAAAGTTTATTAATCTTAATGCAAAAAAAAAAAAAAAAAAATAAAATAAAAAAATAAAACTTCGGTGTGTTAAGTTGTGCCGTACGAAAGGAGAAGCCAGCAGAACACTTGAAAGGTTGGAAGGTAAAAGCAGTACCATAAGCTATATATTAGAGTCATCATACAAGAGTACAGTAAGAAGAGAGAAAGACGAAAAAAAAAGAGTTAGAATTGGACTAAGCCAACTAGAAAGGTCACAATGATAAGGACTTAGCGTTGATTCATGTAACGATTTTATAAGCAAAAAGAATTCTATAGTAAAGAGTGAGTTGTTTTTTTCACCGATTCCTGAGTATAAAATTAATGCAAAAAGTAGAATTTAAAGACAGACAGATAGATAGATAGATAGATAGATATAGATAGATAGATGTAAACAGAGATAGATAGATAGATAGATAGATAGATAGATAGATAGATAGATAGATAGATAGATAGATAGATAGAAACAGAGATAGAGAGACAGATGTGAACAGACTTAGATAGATAGATAGATAGATAGATAGATAGATAGATCGATAGATAGATAGATAGATATAGATAGATAGACAGATAGATAGATAGATAGATAGATAGATGTAAACAGAGATAGATAGATAGATAGATAGATAGATAGATAGATAGATAGATAGATAGATAGATAGATAGATGGGTAGAAACAGAGATAGATAGACAGATGCGAACAGACTTAGATAGATAGATAGATAGATAGATAGATAGATAGATAGATAGATAGATAGATAGATAGATAGATGTAAACAGAGATAGATAGATAGATAGATAGATAGATAGATAGATGTAAACAGAGATAGATAGATAGACAGATAGATAGATACAAACAGAGATAGATAGACACATGCGAACAGACTGAGAGTGTGAGAGAGAGAGAAAGAGGGAGTTTTTTTTATTAAGGGTAGGAACTAAATTTACGTAAGTCTTTGAAATGCCTCATATGACTAACTTTTTGTAACTTTCCGCTCGCTTATTAAAATACGTATTGCTGACCGTATTTTAAAATAAAATGACATAAACATTTAATAAAAAAATGTTTTTCTAAAAAGAAAGCATTTTTATCCGTTTCATGCAACACTTTTAAATTAATCAACTATATTTGCAGTATTCGATAACGGAAGTTGTGTTAATCTATTAAATACCATATTTCATAACTTTTAAATATCGATATAATTCTTATTTCAATGATTTTTTACGGACATTTTTACTCACGGTTTATTAGGTGTAACTATTTACATTATTTACATTTTTCGGACTGTTGTTTTCATCTTTATTGCCGTATTCATGACGCTTCGACCGTTTCACTCCAACTAATAACATCTGAAGAAGACCGGAGCGTATAACAGCTGGAACGTCGTGAATATGTCAATAAAAATGAAGACAACAGTCCTAATAATGTAAATAGTGTAAATATTTTTATTCGACTGATAATTCCTTTATTTCTTTCCCTTCTAAAATTTTCAATATTATGGTTATTGTTATTTATTATGGTTATTGTTATTTATTATGGTTATTGTTATTTATTATGGTTATTGTTATTTATTATGGTTATTGTCTGCTATTTTTTATTTTAAATAAATTATTTGATTTGATTTAACCCTATTTTAATCAATTTTAATCATTCTTATCAACAACTGGAACTTGTTTACATTTTAAATTATATTTTATTCTTTTTCTTTACATATCACTTTATTTACTAATTATTTACTTTATTTACTAATTGTTTACTTTAGTTACTAATTGTTTACTTTATTTACTAATTGGTTACTTTATTTACTAATTGGTTACTTTATTTACTTATTGTTTACTTTATTCACTAGTTATTTACTTTTATTTACTAATTGTTTACTTTTATTTACTAATTGTTTACTTTTATTTACTAATTGTTTACTTTATTTACTAATTATTTGCTTTATTCACTAATTGTTTACTTTATTTACTAATTATTTACTTTATTTACTAATATTTATTATCCTGTCTCATATTTGTTTTCTCTTAATCTAATTTATCTGTTTTTATTGGAAATAATTTACATTTTCTCAGGGAATTTATCATTTTAATGTTGTCTTAAACTCTCAGATTTTACTTGTAGCTATACTATTTAAAACATTAAAATTAGTTTGAACTTGCTTTTATTGCATTTAGAAGTTATATTCAACTTAATAATTGCATTATTTTTCATCTCAGATGTTTCAACTGTATTTTATTTCTTCACATAGCAAACTAAAACAAAATATGTGTTAACTATTGAAATATTTTACATTTCCTAAAATGTTATTAACATTTAAGATTTGGTCAATGATTTGGTCAATTCATAATAATAATAATAGTAATAAGAAGAATTAATAATAATAATACCTTAGGTATCAGATAAATGATTAAATCAAAAAGTAAATCAAAATAAATAAATAATAATACTTACATATTTTTCTCCTTGATTGTTTGTATCCGTTTGTATCTATTGAAACAAAAAATCTTGTCTTAAGTCTGTCTGAGACTTGAGGGTGATGCATACCACACAAAAAGGCAAAACATAACAACAGCAACAACAACAGCAGCTGTAACAACAACAACGACAACAACGACAACAACAACAACAATAATAATAACAATAATAATAATAATAATAATAATAATAATAATAACAAAATATAAAGAATTGTGTTAATGAGTACTCTCCGCCAACTCTTTCAATGCAATATGTTTAATAACTTCCGACGAAATGAAAATAAAACCGTCATTCTGTTTTCAGATTAAAGACTTGGTAAACCCCCCGCCCCCCCCAAAAAACACCGACAATAGCAACAATATTAATAATAATAATTCAAACTCAATAGGTTTCAATGAAAATCTTTCATTTATCTTAGGCGCACATGAAGGACATGATGATTCCAAACAGCAAATCAAAATAACAACAACAACACAACAAAAACAACAACAACAATAATAATAATAACAACAACAACAATAACAAAAATAATAATAATAATAGCGCTAATGAGTATTGACTTTATTATCATTTACCGAAGGTTTCAGGTAAATGGCTTGGCAAATGATTGTATTAAGCAACAAATTAAGAATAAATAAATAAATAAATAAATAAATAATAATAATAATAATAATAATAATAATAATAATAATGTGTAGTACTCAGATATTTAGAAAAACTCCTGCAGTAACTTGCTAAGTAAAACCTTCCTTTACCTTAAATCTCAGGTGAAAGATTTGGTAAATAAGTGTATCAAAAGTCAAATCAAAATATGGAATAAATATAAAATAAGTAGAGAAATAAATAAATAATCATTAATCTTTAATCATTGTCGTGATTAAAGATGTTTTTTTCTGAAAATATTCAGAATATTTTATATCCATATTTGTTTATACTACAAATGAATTTGATCAATTAAGATTATTGTTTAAATTTCATTATCTATTTAAAACTAACGATGGGATAGTTTGCTATAAAGTAGAAACCTATTTCCATCATTATTATAATTATACTGATATTAACAGTAATTTATTATTATGTCAATATAATAATATAATCTTAAGAGTAATTCATTTGAAACTTTAACTGTTTAAATACTTAGCGATATTTTATTCTGATATTTTTTTAATCACATCTAGTGTTTTTATAACAAAGTGTTTTCTTAACTGAACAAAATTAACCCCCACCACGCCAATTAACGCTTAAATTAATCACTAATTTTAGTAAAATTATATGTTAGGTTGATGTTGGGCTTATAAATATTTATTCTTATTTTTAATTAACAATATCATTAACAAAAATCATATTACAGTGTAACCCGGATATAAGAGAGTTGTCGGGACCGGAGAAGAAGTCTCTTATATCCGAGTTTCTCTTATATCCGGGTTTTGGTCTATTTTGTTTAGGTAAGTATGGCTCTAATTTGGGACCAGACAAAATCTCTCTTATATCCGGGTTACTCTTATTTCCGGGTCTCTTATATCCGGGTTACACTGTAATATTTGAAATGTCAACATTATTATGAACGCACGCATCTCTATCGTTTTTCTCTCTCGATCACACTATCTCTCTTTCTATCTCTCTCTCACACACTCTCTAGCTACACACACACTCACATATATATATATATATACTTGCACACACGCAAACACATGTACATACATAATATGTGTGTATATATACAGATATAGATAGATAGATAGATATTTACAGTTTTTAACATAGATTGTATGTTTATAGTTAATAATTTTACGTTTTATCACATTTCTACTTAGTATTAAGTACATTTACTGCGAATATATTAGCAATCAGTTGCTAACTATATATATATATATATATATATATATAATAAATATAATATTAGCAATCAGTTACTAACTATATGTATATACAGTGAAACTCATATAAGAGAGTTACCGGGACCGGAGAAATCTCTTATATCCGGGTTTATCTTATATCCGGGTTTGGTCTATTTTGTTTTATTAACACAGACTCGAATTTGGGACCAGAGAAAACCTCTCTTATATCCGGGTTTCTCTTATATCAGGGTCTCTTATATCCGGGTTACACTGTATATTTAAATATATATATATGTGGGTGTGTGTGAGTGTGTGTGTGTGCCAATTTGTAATTTTTTTTTACCAGATGACGAAACATGTGTAGATAAGTATTTTTTTAAAGTTTTATATATATATATATATATATACATATATATATATATATACATGAGTGTGTGTCTGTGTGTTTGTGTTTGTGTATATACATATATATATATATATATATATATATATATATATATATATATATATATATATATATATGTATATATATGTATATATATGTATATACAGAATAATAAAAATTAAAATCTGTCGTGAAATTCGAAAATTAAGAACAAAGCTTTCAATGTGTACGTATGTATGTATATGTGTATGTATGTATATGCGTATGTATGTATATGCGTATGTATGTATATGTGTATGTATGTATATGCGTATGTATGTATATGTGTATGTATGTATATGCGTATGTATGTATATGCGTATGTATGTATATGTGTATGTATGTATATGCGTATGTATGTATATGCGTATGTATGTATATGTGTATGTATGTATATGCGTATGTATGTATATGCGTATGTATGTATATGCGTATGTATGTATATGTGTATGTATGTATATGCGTATGTATGTATATGCGTATGTATGTATATGCGTATGTATGTATATGTGTATGTATGTATATGCGTATGTATGTATATGCGTATGTATGTATATGTGTATGTATGTAGTGATTTTCCAAGCGTAGCTTAGATGTGGCACAAGGCCGAGAGTATGGGGCACCCAGTGAGGATCGAACTCACTACTCAGTCGTAATTGTTCTAGCGAGACAAGCTTGCTACCCATTATACCACGTCGAGGTGCCCTATGTATGCATGTATGCATCTCTCTCTCTCTCTCTCTCTAGCACTCTCTCTGGCACTCTCTCTAGCACTCTCTCTAGCACTCTGTATAACTCTAGCTATAAACCCGTCTCACATTCTGTGTCTATGCGTTGCACGTGTGTAGTAAATCTGAAAAATCAATAAGAAATTCATCAAATAAATATTTCAAGATTAGAAAAGTTTAATCTATTATTTTAATAAATCTATTTAAAGAGATAGATAGATAGATAGATAGATAGATAGATAGATAGATAGATAGATACGAACAGACAGAGATAGACAGACAGATACGAACAGAGTGAAATAGATAGATAGATAGATAGATAGATAGATAGATAGATAGATAGATAGATAGATAGATAGATAGATCCGAACAGACAGAGATAGACAGACAGATACGAACAGATGGAAATAGATAGATAGATAGATAGATAGATAGATAGATAGATAGATAGATAGATAGATAGATAGATAGATAGATAGATAGATAGATAGATCCGAAGAGACAGAGATAGACAGACAGATACGAACAGACTGAAATGGATAGATAGATAGATAGATAGATAGATAGATAGATAGATAGATAGATAGATAGATATGAAGAGATTGAAAAAGAGAGACAGATAGTTTGTCTAGCTAACTAGCCCGCTAGCTAGATAATCAGAGAGAGAGAGAGGGGGGGAGAGGGGGGTAGAGAGAAAGAGAGTGAGGAGGAAAGAGGAGGAGAGAGGAGCAAAGAGGAGAGAGTGGGGAGAGAGATCACTTAATTTTTAAGACAAGTTATTTTTCCAAAAATACATAGCTTCAGAAAAAAAAAAAGTCCTCTGAAAGTTAAATTGTCATCTTTTTTTCTTAATTAAATGTTTCTTTAACAATCATTGGATATGAAAAAAAAAGAGAACAAAAAAGAAATCTGAAAAAAAAAAAATGAAATTTTTAAAATGTAAAAAAATGAAAGTACAATTTATCAAAATCAAATCATTTCAATCTTTGTCCTCATACAAAGAAACAACATGAAAGTTTCCGGTCGGAAATAAACTGGAAGGTTGATTGGAATATTCTTTCTTTCTTTCACTCTCTTTCCTTCTTTTTTTCGTTTGTTCGTTCATTCTTTTTTATCTTCCTTTCCTTCTCTCTCTTAATTTCTTCCTCTTTTCACACTCTCTCTTTCTTTCTTCGTTCTTTAAATTTCTTTCTTTCACTCTTTCTTTTCATTCTTTCTTTTCTTTCTACCTGTTTCTCTCTTTTTTCTTTCTTTCTTTCTTTCACACTTTTCTTTCTTTTTCTTTTCTTTCTTTCTCATTCTTTCTTTCTCTCTTTTTCTTTCTTTCTTTCGTTCGTTTGTTCTTTCTTTTATTTTTCTTCCTTTCCCATTCATTCTTTCTCTCTCACTTTCTTTCTGCCTTTCTGCCTTTCTTTCTTTATTTCTTTCTTTTTTCGTTTGTTCATTCATTCTTTTTTAACTTCCTTTCCTTCTCTCTCTTACTTTCTTCCTTTTTTCACACTCACTCTTTCTTTCTTCGTTCTTTCAATTTCTTTCTTTCTTTTCTTTCTTTTTCTTTCTACCTGTTTCTCTCTTTTTTATTTATTTATTTATTTATTTCTCTCTTTTTCTTTCTTTCGTTCGTTGGTTCTTTCATGGATTCTTTTTTTCTTTCCCTTTCTTTGTTTCATTCTTTCTCTCTCACTTTCTTTCTGCCTTTCTTTCTTTCTTCTTTCTTTCTTTCTTTGTCTTTATTATAAAAAAAATTATATATATATATATATATATATAATTATATATATATATATATATATATATATATATATATATATATATATATATATATATATATATATATATATATATATATAGCTAAAATCTCTTTTTATTTATTTATTTTTTCCAACAGAAAAACCAGAACCATATAAACTTTAAGCCTGTATCATTCTTTTTTCTACTATATCTCCCTACCGACGTTCTATATTTTGAATCTACACCCCAATAATATATTAATTTTCTATTAACTTTGAGCTTTGAATCTGCGTATAAGTTAGCGTTCCTTCCATGAGACCCAGTATTAAAATAAGCAACTCTATTAAGTGGTTCATTTACCATTTGTGCCTGACGATTTGGGAAACCATGAAACTTTAAGTTGCACTACAAATGTAGGTATATGTTTATTTATCAATATATACTTCATAACTCTGTTTAATTATGAACACTGTTTTGTTGGCATCATAAATTAAATTAAACAAATATTTATTTGCTTATTTGTGTATACACCTATCGCAGGCATAGACAGATGCTAATATCTCTTAGCATATCTATTTAGTTTATATTCACACTTATATATCTACATTGTCCCTTTATGTTGAGCACAATCTTTGACTATATACTTTACCACATCAGTCATTGGGAAATTGTACGTTTTAGTCTGGACTACTCTACCAAAAACATCATCGTCCCTGAAAGGAACAAACATAAACTCAGCTTATTGCACAATATAAACTCAGCTTATTATATAATATAAACTCAGCTTATTACATGATATAAACTCAGCTTATTATATAATATAAACTCAGCTTATTACATGATATAAACTCAGCTTATTACATGACATAAACTCAGCTTATTACATAATATAATCTCAGCTTATTACATAATATAAACTGAGCTTATTACATAATGTAATCTCAGCTTATTACATAATATAAACTGAGCTTATTACACAATATAAACTCGGCTTATTACATAATATGCACTCAGCTTATTACATAATATAAACACCTCTTATTACATAATATAAACTCATCTTATTACATAATATTAACTCAGCTTATTACAGGATATGAACTCAGCTTATTACATCATATAGACTCAGGTTATTACATGATATAAACTCAGCTTATTACATAATATAATCTCAGCTTATTAGATAATATAAACTGAGCTTATTACATAATATAAGCTCAGCTTATTACATAGTATAAACATCTTATTACATGATATAAACTCAGCTTATTACATAATATAGAGAGCGTCGTGAGTAGAATGAGATGGAAGCTATTTTTCGACAAATAGAAACACCACAACAAATATGAATCTTTCGATTTCTTTTAATTCCCAGAAAAGCCACCTAGCGACGACCTCCTGGAATTTGGAAGTCTTATTCTCTGTACTAAATAGAAATATACTACCAAATATGACAATCTACATTACCAAAACACGTAAAACCAACAAAATCATTATTGATCCTGATAAAACTGACAATCACTATTACTTCAACGTCGCTGACTACCACAAGGCTATCTGTAAAGAGGTTAATAAAATATATAAGAATGCCCTAACAAAATGGGAAAATGATGTTAGCAACGAGGCAAGAATTACAGGCAATAAACTTAAGATCGACGATAGAGTGCATAAATTACACAAGCAACAGGCCTTCATTACCGTTAAGGACCACAGAGATAATTTCCCCGCAGTTCCGATTGCTTAACCCTTCCAAGAATAATAAGCGAAATCAGCCAGGCTATACTAGAACGAGGCTCCAAATACGCTAGGAACGCTACAGGGATCAACCAATGGAAGAAGACAAAAGATGCTATCAATTGGTTCTCAAAAAAAAGAAAAGAAAAACGAAAGCACCTTTATGCAATTCGACATCTCCAATTTCTACCAGTCAATCACAGAAGACCTATTAATAGCAGCTATAAACCTGGCCAAGAATTATTGCACCATCAATGACCAGGAAATCAACATCATTAAGCAAGCCTAGAAACCCATCCTATGCCACGATGGTTCTATGTGGACTAAAAATGACAACCCATACTTCTCTATAGCGATGGGAGTGTTCGATTCTGCATAAGCTTGTGAATTGATTGGCATTCTGCTACTTTGAAGACTTAGGTATATTTTCGATACTGGTCTGTACAGAGACAACAGAATCATCATCCTAGGTAACACCAACCCACAACAAACTGACCGATTTAGAAAACACCTTACCAAATTCTTCAAATATCATGGACTAAATACCCAGCTAACACCAGTACTTAGGTGATCAACATTCTGGACACTACTTTCGATCTGCATAAAGGAATATACATGCCTTATACTAAAGAGCTTTATAACTATAAATACATTATCGAAGAATCCTCCCCACTCCGCCCAGGAATTTTAAACAACCTGCACAAATTGGTACAAAACAGACTCTCAACTAACTCTAGCAACAAAATTATTTTTGACAAATATAAAACTAAATATGTAGATGCACTACAAAAAAAGTAAAAACAAAGTTAAACTAGAATACATAAACATTAGTAATAACAACAACAATAGGAATAAGAATAGAAAACGCAACATAATTTGGTTTAATCCACCGTTTAAGAAAAATGACAAAACCAACATCGTGTAAATTTTCCTTAATTTAATCCACAAACATTTCAACCATAGCCCATTGCTCAATAATATCTTCAACAAGAACAACATGAAGATTAGCTACAGCTGCACCAAAAACCTCGAGCTGTATATAGCGAGCACAATAATATAACATTAAACAAATATTTAAACAACCTCAATAACAATATTAACACAGACAAAAAATGTAATTGTCGAAAAAACAATCCTTGTCCATTAAATCATAAATGTATGAATAAAGGCGTTATTTACAAGGCTAGTATTAAACATATTGGCCACACTAACTTTTATTTGGTTCCACTGCTCACTACTGGAAACCCCGGTATAACC
>OZ038520.1:12461109-12516109 GCA_964036315.1 Acanthosepion esculentum
TGTGTGAGAGAGAGAGAGAGAGACTGTGTTTCTGTCTATCTGTTTCTGTTTTTGTCTGCGTGTTTGTGTGTGTGTGCGTGCGCACTGCACAGGTGTTACTGTTGCAGAAGTTGATGATGTCCAAGAATTGTAACCTAGAAAAACAAGAATGGGAAAACAGTGATTCCTGTAGCAAAGAACATAGAAGCCATAATTTCCAGACAGACACGTACGCAAACATACACGCAGATCTATCTATGTATGTATATCAATCAGTTATGTGTCCTGCACATCTTTCGTTACATGACTGAGGTTTCAGATTTTTTCCGCAGTAGGTTGCCATTTCTTTCTGCTATAGATCAGTCCCTATCCAACGCTATAGAACCCGGTTGACCCATAAATAGAAGGGTGGGGGAGACGAAGAAGAGGATTCCTACCTTTCCAAAGGGTATCAGCACGTCAGTCTGTCACTTATGTGCCATGCATGATACACGCTTAGGCAATCATGTATCTTTTAATACATGACTGATGAGGCAGATTTTTTTTCCTGCAGTAGGTTGCCATTTCTTTCTGTGATACACCAGTTGCCATCCAAGGCTATAGAACCCCGTCTGTCCTGCTATTTACCCATATTTGGGGGAAGAAGAAGAAGAAGATGATTCATACCTTTCCCAAGAACATTAGCATGTAAGTGAATTTCAGTCAGTTATGTACCATGCATGATACACACATAGGTAATCATGTATCTTTCGATGCATGACTGACGAGTCAGATTTTTTCCGCAGTAGGTTGCCATTTCTTTCTGCGGTAGACCAGTTGCCATCCAAGGCTATAGAACCCAGTCTGTCCTGCTATTTACACATAGCTGGGAGGAGAAGAGGATTCACACCTAGCCCAAGCGTATTATCACGTAAGTGAATGTAATGGATTCGACTGGAATTCGAACTTGGCTCTCCGATTCCTTAATCCAAGCCGCTATCCATTACTCCACCGTGCCTAGAGCACATTTTTTTAAATAAAATTTTTCGATATTCAGGCCAGTAAACGAAAATAAAATACTGTTTAAAAGATTAACGGAACATTTATTCAATCATGTGTATCCAGGGATATATTAAAAACCTGTGTATCCAAGGGTATATTAAAAACAAGTGAATCCATGGGTATACTAAAAAAAAAAACCTGTGTATGCATAGGTATATTAAAATCCTGTGTATGCATGGGTATATTAAAAAACTTGTGTATCCATGGGTATATTAAAAAGAAGTGAATCCATGAGTATACTAAAAAACCTGTGTATCCATAGGTATATTAAAAACCTTTGTATACATTTGTATATTAAAAAACCTGTGTATCCATTGGTATACTAAAAACCTGTGTATCCATAGGTATATAAAAAACCTGTGTATTAAAAAAAATAAATAAGCATATATATATTATTTTTAATTTATTTGTTTAAACGTTATTTTTTATGGATACTCATATTCGAGTAGAAGCTCTGTTTCAATTAAACAGTATTTTTATCCAACTACATCTACCAGCCTGAATATTCGAACCTGCATCCATTATAGATAACCGTCACTATACGGGCTTTGTTTGACCGTTAGTCCTACACGGTCAAGTCGTTAGTGGCATCAGATCCAATGACGGATTTATAGGGGATTCAGGTTAGAACCCTGCTGAAATACGCATATTTTCTGGTCAGATTTCTCGAATATGAGTACCCATCAAAAATAGCGTTTAAACAAAATAAATAAAAAATAACAATATGTCGGATTTAATCCACACACACACACACACACACACACACACATATATATATATATATATATATATATATATATATATATATATATATATATATATACGGGACTCTCCCGTCATTTTTCGGCGTACGAGGGTCAAGCAACTAAGGGTCAAGATTATAGTGGGGAAGATTTTGTGCAACCAACCATACATTTTAGAAGAGAGAGAACTTGTGCCCAACGTGCCACAAGATCTCCAAACAACCCTCCGGATGATTTGAATTCAAAGTTGTCCTTCTCCTAGACCGGTTGCCATCTAAGGCTATGTAACCCAGTCTGTCCTGCTATTTACCCATAGTTGGGTGTGGGAGAAGAAGAGAATTCATAACAAGGGTAACGCTATCCATTACTCCACCGTGTGAAAATATAACTGAAAATATATTTTAACTGAATATATATATATATATATATATATATATCCGATGCAATGAGAACGAAAATAATATATAAATTCTAACATTCACAGCATCAATTGAAAAGAGATCTTGATACCGATAGTAGATCAATAACTATTTATTAAAATTTTTTCATATAGACAAAAACAGTTTACTCACTACAATGATTCAACTTCGTTTCAGTGCATTTCAATTGCACTGGAAATGGATAAAAAGAAGTGACTTTTAACATACGGTTTGCTTATAAACGAAAATGTTCAAAACCAATTTGGTTCTCAACTGTCGAAATGTAATTGAAATGCTCTAAAACAAAGATACACCTTTGTAGTGAGTAAACTGTATGGGTCATTAACGTATTTGTAACATAGCTTCCCTTGGCCTTTTCTACAAATACTTTCAAGATAATTGTTCTGTGCTTTCCTCTTTCGTACAGTCTTGACCTGGCATCTCGGCTTCAGTCACTTTCCCCATCACCATAATGTAGCTTCTCTGTGCCTTTTCTATAAATACATTCATGGTAATTGTTCTGATGAGCTTTCCTTTTTGGTACAGTCTTGACCTGGCATCTCGGCTTCAGTCACTTTCCCATCACCATAATGTAGCTTCTCTCTGCCTTTTCTATAAATACATTCATGGTAATTGTTCTGATGAGCTTTCCTTTTTGGTACAGTCTTGGCCTGGCATCTCGGCATCAGTCACTTTCCCATCACCGTAACGTAGCTTCTCTCTGCCTTTTCTATAAATACATTCATGGTAATTGTTCTGATGAGCTTTCCTCTTTCGTACAGTCTTGACCTGGCATCGCGGCACAAGTCACATTCACATCACTGTAACGTAGCTTCTCTCTGCCTTTTCTATAAATACATTCATGGTAATTGTTCTGATGAGATTTCCTCTTTCGTACAGTCTTGACCTGGCATCTCGGCACAAGTCACATTCACATCACTGTAACGTAGCTTCTCTCTGCCTTTTCTATAAATACATTCATGGTAATTGTTCTGATGAGCTTTCCTCTTTCGTACAGTCTTGACCTGGCATCGCGGCACAAGTCCCATTCACATCACTGATACTTAGCTTCCATGTGGCTTTCTATAAACTCTTTCATTGTAATTGTTCTGATGAACTTTCTGCTATGATACATAGACTTGAATTTAATCGCAGTAGTAGATTTGCAGGAAGGTCACATCATTTTACATTTGCAACCGTAATTTCAATGTTAGCAGTTTCTTCTATCGTATTTCTGGCTTGTGCTACACACTTCCGGCTTCTTGCTTCCTAGTCAACTCTGATATTAAAAAATGTATATGCAATGTCAATCGTCATCTTATTTTCTTATTTGTTTTATTTTATTGTCCTCATTTTTTTAATACAAGATTTTTTACTCTATACTCTAAAACTCCTTTCATCCTAGTAGATTTATTTTCTTCCCTGCAGGTGAATTGATTAACAAAAAAACAAAGCAAAAAACAAATGTCTGTCAACAACAAAATATGAACTTCAGACAGTATATCCACTACTTCGAGCAGAATAAACTCATTCGAAAATCGAAAAAATGCAATAAAAAATTAAACAAATGCCAAAGCTTAAAATAAGGTAAAAACTTATAGTATAAAATAAATCGTGGACTGTCAAATTCTACAGAACCTTCATATAATATATTTTAATAACAGTACTAATGTAATAATATCAAAACCCGCTAGTCATTGATTCGGGCAATAACAATCTTTAAGGGGATATAATTTATGACTGTCATTGAAAAACAATGCAAAACGTATTTTGATAACATTGCATTAATTATATATATATATATATATATATATATATATATATATATATATATATATATATATATATATATATATATATACATAGTACAGTATATATATATATATATATATATATATATATATATACACATATATATATATATATATATATACATAGTACAGTATATATATATATATACACATAGTACAGTATATATATATATATATATATATATATATATACACATAGTACAGTATATATATATATATATATATATATATATATATATATATATATATATATATATATATTATGAAATGGACAAAGTCCGACAATTTATTTAAAGACATTTATAATATGTTTAACGTTCTTTTTATAGATACAAGTATTTAAGTAAATGCTCTGTTTATAATAAACAGTATTAAATAACATTTACCGGCCTGAATCTCCGAGAAATTTTCATAGAAAATATTCGTCCTCCGACAAGATTCGGACCTGTACCCTATACGGAACCGTCATATAGCCTGAGGTGCCTTAACCGATTCGGCCACTGAGGATCGTTCGGTTGGCTAGGTCGAATTTATAAACTTCAAAATTCCATGAATCTCTCACGTACATTCATAACTGCTCATGGCGTATCAAATGTAAACAAATGACGTCACACATTATTGTGTGACGTCATTTGTTTACATACATATATGTAAAAGGTTCAAACACTAATATTCCATGGTTATAATTTATTAGATTGGAATCGTAATCACGATCCAATTCATCAGACCTACAATTTCAAAATGAAATTGGAAAATATAACTCCGGGTATAAAAAACAAAATTTTAGTGAGAGTGTATGTATGGGAGTGGGAAACAAGTGTGAGAGGGAAATGTCTGAAAGCTCTAGAGAGAGGTGTAATAGAAGAAAGAAGAACAGGAAGGCCTAAAGGTGAAGGTGGGGATAAAAATTTAAGAAAGAGAAGTTTTAAAGAGAGGAATAAAGAACGGTTTAAATGAGTGAGATACAGATAAATAGGAATTATTTTCAGATGCATAATTCGCTGGATTAGGATGAGGGAAGTTTGTCACTTAGCTAATATATTTCAGTTTCAGCATCTCGACTTCAGAATTTCGTAGACGGACCTCTCCGTCCACTCTTCAGTGGGTATCAGCAATTTACTGCTTATATTTTTTTCATTTTTTTTTAATACACATTTAGCACGGATGTAATTTTTCTTTTGTGTTAATTGTGTTTGAGTGTGCTCTTGTCCACGCGCTTGCGTTCGCCCTTTTGCACGGATGTGCGTCGTGACCATTATATCGGTTTAGACGTAATTTGGGGGGGATATTCATATTTGAGTAGACGCTCCGTTTATTTATTAAAGAGTACATTTATTTCTCTTGTCTAGCAGTCTGAATATTCGAGAAATCTTATTAAAGAAAAATAAGCGATCTCTGACAGGATTCAAACCTGCATCCCACTGAGCAGAAGGAAAACCATCGTTAGAACCGACGTGCCTTACTCAACTCGGCTACGAAGAAGATTTGCCGATCAACCAATGTCTGAACAGAGCCTATAAGCAAAATAATTTTCGTCATAGATTACTCGAAATTGTTATATCGGCCCAGTTTCGTATCCAAACGTACACAAAGTAATTTTCTATAGAAGTTATGAATTTTTTATTCATTAATCCGACTAATAAGTACCCTACAGGGAATTTAGAACTGAAACTTTTAATCTACGCTGGTAGATTGTTCTGGTACCATTGTCCATGCCTGGGGATATGGTTTAGTACTGCTCGCCTAGTTATTGCTCTCCCCGTTTTCCAAGTACAAGCTGCCCGGATCGGGGATTGAACACACAATTACTACATCACCAAATTCACAAACCTACACTAGGCTATAGTCGCTGAGCAGCATTAAATATGATCTAGAAGAGATATCCCTAGATATGGGCAGTGTAACAAGAACGATAGATAAAAGGTACAGATAGGAATTCCCTGCAGGTACCCGAGCGTCATGCACTAATAAGGGCGTGGGGTCCACAGCCGAAACCGCGTGTTAACATGTGTGTGTGTGTGTGTGTGTGTGTGTGTGTGTGCGTGTGTGTGTGTGTGTGGAGAAAGAGGTCGCCACTAAGGGGTGACAGTCTGTTTCATGTGTGAAAGCAATCTTTGGGCCCTGTATAGTGTTTTGGGTCAACTATTTTTGAGACGGTGTTGACTACAACGCTCTATTTCTGAGCCCTTTTAGCTATAATCATAAAATATCTTAATACTATATATATATATATATATATATATATATATATATATATATATATATATAAGGCTCAAACAATAACATTCTATGATTATAATTTATTAGATTGGAATCGTAATCACGATCCAATTCATCAACACTACAAATTCAAAAAGAAATCGAAAAATATAACTCATATAACAACATTTTAGTTTATGGGATAGCTCTCTATATACATTTTTTTTATATCAAGAACAATTTTAGTGTGGGGAGGGGATATAACGAAAAGAAAAAAAAAAGAAAATTTTAAAAAAGTTAAATTTAAAATTATCATATGTAATGTACGGTCGCATCAATGTAAATATCAGTAAATATCACTTTAGTTCAATGAAGTCCTAAAGGAGGAAACACGTCCTCTTTATAATTTCTCATATATATATATATATATATATATATATATATATATATATATATGAGTAAATAGCAGGAGAGACTTGGTTCTATAGCCTTGGATGGCAACTGATCTAGGAGAACGACAACTTTGAATTCAAAACCTACGGAGGCTCACGTAGTACACCTGGTGTCTGTATTCAGACCTTCAAAAAGTATGGAAGGTTCTGCACAAAGCCTTCACCACTATAATCAAATCATATTTGGTGGTGTCTGGGCTGTGGGTTCATAGGAACTGAGCTGCTTGACTCTCATACCTCGAATACAACGGAAGAGTCCATCACACACACACACACACACACACACACACACATACACACACACACACACACACACACACATATATATATATATATATATATATATATATATATATATATATATATATATATATCAAACAAAGTACAGACTGTACAAATTGCTGGTAGTCTCCATTCTTCTTTATGGATTTGACATGTGGACGCCGTTGAAAGATTCAGAGAGAAGGATCCAAGCGTTTGAGAACAAGTGCATGAGAAAAATCCTTGGTATTTTCTACTGGGAACAAAAAACCAATTAGTTTGTCCAGAAAAGTGTTTAAATTTTTGTCGGCCACCAGGAACCTATTCCTGCCACTGTCAAACGGAGAAAAATGGCGTGGTTTGGACATATTACAAAGCACAACAACCTGTACAAGACCATCATGCAAGGTACTGTTGAATGTGGACGTAAAAAGGGTTCCAATGCAAAAACTCATTGGATAATGTCAATAAATGGACAGGTATAATTGTACCAGAATTAACAGACCGTTGTGGAAAAGAGCGTATCTTCTGTATTCGGATCCGCCCTTCGCTTACTAAAGTCAAGCGGATGATGATGATGATGATGATATATATATATATATATATATATATATATATATATATATATCGAACACTTGTTCGAACATAAGAAAAATTAAATAAAAAAAGCGTAATCGTAGTACCTTGTCAGTCGTTTTTAAGGAAACATGTATAAAAGATGGATTGCTGCCTAAATACGCAATATATGTGTGTGTTATTGCGCGTGTGTATGTGTGTGTATGTGAAAAGAAAATGAAAAATTATCTTAGCAGACGCGTTTCGTTCTCTGTGGCAAATGCCTTGATAAAGTCCCACAGAAAGGGCGAAACGCGAAAAGACAAGTTTTCCTTTTGTCTTTATATATATATATATATATATATATATATATATATATATATATATATATAACTTCCGTTAACAGATTTAAAGTGTCAATGTCTAGATTTCAGCGAATATTTAAATTTGAAACAATAGAAATGTTACATCTAACTCAATGCTGTCTCTCTACCCCCTACACTGCCGCCACTTCGTGAGTTTCCTTATTATTGCCCGTCATAAATGTGTAAATTTATTTTCATTTTTTCATTTCCACATTTGGAAATAGATCTGATGATCCGCGGTCCTTTAAAAGGGCTGTGGTGAAATAATTTATTATATGGAACCTTAAAGTGGTCTGTTTTTATTTAAATTATTAGCTCTGATTTACATTGAGCTCTCTGGATTTTATCCTCCTTGGGTCTACCCATACGGATTACCTAGTTTTTCGTAAACTAAATATATATACATATATATATATATATATATATATATATATATATATATATATATATATATATATATAAAAGGAAATGGATATTATATTTTGAATGAATAAGAACTGTTTTGTTTATATATCGAAATTTTTTTATTGCTTCTCAGTTTTCGCCCTTGCCGTATTACGTCTGTTCAGATGTACTGAAGTGTTCCGAAATTATTGCTTTGTTTACCAACCATGAAAGAGTAAATATTAAAAACATAATACATAAATAATTGCAATATACCGGAAAGAATATGCCGCGCGGGCGCGTGTGTGTGTTCGTGTGTGTGTGTGTATATATATGTGTGTGTGTGTGTGACTTTTTTCACAAATTTAAAGATTTAAAAACAGAGATATTTAATAGAAGGTAAAGAAAATTCGCCAAAGGCGATAGAAGTATTTGTACTTGTGGCAAGTTTTTTTTTGTTGTTGTTGTTGTTTTGTGCGTGTGTGTGGGGTGCGTTGAGTGGGTGATAGGAAGGTGATATGGAGCTGTAGGCACCGAAAACGTATTTAAATATATCCTTACACCTCTTTTGCTGTGTTTCGGACTTGAACCTCAACCACCGAGGTCACCCCCCACCGGCAAAGTTGTCACAGTGCGCGTGTACAAATTGGTGGGAAGTACCGCAGGGATCACTGTGGGTACGCAGATTTTTTTTTCACGATTCATTAATGACACATTTTTTAGGGTCAGCTTTTAAAACATGAACATAACGCGTGCACACACACACACACACACACACACACACACACACACACAGACAAGAACACAAGAACACAGGAACGCACACACACACACACGCACACGAACATACAAGAACACACGAACGCGAACACATTCAGATTCAGATTTTTAATAGGAATAAGGATAAAAATAATATGAATACACACGTTTCCACAATGCAATCACACACAATACACACGCACACATACATGTATGCACTGTTGTATTATTTATGTGCATCATGCATTTAATTCCCTGTATATATGTTATGTATGCATGTATGTAAGCGTATGTGTGTATGAATGTGTGCATGTTCATCTCAATTTGCCTCTTTCTTTTTATATCTACCTTTTTATTACCCTATCCCAGCCTGTTCATATCTATCTATCTATCTATCTATCTATCTATCTATCTATCTATCTATCTATCTATCTCAGTCCTTTTCATATCTATCTATCTATCTATCTATCTATCTATCTATCTATCTATCTATCTATCTCAGTCCTTTTCATATCTATCTATCTATCTATATATCTATCTATCTATCTCAGTCCTTTTCATATCTATCTATCTATCTATCTATCTATCTATCTATCTATCTATCTATCTATCTATCTCAGTCCTTTTCATATCTATCTATCTATCTATCTATCTATCTATCTATCTATCTGTCTCAGTCCTTTTCATATCTATCTATCTATCTATCTATCCCAGTGTGTGTGTGTGTGTGTGTGTGTGTGTGTGTGTGTGTGTGTGTGTGTACCTGTGTGTTTTAACTGAATACAAATGTCTCTGAAATATTTGTTTACACGCAATGTTTATATGTTTGTTTCGATAGCTCAGAGATCTTTCCCTCTTTTTTTTAATCTTGGAAGTCACACCGGGGGTGTTCGTTACCGGAGAAATAGGCGGGGAAAACACCGTTTTTTTATGTTATTTTAATTTCATTTTTTTTAATTATTTTTTTATGACGACTGTTATCATTTTATCTGTTGTCTAAGCAGTTGTTATTGTTGTTGTTGTTGTCTAAGCAGTTGTTATTGTTGTTGTTGTCTTAGTTGCCATTGAAGCACAAAAAGGTAAATTCTAAACATAGAAATAAAAATCTTATTAATTTTTCTTTTGATATTTTTGTCATCGCCATCATCATCATCATCATCATTGTTATCATTATCATCTTCCTCATCATCACCATAATCGTTGTTATCAACATCATTATTATTAACATCATTATTATTAACATCATCATCATCATCATTATTGGTATTACCATTATCATCATTATCGTTATCAGCATACATCATCATCATCATTATTGGTATTACCATTACCATCATCATCATCATCATCATCATCATCATCATCATCATCATCATCATCATCATCATCATCGTAACTGATATTATTATTATCCTCATTATCAACATTATCAACACCATCATCGTTATTAGTACTCTCTATTATTGTTGTTTTATTATTCATTATTGGTTGTAATCTCTTTAAATGTTGCACTATTGTTCAAAGTTATCCTTTTTATTATTACTTGTAATATTACTATTGATACTATTAAAGTTATTGTTGGTTTTATTGCTGTTGCTTGTATTTCTAATATGTTTATTGTCTCTAGTAATGCACTGAGAGAGTTGTAGTCGCTATAATACCGTATATGACGGCATATAAGACGCACATCTTTTTACTAAAAATATCCTTTAAAATTCCCCTGTGTCTTATATGCCACACGTAGGTTAAAATTTGCTATAGTCGGCCAAAATTAGCTACCTGGCAACTTCTATTAGCTTAAACTTAAACATGAATGAGCATTGGAACATGTGGATGGCAATCCCTGACCATGATCTTTCAATTACAGGAAGAATAAAAAGACCCAGTATTGCACAAGTCTGCGAATGGATGAAACAAGCTTGGGATAATATTAGACCAGAAATTGTTGTGAAATCTTTTAAAAAGTGTGGCATTAGCAATGCTCTGAATGGAACGGAAAATGACGGATTATTTATCAATGATAGAGATATTGAAAATTAGTATCAGGGTTTTGATTACAAAGACAAATTTTATGGACTTGAAGACGAATTAAATTTTAATGGTAACTGTTTGCTCAATTGTAATAATTGCTTGATTTTTATTTTGTTTTCTTACCTTTTGAGATAATATCGTTTTTATAGGCTCGTGTTCTTTTTTTTCCTATTATTTTTCATTTAATTGTTATCATCGCTTGTTTAACCAAAATAATACTTCATAAATATAGCCTAGGCTGTACCATTTACTAAGAATTTTACTAATTTTACTAATTACTAATATTTTCTTGATTTTCTCTGCTGAAATCGGGGTGCGTCTTATAAACCTGTGCGTCTTATATGCCGTCAAAAACGGTAATTATAAGTTTTGTTATTAATATTATTGATAGTTGTTGTTTTTGTGTTGTTGGTATCTTAGTAAAAACCACAGATTGAAAAATATAGTGATAATTATTGTTATTTATTTACCGTACTAGCAAGTAATAGTACCTATTATTAAGAGTAGTATTATAATACAACACTGCTAGGGAAGTAAAAGTATTTAATATTAACGATAGTACATTTAGTGATAATTTTGGTCCTGTTATGTTTAATAAAAAACGGATCGTTATTTTAATTTTTCACACATGCTGTTATATACTAAACGTAGATTTATTTACCTCAAGGAAAAAAGCATAGGGTACCCAATAAGGATTCAACTCACTATTAAGCAGTACTCATCAATCAGATTAACCTAGTAAACATTATCCCACGCAAAAGCACCGCTTACAATAGATACCAAGTTAAGAACTGATGACATTAGGAAGGTCATTAATGAAAACTAGGAACAACGTAAATCCAAGGATACAGTATTGCGGAATATTTGCATCTATGCCAAAAGATCTAGAAGAGTTGACATTCAAGACAACTTTCATTTTGCGATTTGATAAGAAAATCTGAATCAGTTAAAAATATTGACCAAAAATGTCATAAACTTTCAACATGAGAAGAAAACCAGTATCCCAATCTTGTCAAATGCCTTCGAGATGTCCAAGTCGAGATGCCCGAGAATCACCATTCTTATCTAAAGCTTGATAAACTCTCTTAGAAAAAATCGTTAATACATCAGGAGTTGACCTAGAGTAGTGAAAACCATATTTCTTGTTTGAAAAAAATACCGTTATGGTAAGATGCGTATCCAATTCGGCGTTAATTAGAGTGTGTAGTATTTCCCCAAAAGAGGAAGAAAGCTAATAGGCCGATAGTTAGAAGGAGCAGACGGTTCGCCTGAGTTCTTAAAGACTGGAACTACAGAAAAGGATTTCCAACATGCAGGAAAGCAGGAAGCAGCAAGGCATTTATTGTAGAGTTTAGAGAGAACAGGAGCCAGCTCAGGAGCACATTTCTTAATGCCAGGTTACCATCAAGTCAACTTGCTTTGTGGGGATCCATTTTAGAGATGGTAACAGAAAACACGGAGTTATATGCATATCACTTAATAGGGACTCAGTTCTAAATGGAAAGCCAGGCAAAGGTATTCCAGATGAGTCGAGAGTAGAATTGGAAGAGAATTTACGAGCAAAACATTTTGCTTTATCAGCAGAAGATATTTATACCTGAAATTGAGTGAAGTGAGGAGAAATAGAAGACTTACTCTTTTTTAGCACACTATTACAGAGCCGCTAGTAGTCACAAGAACCAAATTGTTAGAAGCTATCTACTTCCTCATTCTATCTACAAAGATTTATCCACTTTGAGGACACGTTTTCAATTATTGCGAAGGGACACAAATAGGCATGTCTTGTGATCTGAACTATCACGTTGGTACACGCGGAAAAAGTGATTCCTGTGGGTTATAGCGACTGAACAAGCCGGTGTGAATCAAGAAGATTGTGGTTTTACCTGATATTTGCGAGAAGGTAAAAAAGCACTAATGCCTGCTTTAACCCAAAAAGAAACGTCTGTGGCACAATTCTCAACAGGAAGATTAAGAATACCAGGCCAATAATGTCACGAAATTAATCCTAATCAGTAAGCAAGTAACAGAAAAAAGTCTTATGAATAGGATGTACCTTTCTAATATCCAGATATTTCAGCGTGACCCGAATTGCCAAGAAGACAGAGTTGTGATGCTTTACAAGAGTTAGGAGAGTAGTAAGGAACAAGTCAAGTGAAGAAAAATGCTGATCAGATTTATCAGGGAAGAGAGTAGGGAAATTATTTGAATGAGAGACTGAGCAATGGAAAATTGCAAGTCTGAATACTGACATGATCAGTAACATTAGAATGCTCAAGCCACTTGACATTGTGAGAATTAAAATTACCAAACACAAAAATGTTCGCACATGAGAGAGCCATTTCTATATTATCAGAAATTTGTTTAATATATTACAGGGCTGAGAAGAAGGAGAGTGATAAAGGAAAAAGCGATAGCTAACAGAGTGCAATAACGAAAGTCGAAAGTACATGAAAGAATCATATGAGGATTCAAAAGACAATTCCCTTGGAAGACTGAACATCAAAGCCATGCATATGCATCCGAGGATCTTTTCAATAAAAAAAGAAGGTAAACTGGAACAGAAAATGAATAGTTTTTACTTAATAACAATATCATCTAACCAATACAAATTAGGGACTCCGGCTCTGGCAACATTTGTGACGACGCCGGTGCTAAGCTGTATTGGATTCTACCGTTCCCTTTGACAACATCGGTGGCATGGAGAGAGGAGATGTGCTGCATGGGCAACCACCGATCTCTCATAAAACGCTTCTCATGCCTACGCCCTGGAGAGGACACCCCAGCATCGCATCGCCGCAACGGCAAAACTCGGGAAGCAACATTTTACTGATGGGAGGATTCCAAAGGTCCATTCGTATGGGGAACTAGCCACCGGCAAGTGGGAACAAGGACGATCTCATTATTGCTTCAAGGACGTCTGCAAAAGTGGACATGAGAGCGATGGACAAGGACATCGATAGATGGGAAAAGCTCGCCAACGATCGCTCACGCTGGAGATGCGACTTACACCGAGGCCTGGTGCGAGGAGAGAAGATGTCTGCAAAAGTGGACATGAGAGCGATGGACAAGGACATCGATAGATGGGAAAAGCTCGCCAACGATCGCTCACGCTGGAGATGCGACTTACACCGAGGCCTGGAGCGAGGAGAGAAGAAACGGGGGCTTGCCACTGGGAAGAACCGTGCTTGCAGGAAAGAAAACAACACGGCAACAATCGGGGTAGAGCGTCTTCAGATGCATTTCTTGCAAACGAGACTGTCACACCCGTGTGGGTCTGTACAGCCATAACAGGTACTGCTCGAGATCGACAGAAGCCACACACACACACACACATATATATATATATATATATATATATATATATATATATATATATAGAGAGAGAGAGAGAGAGAGAGAGAGAGAGAGAGAAATTAATATAGAATTTTAAAAGATTACAAACTTTATCAATTATTTTAATTTAAAAAAAATTAAATTAATTCTTCTAATAATTCATTATTCATGTAATTTTTTTCTTAAGTCAATAATGTTCATATACCTTATTCGTAAAAGTAATTAAAAGGTTCTCTACTTGTATAATGTCTTAATGTTATTTCATTTTTTCTTTTACAATTTTACTGTTTAACCAAACAACAAAGATGATATAAATTCTCCAAAGACTAATACAAACATTAAGTAGTATGAAATGAATTTCTTGAAATTTCATAAAATAAAATAAATGGATAATTTGTTAGGAATGTGACTTCTGGAATTTGTCGCCCGTAAGAGGCGATTCTACGCTGCGGCACCTTTGGAAACTGCATTTAAATCATACAATCAACGACTTGTGAGCGAAATTGGGTAGATTGAATTGTTGTCTGTCGATGGTTGAGTTAGCAATTCATCTTGACCGAAGACGTCGTTGTTGTTCATGGCAGATGACGCGTTCTCTCCTTCAACTGTAACTAATGTCCACTCAGCATATTTGAACAGGATGGCTCTGCGTGTGTTAAACAAACACAAATGTACCTGAGCAAGCGTCTGCAACAGGGATAGTTTAGCACACCTGCAGAGTAGTATGCTCTGAAACGAGTAGCCGGTCATTATTTATTCTTTTGAATCGTCTTTTAGATATGAAATTCTTATTCCCAAGGCATATTTCTATTACCAGTGTACTGATTTGGATTCATTTAGTGGTTGTCTTCGTGTCCCACTTAAAGTGAAATTTTTACCATTCCTATTGAGAATTGTTCCACTGAAGTTTCTTCTTGGGTTAAAGCCGGCATTTTGTGCCTTCTTGGATTTATCAGTTGAAACTACAATCTTCTTGGTTCACGCCTGCCTGTCCAGCCGCTATAGCCCACAGAAAAGACTTTTTTCTTGTTGTACCAAGATAGTTCCGATCACAAAAAAATGACTCTTTGTGTCCGCTCGTAATTATTGTAAATGTGTTCGCTAAAATGTTGTCTTTGTTGATATAATGGAGCATCAGATAGCCTCTAACTAGTTTACTTCTCGTGAATATTAGCGACTCTGTTATACAGAGTTAAATGTGAATAAGTCTTCTATCCTTCCTCTCTTCACTCAGTTTGAAATCTTATATGATTTTAATAAAACAGAATGCTTTTTCTCGTTAATTATTTATCAAATTATACTCTTGACTCGTCTGGAGTATCTTTGCCTAACTTTCTATTTAAAAACGAGTGTATACTGTGTGATATAGTTTCAGCTATCATCTCTAAACTGGATCCCCAGAAAACATGTGCATTTGATAGTATCTCTGCAATGGAAATATGGTCCTGAACTGGCTCCTGTTATCTATAAACTTTGCTGCTTCTCGTTTTTATGCTGGAAAATTTCTTCTGTATTTCGTCTTTTGAAATGCTGCCTTCGTCAGTTGGCACTATGATGATACTTGTGTCACTTTGTAAGGTCTTGATTGATTTCTCCCCTTGAGATGTTTGATTTAGCTGGTTTGATGTTTTTCTAGTAACTGTCTCACTTTCCATCTGGGCTTTTTGTATCTTCCAAGCCATCTCCTCCACTAGAACTATCATGGAACTTGCCTGATAGTTGTGGCGAAGTTAAGACACTTATTTAGCACTGATTTCTCAGAGTCACTGAACTGCCCATTACTGGCATTAATAACTGCTCTTACTGAAGCATGGTGGGCTTTGTTGCTGCTCCAACTTTCAACCATGCGAATTTCAAAGGGTCAAAACTCGAGTTTTGACCCTTTGAAATTCTTGACTTTATGACTCTAGCTTTTGTTGGATTCTGTATTTGTCCGATTCGAGCGTTATTTTTTATAACTAATGTCCGAATCGGTTCGGATATTTCCTGTTTTAGTTGTGGAGAATCCTTTCCTTCACAAGTATGTGTCCTTTCCCCTAGCCTTTGTACTCTCCTGGAATTAACCGATGTCTCCTTAGTAGGTGTAGCATAGAAATAAATAGAAAGACAAATGACAGAAAGTCTTCTACAGCAACAGACGCAGCAATCAGAACATGACAGACAGATAGACAGCAGCAGACTCAATCTGCAGGCAGGTTTTGTTTAAAGCTCCAGGTTCACTATGGGGACAAAGGCCTAGTTCGTGATTTGGTTGTGAGTTCAATCCCTGTCGGGAGAGCAATGACTGACCATTACTAATAATAAAAACTAGATGAGATATCCCGAGACTTGGGAAGTGCAACGAGAACAATCTACCCCCGTAGATTAAATAAGCAGTTCAGTTCAGAATTCCCTGTAGATCAATATACACATGAAGAAGGCCAGAGTGTACAACGGCCGAAACGTTTTGATAACAACAACAACGAAGATGAGAGCAATAGTTCAAATATGAATAGCGTAAATAATGATAATTTCTCACCCCAGAAATTCAGAGAGAAATAATCTTCTTTGCTAATCAAATATTATCTACAAGTAGCGTTACCAGATAGTGTAATCCTGGGTATGACGATAAACTACATCTGGCATCAAGGCCTCTGATCGGGATATTGGAGGTCTTGAAGAGCGTGAAACCACCTCTTAACTGCTGTTGTTCAGAGGTTCACCCTAAAGCGGAGTGGTAGGATCTAGCTATTGGCAAATAGTGAACCCCCCCAAATACTATGGAAGTATAAAAATACATTTTTATAGTAAAAACACCAGCAATATGTTACAGTATATAAAAACAATTGCCAACAATACATATTTATAGTAGTATTACCAAGAATACATTTTACAGCAAAATCACCAAGAATATATTTTATCTTATAGCTGAAGCAATAAAATTATGTTCAAAATATTTAGATTTCGGCATTAAGTAACCCGGAGAGGTTGATATCCCGTAAAACAAAATAAAATAATAACAGATTGGTACTCAAGCAACAAACTGCGTTACATTTAAAAGCCTAGCACTAGTACATTTTGAATTTATTTTATTTTTATTAGTAGCTCAAATGAAGTTATTTTTAATTAAACTAAAATGTTGGAAGTGGAGAAGTTCAAAATTTAGTAGCCATAGGCTTTCAAATGTAACCTAACCCGAAAATCTTGCCAACAAATGTTTTCTCAGTTACGTATATGGAATCTACTATGGCAAAAATGAGAGATCTGTTTATAACATGACTAAAACTAAACGGATACATCATTTAATGTACACTTTGTTAATCAAATATCGATTATCTACAAGTACAATTGCCATAGTGAATAGGGCTATATTTGAAAGATCATCTAAGTAAATTTTTAATTGACTGTCAGTAGCCCTGCTTATTTTAAAAGTACCTCCAAAAGTCTCAAGTAGCAACATTCAAAATTTAGTTGCCTGTGGCTTTTAAAAGTAACTTAGTCTGACAATTCTAAATTATGATTTCCTTAAAAAAATCTTCAATACTTACTTTGATGTACTTATTTTGTATTTGTTGAGTTTTTATTGAGTGTATACTGGCTCTGGCTAGACATCAAGAAGCAATACTCCTTCCTCTACAACTGGGAATCTCAAAGTGGGCGTTACCATGCGTCGGGGGCTAATAGAAAGATCCTGGAGGGTAATCTGAAAAATGGGGGTGTCAGAAGAGCGATTCAGTTAGAAAAAAAATGATTGCTTGTTTTGTTTTTGCCTCATGAATTTAAGCGTCCTACGAAGCTGGCATCCCGTTCCCACCCCTTCACCGTTGAAACTGTTACATGTAGACGTCTCTTCTACTCCAATAACTTCATGTCTCGCACATCTCGCCTGTGGAACTCCCTTCCTTATTCCTGTTTCCCTGACAAATATAATCTCCAACTATTTAAGTGTAACGTCAATCGACATCTCCAGTTGCCTTGATCTATCCACTTCCCTTCTCCACATCCTTTCACCTTTCATTCCTATATGCTCTCGCTCCAAATCTTCTGTAACCCCCTTGCCTTGATCGATCCACTATCTTTCTCCACATCCTCTCCTTTACCACTCCTATCTGCTCTTACTCCAAACCTTCTGTAATCCCTTGTGTGCTAGTGGCTTCCAGCCTTGCTTGGGGTGAAAAGCTTAAAAAAAAAAAAAAACATATCAACCCTATCTATTTATTAAAATAATAGTAGTGGAGGTAGCAGAATAACATTAGAACCCAGCAATAATGCTCCATTTTTTTACAAAATGTATGACAAGATCTTAGTCTCACTTAAGACACCCATATGCTTTTCAAAAAATAAAATTAATATAAGAGTTATACATGTATATATTGGGTGTAACAGCAAAATTGCCGAAATCAGGTAACAACAAAATTGTCCAATTGTTAGATTATGCTTTGAACCGTTGTATCTTACAAATGATTAAAGATATCTTACTGGAATTCTCCGAGGGTTTCATAACACTATTGGACTCAACTTTGAACAACAAGAATGTATTTAGCTCTAAGTTGAAATGGTGATTAATCTTGCCGTTGTGACCGCTTGATTCAGTTTTCCTCTATACTGTTCCCTATTTTTAAAACTTATTCACTTTTCTCTTGATGGTTCTTGAATGGACATTGAAAATGGAAGCCTGAGTATGAATGTTGGTGTAATTACTGAAGGCCTGAATGATCTTTTTCCTCTCACCAATTCTCAGTTCGGAAGACATAGTGGAGCTGACACAAAATGATTTTAACCTGTTCTCTTTCTAGATGAATAACTCAAAGTGTTTTTCAGTGATTCTTGCGATAAATAATGTCAAGGTGGCTAAACATCTTATCTGAAAACCTGGAAAAAGAAACTCATTTAAAACTCATTTATTTTAATGGTTCTTTCTGTATTAAACATTTTAGGGGATGGATAATTATGCTATTACACGATGATTTTGGTGTTCCACTCGGTATATATATATATATATATATATATATATATATATATTTATCCACGTCTTTATCCACTGTGCCATGTTGTCCTTAAGGACACATGACACAGGGGAATTAACAGAGATAACTGACATCCATTAGACATGGCACGTGGAACTAGAACAGTCTACCCCAGCGAATGAAATAAAGGGTTCAGTTCGACATTCCAACCACCCGAAGAAGGCTAGAGCGTACAACTTTGTGATAAAAATAGCAACAAAGACGAGGACAATAGTCCGAGTAATGTAAATAGTGTACATAACACCTCATCTCAGAAATATAGACAGATACGAATTTATTTATCTACCTCCCCCAACTCTCACTTTCTCTTATTCATGTGAGTAAAATTTGGATGATATATCTGATGAGGAAAGATTATATTGAATCCATTGCTAGGTCATCTATTGACCGAACGGTGAGCGTTAATGCTCGTTGAAATTTATACAATCTTCAGCTGTCGTAGCTGATTCTAGTACTCTAGTTAACATAGCACTGATGGGTGACCCCTTGGGAATACCAGGTGCTGTGAGCTTGGATGTTCGGGTGATGTAATAGATGATGCCTCAGAATCGTTAATCGGAGAGTCAAGTTTCAATTTCAGTTGGATTCGTTATATTCACTTCCGCGAAAATTCCCTTGGGAAAGTTATGAATCCAGCTCCTCAACCACCAGCTATGTGTTAATTATTAAGATTTGTATCACTAAAACTTATCTAAAAAAATGCAATCTAAAATATTTTCTGGCTTTAAATAGCCTGCAAATGGTAGAAAACGAATCAATCAATCAATTAGTGTCAATAATTTCAGTAGAGTAATGGATAGGAGCTCAGATTGAGGAATCGGAGAGCCGAGTTCGAATCCATTACATTCACTTACGTGCTAATACCCTCGGGAAAGGTATGAATCCTCTTCTTCTCCCCTCCCCCCAGCTATGGGTAAATATCAGAACAGACCGGGTTCTATAGCTCTGGATGGCAACTAGTCTACTGCAGAAAGAAATGGCAACCTACTGCGGGAAAAAATCTGCCTCGTCAGTCATGTATCGAAAGATACATGATCGCCTAAGCGTGTATAACGCATGACACATAACTGACTGAATTTCACTTACGTGCTAATACCCTTGGGAAAGGTACGAATCCTCTTCTGTCTTTCCACACCCAGCTATAGATAAATAGCAGGACAGACCGGGTTCTATAGCTTTGGATGGCAACTGGACTACCACAGAAAGAAATGGCAACCTACTGCGGGAAAAAATCTACCTCGTCAGTCATGTATCAAAAGATACATGATGGCCTATCACGCATGGCACATAACTGAATGGCAAATATATCAAATGCATTGTTATTTCTTGACAATGTATACACTCTTCTCAAGAAAACATCTATTCTTCCTTTACTATATTGTGCCTGGTTTGATTTATATGGTAATTGTAATGATGAAATTATCTGTTTCCACGCAGGAAAGGTTTGGCTAGTGTTACTGTAGATTAATATTTATGCAATCTTTTTTTTTTAAACAGTTTTCCAGGTAATTAAACTTGTTGAGTTCATTGTCATAGCTCTTTTTAGTACAGTTTGGAGTTTCCTTTCTAATCTTTTGTTTACTGTAGTATGGAAAGTTAACAACTTTATAACATTATTTTCTCTTCCAGTTACACGTGCTAGACATTTAGTTGCTGTTGTTGTTACAAGTGTTCAAGTAATGTGGTTTCTGTTATTTGGTAAAACTCTTTGTGGTTGTGTAAAGCCAGTTTATAGGCTCTGTTGTAGAATCCTCTTCTTTAACATTTACACTTAAAGGAATTTTTAATCCTTGGCCTGAGAAAACGTTTTTTTAGAGATTATATTTAGACATTTCTAAATGTGTTTAGCACCATGTCTGATATCTATTTCAGAGTCTAGATCTGAGAAGACTACTTAAGAATTAAGATTCTAGTTTTCAGGTTAATATTTTAGCTTTGTCGTATCTTACGGTATTGAATAAAATCACCCCTACCGCAACTTATCTGATATTCAAGTGCTTTATCTCCTATACTAAATTTCTTATAAATGATTCATATAGTAATTTTCCAAGCGTAACTTAGATGTGGCACAAGGTCGAAAGTAGAGGGCATCCTGTGAGGATCGAACTCACTATTAAGTTGTAATTGTTCTAGCGAGACAATCTTACTAACCATTACACCGCCTCGAGATGCCCAAACTGAGTCATTATATATCTATGGTATTTGAGGTCTTTGCTATCACTACTCTTATGCCAATATCAGATTATATCTTCTGTTTGGGAAAGGTTTATCTAAAGTCGTATTTCTTGGAGCACTTGGTAAAGAATTGCAGTTTTTTGCTCAAAATCATTCTTTTACCAACTATGTCATCAGCATAGACCACACTCATCCGTCGGCACATTGGCCTCCAGAGCGATAACAATGACTGTTTTCAATTAGTAGATTCATTCGGATCAAAGCTAGTATGTAAATAGTGTTTGGCTTGTTTTTACTATGATCTAGATCATATCGCTGTGGTAGGCAGGGTACTTGATAACATCTCTGAAGGAATAGAAATTATTTGGCAAAAATCTTTCTATTGCCAAGTAATAAAAGACAGGTACAAATGTATTGCATCGTATCAGTAACCTGACTGTATTCTTCTCTGTCATATGCCCTCGACGAGTCCTTTGCCGAAACAACTAACTATTGGAAAGCCAAGAAAACAAAATTTTTTATACTGTTCCCAATGTCATTTTACAAAGTTAACAACCAGAGGAGCGAAGTGGTGAAAAGATTATTGTAATATTTGTTCTATATTAGTATTTTAATATTATTGTTTTAATAGTATTTAATGGTTGCTTCAAAATTTGTATTTAATATCTTTTAAATATTTGTATCTAAAATCTTTTTTATATACGTTTTTAATCATTTCACCCGAAGAAGGTGATAAAGCTATAAACTGAGAAAATCTTTGAAAAGAGATAGAAGTCAATAACAGACCAGGATTCGAGAAGACAGACGATGACGATTGACGATGAATATTAATTTTTGAAGATCGTAGTTGAAAAAAAAACGCCAGAAAATAGTTCCAGAAGTGAGAAGTGCTAGAGAAGAAACTATTAAAATAGAACTTGCGGTTGCAATTTCAGCAGTAAAATGGTGAGACCTAGTAGCCAATCTAGTACTACGCTTAATTTAATTAAAACAAGGTGTAAACATCGATAGCTAACATTTGTATTTAATGTTTGTTTAATATTGTCATTAGATATTAATATCTAATATTCGCTTAAATATTAGTATTTAATATTTATATTTATTATTGTTTAAATATTTTATCTAAAAATCTTTTTCTTTAATATTTAATATTTACTTTAATATTAGAATTTAATATTTGTGTTTAATATATTTTTATCTAAAATATTAATATCTAGTATTTGATTTAATATTAGTATTTAATTTTTTAATGTGTATTTGATAATTGTTTTAATATTTGTTTCAGATATTGATTTAATATTAACATTTATTTCTTAATATGTGTATTTAGTATTTATTTTAATATTCGTTTCAGATATTGATTTAATGTTAGTATTCAATATTTTAATACGTGTATTTGATACTTGTTTTAATATTTGTTTCAGATATTAATTTAATATTAGTATTTATTTTTAATATGTGTATTTTATACTTGTTTTAATCTTTGTTTCAGATATTGTTGATTTCACGATAACTAGATTGCAAGTTAAACAACTTTCCCCTCGAAATTGTTTGTCTATTTAAAATACTAAATTTATTAGAAAATACATTTAGTTTAAATATAGTCTGAGTCATAAAAATAACTTCCAACTGCCATGCATTTCGGCTTACACACTTTTCCTTTTACCCACGGCTTGTTACCAGACAGAGAAATTAGTCATCCGACACTGTTATCCATTTCAATTTTATTTAAATTGAGTTTCGCGCATCTATAAATAAATTCAATGAATGACATAATAATAGTTCTACAAAATATTTAAATATCATTAAAAATAATTTTATTACCAAATAATTTCCGAAAAATTCAATGAAATTTTATTATTATCTGTATTTTTTCCAACTTTACGATTTGAATGCACAGCCTGGGGTAAGGGTTGTCTAGACTGTATGAAAGAGCAATGTATTATTCCAGTGTTTTATTTCAAAGTTATTCAAACTGTGTATGTGTGCTTGTGTGTAAATTAAAGCACATGTTAGTCACTCACGCATAACACAGACGTACATGTGTCATGTACACAGACATATACATGTCATGTACACAAACATACAGATGTCATGTACAGAGACATAAACATGCCATATACACATCCTCATTCCCTTCATATTCTATTGGTAAGGAAGAAGTACTCTTCGGACAGTTTTGTGTGTGTGTGTGTGTGTATGGAACAGACTCCCAAGAGGATGCTTTCACGAACACTACAATCTTGAAATCTTCAAGTGTACAATCAACCGTTATCTATCCTACATCTACTGATATTCTACAATTCTTAAGTCTATAAAAGAACCTTATACATTAATCCTCTTTTGGTCTTGTATTGAATGAACAAAAGCGTAAAAAACAAATATTCAATAAATATATTCGTAGCTATAGTCACGTGCAGTGTGCGACGGACAGAGATACACGTTCTTTATTTAACTAGAACTTTTTTTTACAAACAAGCAGACAGGTGTTGAAACCCTTACAGTATTTAGTATTGTTGAAGTTATCGGTAACATTTTTTGTCAAGAATTACAAACTGTACGTTTCGATCAGTTTCGCAAACCAATCGATAAAATTTGAATACGCTGATTTGTTTGGAAAAATACTTTGAAAAAAAAAAGACCTGCGGTTTAATAATTTCTTTTCAATATTACAGGGCTTCATGGTAAACAATATATTTTTAAGAAAATTTCTTTTCTTCCTTTTTAACAGCGAAGAGTAAATTTTTAGAATTTCTTACTCTTGCGCATGCAACATACAACTGGTCATGCGTAAATATTTCTTTCTGGAGCCAAATTCCAAGTTTTTGAAGCGTTTGGCCTTGTGATTTGTTTATAGTCCTCGGAGTGAACAGAAAACTGGATTCCTGTATATAGAAACTTAAATAAAATATATGTAAAAAAAAAATTCATTTTTTTATTACATAAGTATTTGTTATTTTATTCATTAAATTGCTTTTAAAATATTGTGCTTTTTACCAACTTACCGGGAAGCACTTCACCCCAAGATTTGGTTTCGATATCTGGCTATTTTAGAGGGTGTGACAGACGGACTATCGGAAATTATAGAATTTTATATATAGATTATAGCTTAGTTTGTCTTTAATTCAGAAGCTTTATATTTATGAGATCCACATATTGTCCTACTTGCGAATTAGTATGGAGTAGAATTGTATACAAACAAAAGTGAAGAAAAGAAAACAAAGTGGAAAACATTTTGCTGTATGCGACGTTGGCATCTTCATGTTGGAAGGAAAGACAAAACAGTGCTAGTTTTTGTATTAAAACTGACAATTTCTGTTGGATTTAAAATCAGCCCAGTCCGAATAGATCTCTGGTTTCTGTAACTTCGGCGATCAGCCTAAAACTAGGGTTTCAACGTAATATGGCCGTAAGGCAATATGAGGCTATATCACTTAAACCATCTGAACAACCACATTCAACCAATTAGGAAATCTTCACCAGAATATCCCTATTAACATTTTCCCCAAATCCATTACTCTACATAAACAAAGTGTGCCTCGTGATCGTTATGACTGTAACGCGAAAGTATGATTTGTTTCAAAATCCCTTCATAAATGTTCCTTCTAATATTGGACTTCAGTTATGTGAAGAAGAGAATTGGCCCCCATTTCCAGTAATCGAGGGATCAAAATAAAATATTCGACGGTATCCATTGATACATTTTGGATTTCAATGCAAAAGAAATATCCCACATTGTCTAACAAGGCTTTATTAATTTTATTGCAATTTTCTACTTCTTATTTATGTGAATTAGGCTTCTCAATCTTAAATAATATAAAAAATAAGAAGCAAGAAAAACTACGCTCAAGTGAAGAAATGGGGCTGCTTAACACGTTCGACCAAACATTGAAGAAATTGCCAAAAAAACAAACACGAAATACAAGTTTCCCACTAAATAAGCTGCATAGACTGTTAAATAGAAACATTAAAATAAAGTATGTTCGTATCTGTCTTTGTATTTTTAAAAATCTATGGTTTTATTTCATAACATTTAAATGTATACCCTTTAAAAATTTTGCTAATTGTGCCGTGATATTTTCATTTGCTCTTAGGTGTGCCGTTGCTTAAAAAGGTTGAGAAAAACTGGTTTAGAATTCTCTAATTCTCTCTAAATTTCAGGAATGAAGACATTATTTTATTCTTTAGAGTTGGTCTTTTACTGTTACGATCACAACCTCGAATTCATTCAACAAAGAGGCTTGGATTCTTAAAGTATGACGAGGACTTTCTTGTTAGAAAATATTAAATAAATAATTAAAAAATGGAGAATAAATGAGGAAAAATTTTGAAAAAAATCATTTTCAGGCCTGATTTACATTTTAACGCCAATCAAAATTTAACAAATTTTGGTTGGCGTTAAAATGTAAATCAGACCTGTCACTTCATTGAAATTGATATGTAATATGATCATTTTTTAAAAAACTAAAATAAGGTGATGTCATTTTTAAAGTTTGTTCTGAATATAACCTTTTAAAATATGAAGCAAAATTATGCTAAATACACAGTGAAAATAAAAGAGTATGGTTAAGTAAAATTATGTAATTATTAATTAAGAATCAACACGTAAAACGTTCCTTAACTATATTGAATACAACACTAAAAAGCAATATAATATTTTAGTATAAGAATTTGGAACAGTAACTATAAGTAAATTTCATGGTACCTCAACAGGATAAATTTAAGCGTACTACTAGACTGGAAACTAGTTTTAGTATTGAACTAGCTTGATATAACCGTAAGTGTTATTATAATAGTATTTATTCTCGCCGCCGCCTAAACCTAGTGGTGTAACCACGTATAATGAATGGTCCGGTACTCAAGGTGTTAGAACTATGTCTTAATTTGCAAGTAGGTTACTCGCGGTTTCCATCTGCCTAGTTTGCTTACTGTATGTCCTGTGAGTGTCAAACTCTCCAAACCTTCTTTCTCCATTATGCGTGCCTATTCTGCTATCCATTTACACAAGCTTGTTAAATAGGTTACTCGCGGTTACCCTCTTTCCTTTCTGCTTTAAGTGTGTTCTGTGAGTATCAAAATTTCAAAGCCTTCTTTCCTCATTATGTGTGCCTATTCTGCTATCCATTAACGCAAGCTTAAGTAGGTTACTCGCGGTTTCCATTTTCCCATTCTGCTTCCATTATGTCCTGTGGGTGTCAAACTCTACAAGCATTCTTTCCTCATTGTGTGCCTATTCTGCTACGCATTTACACAAGCTGAATTAGGTTACTCGTGGTTTCCCTCTTTCCCTTCTGCTTTCATCATGTCCTGTGAGCATCAGATTTTTCAAGCCTTCTTTCCTCATTATGTGTGCCTATTCTGCTATCCAATTACGCCAGCATGTTAAGTAGATCACTAATTGAATTCCTCTGTCCCTTCGCCTCAAAACGATTCAAAAGCGTGGATAAAGCAATGAGAAATCATCCATCTATCCTTTTAAAGAATCTACTGTAACTCACACACAATAAACAAATGGAGTGTGTGCAGAGCTATGGCCACCTATGTCTTGAAGTGACTTTTAATTACAAATGTAGTAAATAAATCTTTTTAATGGCGGTTTTAATACATGGAATACAAATTACATGTTTTTTGCTGTTGTTGTTTTTCATGTATTTTAACCATTATCTACTTAGTATTCAAATTCTCCAAGCCTTCCTTCTTCACTACGTGTCCTAGAAATTTCAGCTCTCTTTCTGGATCAATTATAAGCGTCTATTTTGTTTTACATTTCCTTAAAACTTCGTTATTGCTCTTATATTCAGTCAATAGTTTTCTCAGCATCCATCTATCCTTTTAAAAAATCTATTGTAATTCACACACAATAAACAATGTAATTTGTATTCCGTGTATTAATATCACCATTAAAAAGATTTCCTTCAAGACGTAGGTGGTCATGGCTCTCCGCACACTCCATTTGCTTAGTGTCTGTGAATTACAATAGATTCTTTAAAAGGATAGATGGATGATTTCTAATTGTCTTATACACGCTTTTGAATCGTTTTGAGTCTTATTTTTGAATTCAGAGTGATGACCATCCAAAAGAACAAAAAGAGGCCACTACTAATTAACCTATATCTGAAGTTTGATAACAAATGGACTTATAGCTTTGCCAAAGGCACTTGTGCGAAAATGAATGCAACAGACTTAAAGAGAATTTTAATTCGACTCGATTTCACTTTTCACGCATATAACTGTGAGTACTTCTACATCCGGAGTATACATATTTTAAAAAGTTGTACCCCTTTATTACATAGTAATAGTGGCTCTCCATGGATTCCTTTCCTTTCTTATCTGTGAATTGACATGGCTTTTGGTGGAAAGCTAGTGGCGTAGTTACTACCTTCTCCACAATTTAGTATTCAGAGATTTCCGTCTTCTAGGCTGGCTGCCAACCCATCTAGTGAACCCAACTATTACTCACAGCTGGAGGGACAAGAAATAATGTTATACATTTCCCGAGGTCATTAGTCTGAAAATGAACTCTGCTTGTCAGCTCCATTTTTCCGCACTGGTAACCGTTACAACACCCACGCATCCCACTGAATTGAATATGTTGTGATATATCTATTGCATTTATACATCTATCTATCAGTCAATGATTCTTTCTTTCTTTCTATCTATCTATCTATCTATCTATCTATCTATCTATCTATCTATCTATCTATCTCAATTCATAATCTATCTATTTATCTATACAGCGTTCTCGCTTTCTTTCTCTCTCTCTCTCTCTCTCTCTCTCTCTCTCTATATATATATATATATATATAGAGAGAGAGAGAGAGAGAGAGATAGATAGATAGATAGATAGATAGATAGATAGATAGATAGATAGATAGATAGTTAGATAGATAATATTACTGGTCAGCATATATATATATATATATATATATGTGTGTGTGTGTATATATATATATATTCCTAAGAATATAGAATCCAAGTAGAACTCAATGTCTAGGACAGAGTAAGAATATAATATAAAAGGCTCAAACACTAATATTCCATGGTTATAATTTGTTACATTGGAATCGTAATCACGATCCAAATCATCAGACCTACAAATTCAAAAAGCTTTTTATAACCATGGAATATTAGTGTTTGAGCCTTTTATATTATATATATATATATATATATATATATATATATATATATATATATATATATATATATATATATATATATATATATATACAATAGGACATCACAGTACGAGTTTAATTAGTTCCCAGACCGAGTTCGTATTGCAAATTACTCATATTACAAAGCATTTTCTCTGCTGAAATTAATGGAAGATTAAATAATCTTCAGTTCCGTCCAAGCATCCAAAATGTCTATTTTAGAATTAAAAAAAGAATAGGAAATGGAAAGTAAGAACTTAAATCACAAAATGTCCATGTAATAATAACAGGATAAGAGAGAATGTAAGAAATAAACAGCTTTTACAAAGCTTTCATAAAACTGTTTCTGGCGTTTTGACTCAGCACCTAAGGACTTTTGTGGCATTTGATTCGCTGTCGGCACTTGCAGATCGTTTCTTTAGAAACTTATCAACAGTAATCTGTTCCGTTCTTTATTTCAAAATGCCACGAAAGAAGTTAACGCAATTTTCGTTGAACAATGCAGCCGCACGATTGCACTTAATTTTTGTTGGTAGTATTTTTCCACAAAGTCGTACACTTTACCCACATTGTCAGAACTTCTTTGCCCTCACTCGTGAGAGCAACGGCCGACACACTTTTCTCCTTGGCTAGTTCCTTTACTTCCTCCATATTCTGATGCTCATGGAGCAGCTGAAGTTCCTCTGTCATCAGCTCTTCTTCTTCGTGCTCATCGACGAGCTCGTCAACGTAGCACGCGCCAACCTCGAGACCCAAAGACTTGCTAAGACACACTATCTCCTCGACTTCAGGATCATCTGTGGCGAAATTCCTAGTCGGAGACGCATTCAGGTCATAGCTTCCTCTATACAGAATTCAGGGTCCTCCTCGTCACATCCTGCCAGGGCACATCGATGATACTGAGGCAATTCACAATGTTGAAGTGGTTTTCCAGAAATCACGAAAGGCTAGGTTCGTATTCTCAGTAACATCAAAGCACCGACGAAACAGATGCTTGGTATACAATTTCTTAAAATTGGAAATCATTTGCTGGCACATGGGCAGCAAGATAAAGGTGGTGTTCGGTGGTAGGTAAAGAACTTTAAGAAATTTAAAATTTTCCAAGATTTTCATCGTATCCAGGGGCATTATTGGGGATGATTCGGGCCTTCATAGGAAGACCGTTCTTTTTGAGAAATGTGCGGACTTGTGGGCCGAAAGCGTCGTTGATCCATTCTACAAAAAAATTCCTTGTGACCCAGGCCTAACTGTTAGCCATCCACATGACCTGCAACTGCCTCTTCTGGATCTTATGCGACTTGAACCTCCGGGGTTTCTCCGAATGCCACACACGCAGAGATTTGATTTTCATATCATCACTCGCATTAGCGCAAAATGTAAGGGTGAGGCTATCTTTCATAGTCTTGTGACCTGGCATTTTCTTCTCGGTGGAGATGTATGTCCTCCTAAGGAATTTCTTCCAGAAGAGACCAGCTTCATCACAGTTGGACACTTTGCGTTAAGCGAACTGAACTCTTTCACGAATCCATCGGCTGCCTTCTTATCAGAACTGGCTGATTCGCCGTGTCGCTTTTTAAAATTGTCGAAATAACCCCGACTGGCCTTAAACACTTCTGCTGGAGTCTCTTGCGTCGATGGTCCCCACATCTGTTTCTGGAGATCCCCATACAGCACTCGGACTTTCTCAGCAATAATCGTTTCGTCGGAGTATGGCTTGCTAGCTGCTTGTCGTTAATCGAAAGGGGAAGCAGCTTTTCCATTTTCCTCATGGATATTCGTCCCTGGAGACACCGTTTATCTATTCCTTCTGGTTCAGGATGGTGCAGATCGTTGACGTCGTTCGGTCGTATTGCCCTGCCAAGTCACTATACGGACTCCTCTCTCGGATTTCTTTGATAATTTCTTTTTTTTCTTTCTTCTTTCTAATCTAATTGGCTTTTCTTATTATTATCCCTATCTTTAACACTTCAGTCAGTTATGGGCCAAGCGTGATACACGCTTAGTCGATCATGTCATCATATTATATATGGAAAGATAAATGACTTTCGATGCAGATTTTTCCCGCAGTAGGTTGCCATTTCTTTCGGCAGTAGGCTAGTTGCTATCCAAGGCTATAGAACCCGGTCTGCCCTGATATTTACCCATAGCTGGTGGGAGAAGAAGAGGATCCATAACTTCCCGAGGGTTTTAGCACGTAAGTGAATGTAATGGATTCAACTGGAAAGTCAGTCAATCAGTTATGTGCCATGCATGATACACGCTTAGGCGATCATGTATTTTTCGATACATGACTGACGAGGCAGATTTTTCTCCCGCAGTACGTTGCCATTTATTTCTGCGGTAGGCCAGTTGCTATCAAAGGTTATAGAAGCCAGTCTGTCCCGCTTTTTACCCCTGAGGATAAAAAAAGAGGATTCCCAAAGGTATTAGCCCGTAAATGAATGTAATGGATTCTACTGGAATTTGAACTCGGCTCTCCGAGCAGCTATCCACCATACCTCACACTCTTCGTATCCATGGTTAAATAAATAAAAAAAATGCACGTTACACTGAAAATTCCCCGGCACAAAGTGATCGGAATGTTACCGTTACAAAATCAACCTTGATGAATACTTGAATTGAGCAAAATGGAGGTCGATAAGTAAAGGGAATATGAGGTAATCGATAGGGTTGGTAAATGATGTTATCTGTGATAAGTACTTCCAAGAATATTCTCCAATAAAATGAATAAATGTTCTGGACGTCAGGCGTTCACGCATGCGCTCCAACCTGCCTTTAACCGTCTTAGAAATAGATGACGTAAGCTGGCAATGCTTTGCTTTTCCTCAGTCACCGTCTGGTTCCATGTATATGATATTTGCTCGTTCTCCGAATTTTTACACGTCCTACGATAAAAAAAAATGCTCACAAATGGTAACTCGTAGATTAAGACATTTTTGTTTATACATTCTTTTTATGGATACAAATATTTAAGTAAATGCTCTGTTTTATAATAAACAGTAACATTTACCGGCCTGAATGTCCGAGAAATTTTCATAGAAAATGTTCGTCCTCCAACCTGTATTCTATACGGAATCGTCATATCGCCTGACGTGCCTTAACCGATCGAGCCACGAAGGATCGTTCAATTAGCAAGGACTATTTTACTGCTCTTAAACTTCAATCTTCCATGAATCTCTCACGTACATTCATATCTGCTCAAAGCGTATCCAAATGTAATCAAATGACGTCACACATTATGAAATGGACAAAGCCTGACAATTATTTTAAGACATTCAGGCGGGTAAATGTCGTTTAATACTGTTTATTATAAAACAGAGCATTTACTTAAATATTTGTATGTATAAAAAGAATGTATAAACATAAAAATGTCTTACAATAATTGTCGGACTTTGTCCATTTCATAATATATATAATATATATTTCTATGAAAATTTCTCGGATATTCAGACCGGTAAATGTTATTTAATACTGTTTATTATAAACAAAGCATTTACTTAAATACTTGTATCTATAAAAAAGAATGTTAAACATAAAAATATCTTTATATATATATATATATATATATATATATATATATATATATATATATATATATATATATATATATGTACAGGTCTTTTGAACAGGAGTAGTGATTTATCCCTTGTTTCCTGCTTAGGACTATGTTCCCGGTCCCTTCTCAATTTTTCTTATGCTTTTTCACTGCCAGTTGGCCTTGCGTCTTAGTGGCATTATCGCCTTAATAACTTAATGCTTCGGCTGAATTAATACATACATACATACATATATATATATATATATATATATATATATATATATATATATATATATATATACATATATATATATATATATATATATATATATATATATATATATATATATATATATATATATATATATATGTATATATAAGGTGAGGTTGGTTCTGCAAAATTCCTTCACCACTATAACCAAATCATATGTCCAAGTTGTCTGATTGTCGGTTCCTAGGAATTGAGTTGCTTGATCCTCATACGTCGTAAAAAAAAGAGTCCCCGGTATGCGCGGGTCAACAGCCTGGAGTCGATCAGCGACGGGTGAGTCCACTCTTCCACTCTACAAATATATATATATATATATATATACATATATATATATAGAGAGAGAGAGAGAGAGTGTAACCCGGATATAAGAGAGTTGTTGGGACTGGAAAAGAAGTATCTTATATCCGGGTTTCTCTTATATCCGGGTTTGGTCTAATTTATATCCATTAACACAGACTCTAATTTGGGACCAAAGAAATTTTCTCTTATATCCGGGTTTATCTTTTATCCGGGTCTCTTATATCCGGGTTACACTGTATATATATGTACAGTGTAACCCGGATATAAGAGACCCTGATATAAGAGAAACCTGGGTATAAGAGAGAATTTATCTGGTCCCAAATTAGAGCCTGTGTTAATAAAACAAAATAGACCAAACCCGGATATAAGAGACTTCTTCTCCGGTCACGACAACTCTCTTACATCCGAGTTACACTGTATATATATATATAAATATATATATATATGTGCGTGTGTGTGTGCGTCTGTGTATGTGTGTGTTTCTGTGTGCGTCTGTTTATGTGTGTGTGTTTCTCTGTGTGTGGATGTTTGATTAAAAAACTTAGACATACTGTGCTGACATAACTTCAATAATCTCGTACTCTCCTATAAGCTTCATTGTTTCATGATTAAAGACAGCAAGAAAGGTAATGTGGTTATATTTATTCATTATTACTTTGTATTTTTTCAGAGTACTTTTGATATTTTTCCCACTATCATCATCAATGTTGTGATGGTTAAGACAAAGAGTTCTGTTTGTGCGAAATAAAATTACGAAAGAGTCTTATATATATTATTATTATTATTATTAATAATGATATTTTTATCAAGCGATGTTACCTAACATCACCTGATTATGGAACAAGTTCCGAAACATGGACATTTTTATGTAGCGATGTAAAAAATTTTTAAATAAGAAATATTATTAAAATATTTTGCTCTACCTTATATCGAGCACTTTTTTTGAAAAAGTAAATGCTAAAGAACTGTGGATTCTTAATCTTTCAGTTCTTTCTCTTTATTTGAACATATATGTGTGTGTGTGTGTGTGTGTGTGTGTGTGTGTGTGTGTGTGTGTGTGTGTGTGTGTGTGTGTGTGTGTGCGTGTGAGCCTCTGTGTGTGTGTGTGTGTGTGTGTATGTGTAAGTGTATCTTAACACTTCTTTTTGTTTCAACCTGATCGTCAGTAAATATTTTTTAGATTACTTAGGCTAATTACTAGCTTTAATTTTGATAAATGAGAATAATTATATAACCGGCGGGACAGTTTCGATTCCGCACGTTTCTTAATCGTTCTATTATCTTTATTGCACTTCTGAATGAGCTTTGCTTTAAAAGTGCCAAAATGCACTTATTCACACTAATTGCGACCTCGTTCCATTAACAAGTCGTTTTAGCGAAAGAGTTATGTTACTTGGCACATAAGACAAAAGAAGTGGAATAGGAGAATTATATAATTACTTTTCCGGGCAAAAAATATTTATAACACTTCGATCCTCTATGAAAGACAAAGATGCCATTCTTAGTCTATTGCTCTTTTAAGAAATCATTTTGTTTTATTCATATATGTTTGACATTAATAGAAAACGATTGATCGAGCAATTTTATAGTCGTACTTACAATCATCAACAGTATTTGCTGTGGAAGACATAACACATAACAAGATGTGTAGAAGAAAAAAAAATATATATATACTATATTTTAGGATATTACATCAAAAACATGTAAAAATGCTACATAAATGCAATCATGTTTTGATGTGTATTGACACATCTTATCAGACGTTAGCAACTAACTGGTGAGTAGACAATTTATTGAGATTTATAAACAACATACACCCTCTGTTCCCGAGAAAAGGAAGAATAACGTCCATTCTCATTTCACAGATATATATATATATATATATATATATATATATATATATATATATATATATGATAAAATATAATGTTAAAGTGCACAATATCAGGGACAGAGTGTATGTAAATATAAAATTGGACATTGAAGTCAACAACCAATGTGTGTGTGTGTGTGTGTGTGTGTGTGTGTGTGTGTGTGTGTGTGTGTGTGTGTGTGTGTGTGTGTGTGTGTGTGTGTGTGCACTGGTCTCCCGTATCTGAAGTGCTTCAATAATTCTACATCTGGGCTGCACTCATACGTCATCAAAACTATTTTAACCATCATTATCGGTTAATATTTACTTTTCTCGCAACTTTTAATCAGACCATGGAAGAACAGTGGTCACTGATGTCAACATCGGGTGGCGACAGCCTGTTTCATCCTTAAACGCAGTCTTGATAGCTTGAAGATTTCGTTTAAGCATGAAACAGCTTGTAGCTACTCCCTTCACCCACTCTATCTCTGATATTAATCACTGCTAACCATAAATATAGCATACCTTAAAACCATATTTTATTATATATAAAGTAACTAATATGCTGATACAATAGTTGTCAGTGAAAATGAATACCCTACCACCCCTTATTAAAATGATTAGTTTTATCCATATCCATAGAAATTAATATTACAAATGTATATGCTTATAAAGCTCAGTAAATTTCAAAATTAGTTATTCCAAAATTCGCTTGGGGATGAAAATGAACTAGGTACTTTAATTTAATTTAATTTCTATAATTGAATTGGAAGTTTTTAACTTCTGTTTTTGAAACATGGTAATTCCTATGTAGCGATTGAATCATATTTTTTTTAAAATAATCTTAATTATATAATATAAATATATATTATATATATATTGCAGGGTATTCCTTTCCAAGCACTCACGTCTGCTAAGGAGGCTAACCAATCTCTATTGTAGACGCCTGCTCGAGCTCATTTGTGTTTGTTCCCACCCACAAGGCCCAACTGTGATTTCTACTGTAACTATTCTGAGTGAATATTAGTTAGATTCTCGGAGAGAGCGTCAATCCAATGTGATTCGTTGTTTCATGCTCTCGATCACAATGGCTTCCAAACAGCTCCGTCTATCCAATTTCCCTCACGAATTTGGGTCAACGCGTGATATTGTTTTTTTTTTAATGCATTTTCTAACAGTGTCACACGCCCAGATCACATCCCCACACTGCTAACATCAAGAAATCACCTCCTTGGTAAATCAACCCTAGTGAGATTTGAACCTTGATCTCATGTTTAGAATACGAACTTTCTAACCACTCTAACGATATCAGGTATAATTACTTTTTATTTCGAAAATATATGCTCAGGTATTTCATTTTCTTTACTTATAATCAATATATTTTCAAAGTGACCCAGTGATTTATCTGTTTGCTGAAATAACTATATATTTAATTCAATATTTGCTATAGGAATACTAGTAAATATAAAAGACAATTTGGAAAAAATACTTTTGACATGTTTCGCTGATCAAACAGTGTCATCAGAAAAAACGGATTTTATTTCAACCAAATACACATTAGCGATATCGAATTTGATTCTCTTTAATCATATCAAACATTGATTGATTTTTTACTTTAACTGTATCGCTTTTTAAATTATACTTTATTAATTTTAAATAGTATATATTCATTATATTTATATAATTATATCAATATAATATCTATATATAATATATATATAACATATAATGTATATATATAACATATAATGTATATATATATATATGATTAATAAAAATAGAATATGTCACTTAGGCAATTGTTGTTATGTTCAGCAGCTCGACTCCAGAGTTTCGTAGACTAACTTTTTCATCATGATTCAGTTCAGCTATCAGGGAATTTCAACATTCGACTGTCGTTTTTCTCAATATTCTTTATCTTTATACTAAGTTTTTTGTAATTAATTGATGCGCTAATTGGGATTATCTTATTGGTGTTGATCTCTCTCTCTCTCTCTCTCTCTCTCTCTCTCTCTCTCTCTCTCACTCTGTCAGTATATGCTTGAGCGCATGTGCATGTATGTGTGTGTGCGTGTGCATGTGTATATGTGCTTATATGTCAAGAGTCGTGGTTATTTTTCCTTTTCATCATTTTCTTGTCTCTTTACACTCTCTTCCTTCTCAATTTGTTTTTCGGCTCTGAGCGTCAGAGATAATGCAACAATGTCAATTCCGGTATCACATATATATGAATTTGTAGGTCTGATGATTTGGATCGTGATTACGATTCTAATGTAATAAATTATAACCATGGAATATTAGTGTTTGAGCCTTTTATATTATATTCTTTCTCTGTCTTGTACATTGAGCTCTACCAGGATTCTATCCTCGTAGAAATATATATATATATATATATATATATATATATATATATATATATATATATATATATATATATATAAAGAAATATAGTCTTAAAATGTGCTATATTTATGGGATAAAGTGCTCAATATCAGAGATAGAGCGTGTGTAAATATAAAAGTGAACATAGAAGTCAACACTTAGAGACGACAGTATATTTCATGCTAGATGCAATCGTCAGGCCACTCGTGGCCTGACGATTGCATCTAGCATGAAACAGACTGTCGCCTCTAAGTGTTGATTTCTATGTTCACTTTTATATATATATATATATATATATATATATATATATATATATGTATGTATGTATGTATGTATGTATGTATGTATGTATATATATATATATATTGACCACTAATATTATCACTATATATATATATATAGTGTGTCTGTGTGTGTGTGTGTGTCTTTTTGTGTGCGTGTGCGTGTGTGTGTGTGTGTGTGTGTGTGTGTGTTTGATAAAATGCCCTTAATATCGGGAATAGAGCGTGTGCAAATATAAGAAGTGTGAAGACTGACATCAGTATCCACCAGTTGCTATCCAAGGCTAGAGAACCCAGTTTGTCCTGCCCTTTACCCATGAGGGGAGAAGAAGAGGATTCATACCTTCCCCAAGGGTAATAACACGTAAGTGAATGTACTGGATTCGACTGGAGTTTAATATCTGTTAATTCCCCTCTCCAAGTTCTCCACTACCTTAACCGGGTATTGAACTCTCACTCTAGCCAACGCCTTTATCCACTATGATAACAGCAAATTTTCAATATGAGCTCTGGTAAAAAGGTTACTGAAGACATTAGGTTTATAATATCCAGAAATTCATACACAAATGTCTTTAAGGACATATGGCACATGGGAATTGACAGGAGATAACTGATAACTGACATCCATTAAACATGGCACGTGGCACTACCCCAGTGAGCGAAATAAAGGTTTCAGTTCGACATTCCAACCACCTGAAGAAGGCCGGATCGTACAACAGCCGAAACGTTGTAATAAATATGGCGACAAAGATGAGGACAATAGTCCAAATAATGTAAAATACATAATACGTCATCTCAGTAATATAGGCAGATATTCTTTTTATTATCTATTATTTATATATCCGTCACCGTCCTATAGATAAAATAAACATTTTGCCTATAAAATCAAATTTTACCTTCTTTTTGCACCTGTAAATTAAATTGAACTTACCATCGTAATAGTGATGGTGAGAATTACTATAGTGTCACCTGCCGTTACTCAGGTGTTTTAATCGGCTGAATACATTATATATGTCTGTATATATACTTTCATTCGTTCTTCCTCTCTTTCTGTCTTCTCTCTTTCTGTCTCTCCTCTACCTTATCGAGTATTATAGGATTTTTATGAACTTGGAATATTGCCATGAGTAAAGGTCTTTCGCTTTTGTTGCGAGACAATGTTTTTTTTCCTTCTCACAGGTGATTTTAAATTAACTGTAATGGTAATGAGGATGGTGGCAATAGCGTTGCATTTGCATTGTTTTATCTGTCATTTTTAGCACTTCTGCTGAAGTTGTTAAAATGATAATACTGCCACCACCACCACCACCACCACCACAAGTAATGATGATGATGATGATGATGATCAGGAGCATGATGTTCGTTAGACACCTCCTCCTGGCCACCTTCCCATCTCCTGCCTCCACCATCACCACCGCTGCCGCCTGGTTTTCCAGGGAAGGGTGTTTCTTCCACACCTCTGCATGCTTGTTGGCGGCTAAAGATTCCTAATTAAAGGGCAGAAAAGAAATACGGCACAGCTAAAAATTTCTTGATTAAAGAGTAGACAAAAGACACACCGCAGTGGCAAAATAGTTAATTAAAGACTAGCCGGGAGGATAACACGACGAAGTAGAGGAACAAGGAAGAGAAAACACACACACACACACGCACACTCACGCACGCACGCACGCACAGAAAGAAAAAAGGAAGGTAAAAAAAAAAAAACAATACTATGAAAATAAATTTAAATTAAAAACAAAAACAATAACAACAAATAAATAAGAAGAACAACAACAACAAACAAATAAAGTACCATAGGGAAGAAAAAAAACATGTAGAAAAAAAAATATTGTACAGGAAATCGAAAATAACAAAAAAAATCTTAAAAGCACATACAACAAACACCAAACTGTACAATTTTCTTACCTGAGGAGATAAAAAAAAATCAGTTTATTTTACTTTAGTTATATATTATTTTATTTTAAATTACTTGTGTTTATTTATGCGTATATGTGTATCAGTGTGTGCGTGCGCGTGCGTGCGTGTGTGTGTGTGTGTGTGTGCACATTTTTTAAAAAAAATTAAAAATAAGCAGATGTCTGTGAAAGTGAGTGAATATATTTTTTTTATATATACCTGAGAGAGGGGTACACCAATGTATGGACATGTCAATTAAGTGTGTATATGTATGATTGAATACACATTGTTTTAGCTCGAAGGGCAGTATATCAGTGTATTGGTATGCTACAGGAAATGGTTAATCTGTGTGCTAATTTTTATGTTTTCAATATAATGTTTGAAATACAATACATATATTTTAAAATAGCACATGCCTTCAGGACCTAGGCGAGAATTTCTCTCCGCAGATTTTATTACCTGTAAATTGCTATGAGTTGTAGACTGTTGAAGTTTTAAATTTAGAGTCCCCCTTCTCCTAGAGTGGCTAACACCCAAGGCTATAGACTTTAATCTACCAGGGTATTTAATCCATAGAAGAAGAGATACATTCATGACTTGTCCGAAGGTATTAGTGCGAAATTAAGGCAACAGTCTAGGTTGGAATTTGAATTCGGCTTGCTGACTCCACTTTAGAATAAAGACAAACGTTACTCTACCTATATAATTTTACTCTTAATGTAAGTAGAGGAATGCTTGATTTATTCTCAAATATGGACGTGGCTTTTTTAGTCCTGCTAGAGCCTTACATTGTCTTGCCCAGATGTGGCAACGTTGTGTGCCTCTTGCAGTAATTGTTACATTACTATTTTGATGAAAATTCAATATGTTGCATCTTTTATGATTTTTTAAGCTTGCCTCGCGGTCATGTTCATTAGACGTTATATCAAATTCTGTGTCAACATTCTCAGGAAGATTAAAATGAACACACTTTCGAACTTCTTCAGTTTTTCATACACAACACGATTCTGTTCAAAGTCCCTCTTATCATTGTGCTCTGCTTAGCGCCAGGATGAATTATCTAGAATAAATTTTCCAAGGTATTTTGCTTGATGTTTGCCTTCTTCAGTGTGTGCTTAATGCAATCTTTATATCTTAATTTCAGCTTTGCGCGCTAGGTTTTTTTTCCCCTTGCTCAACCCGTACAGAAGCAATTTAGGGATCCTATCGTCCTTCAACCTGACCACATGACCACTCGATCACAAATACCAGAGATTTTATCCTGGTAGACTAACTGCATACAAGGATATCAAAGTCACTCACGTACATTTGCCACCGGATACCCAATATACGGTAATGACATTGTTGGTGAAATCGCTCCATCTGGTTCGTTTGTTTCTGGTAAGTGACCTAATTCTTAAACGCATGCAACAATGAAGACAAAACACGCGTATTGTAAACCTTCAACATCGTCTCAATCGAAATTCTATGCTGAGACCATAGACGTCCATCCAATTGTCTGAAAGCATAATTGATCTAGTTCCAGTGATTTTCATTCCGACTTTGTGCTGATTTTCTTTTAGTATTGTTTGTTGTTGGTTTTTTTTGCCTTATTCAACATACATACAAATATATATTCGCATGGGAAAAAAAGGCATATTCAGCAAGCATAATATGATTGAATAGAGGAAATTTTCAGCTACAAAACATTATTTTTCCAGTCATCTCAACAGGTTATGTATTTTTTAGATGCTCTTCACTTCATGGGTTGACAGCTGTGCAGGACGGCCCGGAGTATGACTTGTCAGATATATCACCGTTACCACTGCTGAAATGCATTACACAATACCTAAATGTGGCAATATCAATGAATCCATTTTTTTTCCGAGTGGTGATATTCACTGACACCTTCCATTTGTACACACTTCTGTGTCAGAAAGAATTTTGCCAGATTAATATCTGCAACACGGCAAAATAGTATGGGTTATTAGCGGGAAAGTCCAACATTTAATGCCATAAAAACAGTATCCGCTTCTGATATGCACTTGTGACATAAGATGAGGCGTTTGTCACCCATACACACCCACACAAACATGTCTAGAAATTCCTCTTTGTTTACGTTTAGATACGAAACTGTGCAAATATATTTCGGAAGATCTATGACAAGAGAAGTTTTCAATTAAAGGTATAATTCGGGCCTTGTCTAACTAATCGGTTCTTTATAGCTCAGCTGGTCAGAGCGTATCGAATTTAACGATATATATATATATATATATATATATATATATATAAATATATATATATATATAGTCTATTTAGGCAGCAATCTCTCATTTATACATGTTTCATTAAAGACGACAGACAAGGTACTACGATTAAGCTTTTTATTTAATTTTTCTTGTATTCTAACAAATGTTTTCTTTCCTGAACAGAGAGTGTGTAGAAACTGTCCAAATGTTCTGTAATTTCGAGCGCTTTCAGCTATACTCTTAGCCAGTATCAAGGAGGATTTTATTTTTGCTTTTGCTGGATGTATGGGTCGTGTGTATGTTTCTAGAGTTATGGGAATGTTTTATTTTCCGAACACAGCACATTGTTCGTAGTTAATATTATTGGACGTTGGCTTTTTCTTTTTTTATTATTAAAGATTCCATTATTTTTTATTTATTTTTTCTCATGTGGATGAAATGATTATGTTTCGTACCATATTTTGTACTAGTAAGTTTCGGATAGAGTCTGCTAAGTTTGTGAATGTATAGGGTGTAATGTAAAGAGTCTAGATAGGCATGTTATAGCATGACCGATGTAATTATTTATGAGTTCGGTTTAATCAGGAAAAAAAAAAAATATATATATATATATATATATATATATATATATGTGTGTGTGTGTGTGTGTGTGTGTGTGTGTGTGTGTGTGTGTGTGTGTGTGTGTGTGTGTAGATGGTGTCCTCCATAGCTCGCCTATATTCTTTGGCTAAACGGATAAATATTTACAATCGTTCTTAAATTTAAAATTTGTAAAGAACAATAATATTTTTACTCTTGTATATAAATATGTGTTAAAGTTCCTCAGAGACCGAAACGCGTATATATATATATATATATATATATATATATATATATATATATATATATATAAAGATTGGTTACTTGTTTCCCGATCACATTTATCTACTATGGTGGTAAACTAATCCTTGTTGCAGGCGTCCACTCAGGCATATTTCTGTTTCTTTAACACTCAGAGCCAAACTATGTCGAGTAGACCTTCCTCACAATTTCTATGAAGTAGTCTCTATATAAATGTGTGTGTGTGTGTGTGTGTGTGTGTGTGTGTGTGTGTGTCAGTGTGCGCATATATACGTATATTTTCATATTTATGAAATATATACACTTCCAAGCACGTTCAAATTTATTTCTTTGTATCGAAAATATTCTTCTTCTCGTTTATTTATTTTTATGAATTTCGAAATAGTTTTTCGCTGTCTCTATTTGAGTTATTCATATTTATATTTCGCGCAGATTGTCTCCATTTCTCCACTTGTTTAAAAAAGTTGATTATTTATTTTTATTTTATTTTTTGCGAATATGGAATTCTTAGATATGTTTTTCCAAGGTAACCTTTTTTTTTTTTATAAGGTAAACTTTTTCTCGAAGTCGCTTAATGCTATGATCGATTTTTTATTTCTTATTTCTCTTCTTCCTCCACCCCTTTTTTTTGTTTTTTGAATTTGTTTTTATATTATTCTCGTCTGCATTTTTTGAATTCAGTTCTCTTTACGTTTTTTCATACAATTTACTTATTTTTTTTTATTTTTTCACTTTTTTCATGCATTTAATTTTAATCATTTTACTTTTTCGTTTTTTTTCTTCTTCTCTTTCCTCACTTTTTCCCCCTGACGCCCTTTTCATACCTCCTTTTTCTTTCTCTTTAATAAAACCTTTCCATCTCTCTCTCTCTCTCTCTCTCTCTCTCTCTCTCTCTCTCTCTCTCTCTCTCTCTCTCTCTCTCTCTGGGGGGAAATACATTTTTCCTCTCTTACTAAATTTAATTTTTCACTCTTTTCATCCTTTCATCTGTTACTCATTTTTCATCACTTTCATTCCCACGTTTCTACTCTTTCAAAATCTTCTTTCATTAGGCAAATAGAGACGAAGGAAGTTTCCCCTCTTTCTCCAATACTTTCCTCCTTCATTCTTCCTTTCTATATTTCCTTTCTCAACATGATATTATCTCTCCACTCATTTTCTCTTCCTTCTCAGTGACTAACCCTTGCCTCTGCTTCTCTCTGTCCACATATACCTTCCCTTTCATTTTGTTCCCCTTTCCCTCTCTCTCTCTCTCTCTCTCTCTCTCTCTCTCTGCACTCTCTTCATTATGAACATTTTCCCCTGCTCCCTTTTTCCCCTGCTCCCTTTTTTCCCCTGCTCCCTTTTTGCCCTGCTCCTTTTTTTCCTTTTCTTCTTTTTCACTGTCTTCCTCTCTATCTCCACTCCAGCCTCAATTAGTTTCCTCATTTGCTCTCATCCTCTCGCCACTCTGCACATTTACAATTCATTTATCGCTTAACGACGTCATAATTCAAATCTTTTTCTTGAATGTTTTTATTTCAGTTTGGATTTAACTGCTTAAAGAATTCTTGCAAACGTAAGTGAATATAAGAAAATAAAAATTAAAACAAAATGTTATTTCTTTATTCAATAAGATGTAAATAAGTAAAAATTAAAAAAATATGAATGAAGTGGAGAGAGATTATCTAGAAAGAAAGAAAGAAAGAAAGAAAGAAAGAAAGAAAGAAAGAAAGAAAGAAAGAAAGAAAGAAGTTTATAACATATAAAATTTAGAATGGCTTCCCAAAGACTTTTAGGCACAATGATTATTATTAAAGAAAGAAAGAAAGAAAGAAAGAAAGATTATATTCAAGTGATACAGAAAGCTATAACATTTGAACGTTAGCATGAATTACCAAAAAGTTTTAGGCAGAATGATTTAATGAAAGGAAAAAATAGAAAGAAAGAAAGAAAGAAAGAAAGAAAGAAAGAAAGAAAGACAGAAAATGAAAAAGTAATTTCTCTGGAACGTTTTTTTACAAAAATTGATTTCTCCATTACTGTTTATATTTATTTATTTGTTTATAATTTTTTTACTATATTCTCTTTTTTTCTTTCTTTCTTTCTTTCTTCCTTTCTTTCTTTCTTTCTTTCTTTGTCTATCTATCTACTATCTCATATTTTGATCAAATCAGAAGACATTTCGAAAAAATATTAGGGGTAGGGAAAACTTCGGATTGTGTTTCTGAAGAAAGAAATATGAATTTCATTCCGCAGAGCATGGAATAAAATGCGACTTAGCGGCGACCACGGAGACAGTACAAGCAGGATGTAAATATAGTGAGAAAAACGAGAAGGAAGGAAGGAAGGAAGGAAGGAAGGAAGGAAGGAAGGAAGGAAGGAAGAGAGAAAAAAAGGAAGGAAGGAATGAATATGAGCCAACTAGAAGAAAATAAGAGATAGGGAAACATGACATTGATAAATATGTTTGAAGATAAAAGAAGAAGGTAAAAGTTTAAATAAGAAGGGTTTGAGGATGTATGAAAAAAAAGAAGGAGAAATAAATGAACGAAATAAATCAAAGAAAGAAAGAAAGAAAGAAAAAAGAAAGAAAGAAAGAAAGAAAGAAAGAAAGAAAAAAGAAAGAAAGAAAAAAGAAAAAAGAAAGAAAGAAAGAAGGGAAGCGAAAGGAATATTACACGACAGGAAGAAGTAAATAAAAGAATCATAATAATAGAGAAGAAAAATCATTTTTAGAAGACAACAAAATAAAGAAAGTAAGTTTGTAAGTAACGCAACATACTTTATGAAACAGTTGCTTTGAACTCTGGATGTGCTGTGCTTGAGATTTGTAGAAAACATGTCAGTGGGTAATGTAGACGCTCGCGTTTGTATGTATTTGACAATTTGTACTTATAGGCACGGTGGAATAATGGATACCGGTTCAGATTGAGGAATCGGAGAGCCGAGTTCGAATTCCAGTTGAATCGAACTTACGTGCTAATACCTTTCGGAAAGGTATGAATCCGCCTCTTCTCCACCCAGCTATGGGTAAATAGCAGGGCAGACCGGTTCTGTATCCTTGGATGGCAACTGGTCTACCGCAGAAACTAATAGCAACCTACTTCGAGAAAAAAAATCTTCCTCGTCAGTCATGTATCGAAAGATACATGATCGCCTAAGCGTGTATCACGCATAGCACATAACTGACTGACTGATTGTTATAAGTGCAATAATATTCCATCCATATTTTAATAAAGTATACTCGATTATTTTTTTTTTTTTTTTTTTTTGTTAATAAGTACAGGCACGCCTATAATGTGATAATGTGTGTAAATTACTGTAGTGTATATATTTTGTATATGTTCGTATGAACTGATAACATGGTGTGTTTATAAACATTCAAGTAATTACTGTGTCGATGTACACAGATGGATATGATCCGACGTGGAAGTTGGTTGGAGTAAAGAAACAAATTAAACACTGGTTTGGAGAAATGACCAAAGATTTATTTTATTCACAAGATAAAAAAACTGATCCCTGCTAAGTCGTATAGTGTAACGTTCGAACGTACGGTGTATAAAGTGTGAAATGAAAGCGTGAAAAGGTGTATAGCCCTCTGGCGTATTTGTGTTTATTTTAAAAGATTTTTGAGTGGTGTATGGCATGTCTATGAACTAGCTGATTAAAATTAGTGTGTAGTTAGAAATATATGATTTCTACTTATTGTATAAATTTGGCTTTAATTTGTTATTTCTAATTGTGTAAATTGTGTTCTTCTGCTACAAATATTCCCTTACCAGAGAAAATGTTTTGTTGAGAATTTTCTCGAAATAACGTTACCAAGAAATTGTACAGGGAAAGAAAAAATGAATTGTTTTGTTTACAGAGTATCAAAAGTGGTGTTGGATATAGAGATGGCCGAACGAGTTAGTTCTAGAACATTTACCGTCCATAAGGTTTGTTAAAATCGTGCATTCCAAAATCGTTTTGAAAGTAGTGAGTTATGTTTGAATCTGGTGCCGTTTGTAGGTAGCTTGCTACTTGGGGGCGATGTAATAATATGGAAAGCATTACAATTATATCTGCTAACAGATAAAAGTACCTGAGGAGTTGAAATGCAAAAGGTTGGTTATCGTATATATGTCTTGTATGACTTGAATCTTTTGAACCAATGGATGCGTCGACCTGATCTTGTGTGTTTGATATGATCTGTAATATATGTAATTTGATATGATCTGTAATATCTTCCTTGGGTTAATCTGTGGTAAGAATATGTGGTTTGTAGTTTGTTTCAGTGAATCGACATGATCTGGTTTGATTCTGTAGATCGATACGTTGTCCATACGTCGATTTTGTCCGACGGTGAAATATTTCTCTGCCTTATCGATCACTGGGAATGGGCCGCCATATACCGGTCGAAGTGTGTTTTTTCAACTGTCTCTTCTCACAAAAAGAAAATTCTTCGAGAAAAGATCTTTTCCGCTGCGAATGCCAAGCAATACAGTATGACGTTTCCAAATATCTGGCGGAGTGAATTTCAACATGGTGCTCTTTTTCACACAGACGGTTACCAAATGACCCTACTATACTATGCATGTAAATCAAAATATAAAATGGCGACTATTTACTCATCTCACCCTCTCTCTTTCCCTCTTTCTTTCCCCCTCTCTCTCTCTCTCCATATATATATATATATATGTGTATATATATATATATATATATATATATATATATATATATATATATATATATAGAGAGAGAGAGAGAGAGAGAGAGAGAGAGGGAGAAGAGTGCGAGAAAAAGAAAAAACAATCAGATAGTATGGACATAGGAATAAACAATTCATGGTGAATGTCAGTACTGATTCCTTTGTACACATTGTCTATATCTATAAATTCGCTATCTCCAATATTGAGAACCCTTCCCCCATAACATCGAAAATTTGAAAAATATATATATATATATATATATATATATATATATATATATATTTGTGTATTTAGGCAGCAATCCTTCTTTCATGCACATTTCATTAAAAACGACTGACAAGGTGCTTTTATTTAGTTTTTTATATAATTTCTCGTGCGATCTAATAAAGTTTTTCTTTTCAGAGGATAAATTATATAAAAACTGTCCGAATGTTCTTTTTATCCGAGAGCTTTCGGCTATACATTTATCCATTTTCAAGGATTATATTTCAACTGTTAGAATTATAAATAGAAATAGTTTGTTATATGTATGTTTTATAAAGTGATTCATTTTTTTTGTTTCAAAACACGGTCAAGATATTATGTCCATGTTCAAAGTTAATATTATATATATATATATATATATATATATATATATATATATATATATATATTTAGAGTTTCGAGCATAAACATACGTGCGTACAGTTTCTCTGAAATCTTTGCACATGGTTGTGATTATCATAACAGTTGTGGTCTCGGAAACTGAAAATGAATCAAGTTCAAATATTTGACAATATAAGTAAAATATTAGGGTAGACTGTTTTTTCTAGCCTTGAGTCGTAGAAGAACAACTCAGAAGTCATTGCTATTAGACATTAATCTGGACAATAGTGTGACAGTTCTCAGCGTGGACAATGAACGATGTCATAAGTTCCATTTCCCCTTTAATCGGATGCGTTCTCAATAAAATCCTTGAAGAAAGCAATAATCCATCTCTACTCTCTCATCTAAAGCATGGGTTTAACTGCATAGCTGACTGATATCCCTAGCCTTAGGTAGCAGCCAGTTTAGTAGACGGATAACTTTGAATGCAAAGCTGTAAAGAAGGCAGCGGGAAACCTACCATATCTTACTGAAGAAGTTATGGCAATTCACAGATAATAATGACTATGATCACCAATATTTTTTTATAAATTATATGAAATGAAATTACATCAAAACATTAACCTAAATAAGAATCCACGAAAACTGACTTTAGTAAATCCTCTTTCATAAATGCTATATAATCACATTTTGAATCTAAAAGTTTGGATTTACAATTGTACATATAAAAAAAAGACATAAATTTAATTCATACATATATATATATATATATATATATATATATATATATGTATATATATATACAAAATCGGTTGGGTTTCGATCCAGGCTTGAGGCATTCGGTTGTCTAGTCGCACTGAGGAGCTGTGATACAACGAAACAGTACTGTCTGCGAATGACATAAAATTAATTTCGGTTGATCTCTCTGGTTTGAGGTGTGAATTTGTAAACAGTGACTATTTAAGCTAATATTGCACGACTCTTCGGCAGAATTGAGTCACTGTCAGTCACTGTGTGTTTATCTAAATCTAAAAATAAACACGCTAAAATTCACCTTCATCCCTGCCGTGCGCCAACGGCTTAGTGGTAGAAGTTCCGACTGACGCAAATTCAGTCGGTTTTCAATCCTAGCTAGAGGCAACCGAACGTCTAGCCACACTGATGAGCTGTGAAACAGCGAAACAGTCTGTCTGTGGATGACAAATATATATATATATATATATATATAGATAATATTAGTGGTCAAGATATATATATATATATATTCCAAGAGGATAGAATCCAGGTAGAGCTCAATGTCCAGGACAGAGCAAGAATATAATATATAAGCCTCAAACACTAATACTCCATGGTTATAATTTATTACATTGAAATTGTAATCATGATCCAATTAATCAGACCTACAAAATCTCTCTCTCTTTCTCTCCATATATATATATATATATATATATATATATATATATATATATATATATATATATATATATATATATATATATATATATATATATATACACCATTTTTTATGCTTGGAAATGTGATCTGAGGAACCAGAAAATAACCACTTTCCTGTGGAATTAAAATATAATCAATGTGCCCTGAAGGTTGTCTGTTTTCTAATTAAATTGATATATATTTTTTATTTGTTTTATATACAGTGAAATTAATAAAGATCGGTCGAAATTGAGGAAAGAACTTCTCAATTAAGGACAGTAGCTATGGAATTAAATGTATTTACAGACAACAAAAATTAAAAATACCATGCTTTTTGTCCTCCTTTCTTTTTCTCTATTTCTCATTCTCTGACGAAGTTTTATTAAAAGCGAAACATGTTCGATTTATAAACGTTACGTATTTGTTCTTTATCCTAGCATTCTGCATATTTGATTCCAATTCATATATATATATATATATATATATATATATATATATGAATGAATGAGATTGATATGAATAGTCTGAAACAGATGGATATGAATAGATAGATAGATATGAGTTGACTGACACAGATAATTATGAACTGAATGAATAAATCAAATAATATATATATATATATATATATATATATATATATATATATATATATATATATGAACTAATGAGTGAATGAATGAATTCTATCTCATTCATTCACTCATTAATTCATATATATATATGTATGTGTGTACGTGTGTCTGCATGTATGTGTGTGCGTATGTGTATTAAATGTTAACGGGTGTGCGCGTGTAAAAAATAGAAAAGAATCACACAAAAATAAAAATAATCACATACACGCCATGTATATATAAGTATGTAAATGCTACTTGTGATATATATATATATATATATATATATATATATATATATGTGTGTGTGTGTGTGTGTGTGTGTGTGTGTGTGTGTGTGTGTGTGTGTGTGTGTGTGTGTGTGTGTAAATAACGTTTATAGTAATGAGATTATAGGTTGGATTAAAAAAAAATTCATATATACATACATACATACATACATACATATATATATATATATATATGTATGTATGTATGTATATATGAATTTGTTTTAAGAATTCATATATACATACACACACACACACATATATATATATATATATATATATATATATATATATATATATATATATATATATATATATATATATGTATATATATATGTATGTATATATGAATTTTTTTTTAATCCGACCTATATGTATTTATATATGAATTTTTTTTTTAATTCATGTATACATTCATACATATATATATATATCATAATCTCATTACTATAAACGTTATTTTTAGTGGGTACACGTGTCTGAGTTGACATTCCTGTTTTTATTTATTTGTGTATTTTTCATATTATTATACATTGAAATTAATACCACATATGTTGAAAATAAATGAAACTCTTTGAAAGTTTTTGCCTTTCACCAATGACCGTAATAGAAATTGAAAGTAATTTCTCTAGCGCTACATTTAAAGTAAATCAAATTAAATCGAATCACGTTTTATCACGATAATGTCGAGTTTGAAAATTATTTGGTAAACATTTATGTACAAGTGATTCAATGGAAAGAACGTACCCTGTTGCTGAATAGTTTCACGGTCTTGTGGCATAGTCAGATTTAGTGATGAGTTTAATTATGGACTCAGGAAGCTGAAACTCAGGCCTTCATAATCTTCGGCCTCCTGCAAAATAAATTACAAAATTATCATTAATTTTATTTCATTTAAAATAATAAAATTCAATCGGCAAACAAAATAATGTGAGAGCTTCTTTCGTCATCCATCTCGTCATTTCTCTCTCTTCCCCTCTTCCCCTCTTCCCCTCTTGCATTTAATTTCTTCTGTGAGTGTCAAAATTTCCAAGTTATCTTTCCACATTAGGCGACATTTTTTGATTCTAAATACAAACTTTTTGTTTCATTTTTCCTTCAAATTTATTCCATGATATTTCCAGCATATGTACAAAGCTAGCAGTTGAAATTACGGCCATTTCTTACGAGATGTTTTTTATCAATTCACCCCAAGCAAAGCGATAATATTACTAAGACACAGGTAGCTACTAGGAGTGAAAGACGATGAGAAGACTTTAGAAGAAACCGGAAACACAGTCCTAAACAGAAAGCAAGAGATAAACCCCTACTCCTGTTCCAAAGACCGGGGAGGAGTGTGAACCGGATGATAGGTGAACCTATCTACTCCTATTGCAATTAGATATTCAGACTTTGTATATAGTGCAATATTATTTAAACACAGATATGAACGTTTTCAGAGAATGTTTTCATTAATTACATAGTTTTAAAAATTTATGAAGTTGATTTTTTTCTTAATTCTAAAAATAAAAAAACAAAGTTCATTGTATAATTAAAGAAGAGAATGAGGTTTTGTTTCTCAAAATCAAGTGTAATTAATCCCAACTTTCTATTCCAGAGCCTCTGGAGTTGCTTTGGCTTGGTACTAGTCAAATTGATACTCGTATGCGCTATGTCAGTTCAAGAGATAGGCGATCCTGGCTACAGAAGGATGCTGAGAATACAATAGACCGAAGATGTGAGCAAGGATAAAGCTCTAGAAACAATGTCAACAATAAGTACACTTATGCTCAACATCAGGAAAAGACAGTTGAAATTTCTCGGGTACATAATAAGGAAAGAGGGCTTGGAAAATGTGATACTCACAGGACATATTGAAGGTAAGAGAGAGAAGGGGAAGCAATGCATAAACTACCTGGCGAAGTTGAGCGAATCCATGGCAGAAAAGGGTTTGGAAGAAATAGAAAAATGACAAAAGTTATTAAGTGATACAAAAGACAGGAGAGCTATAATCAACCACGTCCACGCAGATAGAAGATCCTTGTAGTTCTGTGTAATATTTGTCTTCTTACTGTCTGTCCAAATCAAACTCTGTCATTCATTTACACAGAATTTAGGTTCCGTGTTGTTGTTGGGTTTTTTTTGTTTGTTTTTTTGGGGGGGGGGTTTGTGGAGGAGCAGGCATTTTACTTTTAGTATGTCCTATAAAAATCATACCTATGAGTTGGCCCAAGCCTTTTGAGTGATACTGGACAGGTAGAACTGTTTAGAAGTCAGTGATAATTGTGCGAATACGTCATCGTAAATGGAACATACTGGCCTTGTTCAGATAGTGGATTAAACCAGGTTATTCGAGCTCTTCCAGACTGGGTGAGAAAGATCCAGCCAGCATAGTCTTAGTATAAACCACAGGTGGTATTTGTAAGCGTTGAACAGATATAAATGTGCGTGAACACGTGTCTGCAATATGGGCTGATCAGACATATATGCTCGGAAACGAATAGCCGGTTATTATTTAACCGTCAACCAATTGTCATTAAGGTCATTAAGTAAATCATGACAAATCTTTATATTGTCTAGCGGTAATTAATTATCTAGTTCCATTTTCTTGGCAGTCTTATATGCTGTGTCCGTTCAGCACATGGGTGATCATGACTCTCTACAACTTTCTATTCTTTGTAACTCTAAGTATTATTTATCTCCTTACTACCCATCCCAATAGATCTTCTGCCAACCATTTACACAGATATGTTACTGCTTATCTCTACCTCTTTTAGTTTCGATGTCCCGTGAGTGTCAAATTCACCCAATTTCCTTTCCTAGTTGTGTGATGCTGTGCTGATGATGCAATAAATATCTGCTAGGAATGCAAAATCGATGTTCGAATTCCAGTTTTGTTACATTCACTTACACGAGGTTTTCCTATCGTCCGGTTCATACTCCTCCTTGATTTTTTTAACAGGATTAGAGATTTATCCCTTGTTTCCTGTCTAGAATTGGATTCCGGTTCCTTCAATTCTATACTTCTGATATCTCTGCGTGAAATTTGAAATTTTATTCAGCAATTATTGTTTTTCTCCTCTACCAATAGGAGTAGATAGGTTTGCCTATCGTCCGGTTCACACTCCTCCCGGGTCTTTTGAACAGAAAAAGATGTTAATCATTTGTTTCCTATTTAGGATTGTGTTTCTGGTTTCTTCTAAAATCTACTTCATCTCTATACTCTTAACATCTCCGCCTGAATTTTATTCGTTTAGTCTTGAATTAGATGTCTATTCTTCCTATTATCTTGCCCTTTTTTAAGCTAATACAACTCCTCAAAATAACGTTCTACCTTGAGTGACCATTGGACCTTGTATTGAGTGAACATTATTAAGAAAATATATATACTATTGTGAAAGGTACGAATCCATCCCCTCCCTAGCTAAGGGTTGAAACTGCCGTAATGTAGCTTCGGTGTGCTTTTTCTATAAATAATTTCTCGGTCACGATGACTTGTGACAGCGTGCTAGCACGACCACTGATGGCCTCCAAGAAGTTCCGCCTACCAACTGCGTTCAAAAGGCTCGGAGTATGGTAAGGCTTTCAGTTAATTCCAAACGGTACCATACGATAGGACTGTCTCTCTAAGTTGATATTATCAAGAACTCAACAGCTTTCTAACATCAACGGCTAAAAATGACTTTGAGCGAGTGAAATCAGTTGGGTCTTGGCGAAGATCATCTTTTTTTAAAAATATTGTTGAGTGGCGATACAAAATCGAAAACAAATAACTGTACTAGATAACGTAAACCACATCAGTTGAGGACTATCAACAGCAGCAACAACTAAAATGGATTACACCTGTAATTCGAAGAGAATATAATAATAATCAAGGTTTTGATATTCCACATTACTTGAAATAAAAAGTTAGGAAGGAAACCCTCAACCAGTACGGGAAAGAAGGATAACATCTACTCGACTATTTTCCTGGGAAATTGTTTTTTAAGAAAAATATTCTATAAATTTCAGTAATTGCAGATCGGTCAATAATTACCAAATGTCTCCTTGGCCGGAAACGGCTAATACGACCGTTACCATAACAATTCGACTGTTGGTATTGAAGCTAAGTCACATGATCGTAACGCTAATGTTCTCACCACTCGGTCACTATATACATAAACACACACACACGCAGAGAGACACGCGCGTGCGCACACACACGCACACACACGCACGCACACGCACACACACGCACACGCACACACGCACACGCACACACACACACGCGCACGTACACACGCACGTACACACGCATACGCACGTACACACGCACACACACACACACACACATACACACATACACACATATATATATATATATATATATATATATATATATATATATATGTGGTGTACGCTAAGGAACTGCTGATGACAGTTATTTTTAAAACATTATGCATGTGTATACATAAAAAATAATTTTAATGTGATTGATAAATTATTTTGAATGATCGTTGATTGTTGGACACATATTTAAATCTCTTTCGAACTCTGAAAAGGGAGGAAAAACAACCGGTCAGTTTCTCTCTCTCTCTCTCAATCTCTCTCTCTCTCTCTCTCTCTCTCTATATATATATATATATATATATATATATATATATATATATATATATATATATATATATATATTTGAGTGAATATACATAATATTAAATGTCGATAGAATATGTTTCGCACTTAAACCTAAAGATTGCAAGAACTGCATGAAATTCCGAGTCGTGCAATCGACATTGAATGTTATGTATATTCACTAATAGATACTTATAGCTCTGCTTCATGACATTGAGCACTGTATTTATAACACCTGAGGACGCAATATATTTATACGTACGTGCAAGTATATGTGCGTGTATGTTTATTCTTTATCATACCCATACCTATATATATATATATATATATATATATATATATATATGTATATGTATATATATGTATATATATATATATATGTATATGTATATATGTGTGTATGTATATATACACTACAATAAGAATTTGTTCTAGTTCGAGAATGCTTAATACACACACGTATGCGTACAAGTTATTATACATGTAAGTAGACTAGACTATGGTCTGATGATAGGTTGACATGCGAAGCTGCAAGTCACCACGTTTGTATATACAAATATATATGAAATTAAAATCACTT
>OZ038520.1:12523609-12543609 GCA_964036315.1 Acanthosepion esculentum
TATTACACTTTGATCCCAGACCGATGTTTAGGCAGTGGTAAAAGTGGAATCCGATTATCACTGGCTGCTCGATCAATGAATACCGAATGTTTCCTAACTAGGAAATGGCTAATATTAACATTACCTTTAGAGATGAGCAGAACAGATATTACAGTGAAGAAATGCGTTACTCAAGTAGCACTGGCTGTTTGGTCAATGAATGCCGAATGCTTCCTCATAAGGAAACGGCTAATAATGTCATTACCGAACGCGTATTTATAATGTTAGTCACAATTATACGTGAAGTTGTATGTGCCACGTCTTTCTTTTTGCTCTGCTGTATTACAAAACGTTTCTTTTAAGAAATTTGTGTATTCAATAAAATAGCATTAATGTGGTTTTCAAATTTTAAGCATTGTTTATTTTATGTACGAATTTTGTTAGATTTCTTAAATAGACTATTAAACAAAGTCAACATTTCTTACTTTTGCGTATCTGTTCTAAATCAAGCTATGATTTAAATGCTAAGATCGTTAACACTTCAGATCGGAAAATGGGTTATTTGAATATCTAAACAATTTAATTATAAAAGCTATCAATAAAAAAAAGTCGATTATTAGAAAGATCACAAAGATCACATTAGAAATAAATTAACGAAACCGTTAATTAGTAATATCTGATTTTTATAACTCTGTATATAAATTACCTATTTCCATTGACAAAGAATTTTAATATATATATATTAATTTCTTTTATTGTTCTTCATCATTTTTATAAATACAAATATTTAAGTAAATGATCTGTTTATAATAAACAGTATTAACAAAATTTACTGGCCTGAACGACCGAGGAATTTCCGAGGAATTTCACAGAAATCGAACATGTATCCTAAACGGAACCGTCATATAGCCTGACGTGTTATACCAGTTCAGCTACGAAGGATGTCTGGTAAGCAAGGTCAATTTTACTGCTTTTAAACGACAAATTTCCCATCGATCTTGCTAACCAGATGCTCCTTCGAGACTGAACTTGTATAATACGTCAGGCTATATAACGGTTCCATGTAATATACAGGTTCGATTCCTGTCGGAGGATGAATATTTTCTATGAAATTTCTCAGACGTTCAGGCCGGTAAATGTTGTTAATACTGTTTATTATAAACAGAACATTTACTTAAATATTTGTGTCTATGTAAATAACATATAAAAATATAATAGATTAAAATAATTGTCGGAATTAGTCTATTTCTTAGTATATATATATATATATATATATATATATATATATATATATATATATATATATATATATATATATATATAAAGTTTAATTGTCAGAGTTGAATCAGACCAGGAAACAATAGAATTAAAAAGTGCACAATACACATGTGAAAAATAAAATAAAAGTAAAAATAACCTGTAGAAGTTTTAAGTTTAAAAATCAGGAGGTCAATTGGACCCGCTACCTTGGTTTCAGCCTTACGGTATCCTCAGGCGATTTTTGTTAAATGACCATTTGATAAAAATTAAATGATCATTTGATAAAAATTGCCTGAGGATACCATAAGTTTGAAAGCAAGGTAGCGGATTCAACTGACCTCCTGATTTTTTAAGTATATATATATATATATATATATATATATATATATATATATATATAGAGAGAGAGAGAGAGAGAGAGAGAGAGAGAGAGAGAGAGAGATTTATGTATTATATATATATATATATAGAGAGAGAGAGAGAGAGATTTATATATTATATATATATAATATATATTATGTATTATATATATAATACATAAATCTATATATATATATATATATATATACCGTATCCACATGCAAATGACCACCTAACGTTTTTTTTAAATATACTAAAGAACGCTACATTATTCTTTTCAAAAGTAAATAAATAAACGCACGACGTTGGATATATATGTATTTTTGTTTCGACTTTCCTTAAAACTTCCCTGTTGCTCACATGTTTCATCTATGGTATTCTCAGAATTCTTATTTGGAACCACATCTCTGTTGTCTGAAATCCCCTCTTCATCTCTTAGGAAAGTGTTAACCATTCACTACTATGTAGGAGGATTGATGATCATATGTTACATATGTTACATATCATGTAGAAGGATATATGTAACACATGTAACATGTTATATATTATGTCGGAAGCTTGATGATACATATGTTATGTACGCTACCCATTATGCTTGAGGATTGATGCTACACGTTACAAATGTTATATGATAAGTATGTGGAATTATGCTATATATGTTATATATGTTATATACCATGTAGATTGATGCTTCATATGTTACACGTGTTACATACTCTGTATGTGGATTTATGCTACATGTGTTACATATTACGTAGGGGAATTGTTGTAACATACGTTACATGTGTTATGTATGTTATATACTGTGTGTGATGACTGATATAACATATGTTACATATGTTACGTACTATGAAGGAAGTTTGAAGTTACAAAGTGGTTCAGCACCCTTTCCTTTCCTTTTCTTTTTCCAGTGAAACCTTTTTGTCTTTTAATACTTTGTTTCGGTTTTGAAAGGTATCTTTCGCCATATCATCTACAAGTTTCTCTGACACATATCCAATGGTCTGTCATAATATTTCCTATATATTTCTGTACTTGCTTGGTTTTAACATCTCTCATTTATACCTTTTTATCTTGGGCTTTCTGTTTTATTAATGATCATAGATTTTGTCTTCTTACAATTCACAGGTAATCCTTTCTTTCTGCTTTCTTGGAAAGCCAATATATTCTGTACAGACACTTGTTGCTACACATTCTTCTCGTTCCTTTCTCTAGTATTGAAAATTTGTTGCTTCAAAATGAAATATTTGCATACATTTGGGCATTAATTCATTATTAATTTTTAAAAAAGCAGTTTAGTAATCAGTAAAAGGAACAGACTAACATGTAAATTACAAATTGGAGATACCAAAACCAAACCACTACAATAATCTATGTATATGGGAATTGTTTTAACAGAGGACGGAAAATGTGACACCGAAATCCGAAGGTGCATTTAATAGTAAAGATGCCTTTCAGATGCTAAGCAGAGTATAAAGAAACAATGAAATTTCGTTAGAAAGAAAGAAAAGAGTGCTGGGCCGTTACGTAATATCACTCCACTTATATGGCAGTGGATGCTGGACAATCTCTTCACAGATGGTGAAGAGACTTGAAGCAACAAAAATGTGATTTTACAAAAGGGTGCTGAGAATACCATGAAGTTTTAGAGAAAATGGAAACAAAAAGGATACTTATATTTAACACCAGAAAGAGGCAGTTGAAATTTCTAAGGCACATAATAAGAAAAGAGGGTTTGTAAAATTGGATACTCATAGATTGAAAACAAAAGGAACAGAGGAAAATGCATAACTTACCTAGTGAGGGTGAGCAAATGGATAACAGAACAGGGTTTAGGAGAGATAACAAGAAGACTAAAATTTATTAAGAGCTACGAAATATTATCTAGTCCATGCGAACGATACTTTCCTTAGCTGCATAGTACGGGCTTCGCCAGGACTACATAGTTTTGAATTCAGAGTTTTCCTTCTCCTAGACAGGTTGCTATCAAAGGCTATAGAACTCATAGCTGTGGGGAGAATAGTTGGTTTCATACTTTTCCCAAGAGTTGCAAAGGACAGGAAATCATGGGGAACCATGATCACCACAGATCTGAATGGACATGACACACAGAAGAAGATAGAGTGCGTTACAAAATTCTTTAGAGAGGAAGCCTACCTCCAAATCAACAACTGAAGCATTGTCTTCACCTAAACTCCAACACTGACTGCTGGAAGAGGAGAAATTTTGCTGCTTTGAGCCCAGAGATAGAATAAATGAGTGTGAATATATGTATGAATATTCGCATGGGGAGACGGGCGGACAGATGGATGGGGCAGGTAGCCGATTTGATGGATTGGTGCACTTATCTAATATCGATACAATCCAACAAATGATGTGCTTCAATATTTTTTAGATTAAGCATCATTGATATTCATGAGTTTATTCGAAATAATATCCACAATTTGTCATTTTCTACAAAAAAATATATACCTATTTACATACGTACAGATAAAATCACTCAGCCTATCTATGTGATCTTTATCATTCTCAAAATATAGTTTGCTAATCATACATATTCATGTCAATCGAATTCTTTCTTTCTCTATATCGCTTTCATTCAACTCACAAACGCACATACAAACATGTGTGCATGCATAAACGTATTTGCATATACGTTATTGTATGAATTTAAATACATGCCAAATATGAAACAATTTTCCTTTTCCCTGCCACTATTCATATGTATGCTTAATACAATGATATAAATTATGGCTTAGATAGATAGATAGATAGATAGATAGATAGATAGATAGATAGATAGATAGATAGATAGATAGATAGATGTAAACAGGCTCAGATAGATAGATAGATAGATAGATAGATAGATAGATAGATAGATAGATAGATAGATAGATAGATAGATAGATGTAAACAGGCTCAGATAGATAGATAGATAGCTAGATAGATAGATAGATAGATAGATAGATAGATAGATAGATAGATAGATAGATAGATGTAAACAGGCTCAAATAGATAGATAGATAGATAGATAGATAGATAGATAGATAGATAGATAGATAGATAGATAGATAGATAGATAGATGTAAACAGGCTCAGATAGATAGATAGATAGATAGATAGATAGATAGATAGATAGATAGATAGATAGATAGATAGATAGATGTAAACAGGCTCAAATAGATAGATAGATAGATAGATAGATAGATAGATAGATAGATAGATAGATAGATAGATAGATGTAAACAGGCTCAAATAGATAGATAGATAGATAGATAGATAGATAGATAGATAGATAGATAGATAGATTTGAATAGACTGATGCTACACGTTACAAATGTTATAAAAACAAAAAGAGAGTGAGAATTGACAGAGTGAGAGAGAGAGATGAATAGACTAAGTTATAGAAAAATATGAACAGAGATAGATAGATAGATAGATAGATAGATAGATAGATATGAATAGACTGATATAAAACAAAAAGAGAGTGAGAATGTACAGAGTAAGAGAGAGAGATATGAATAGACTAAGGTAGATAGAGACTAAGATAGAGAAAATTATGAGCAGTGATAGATAGATAGATAGATAGATAGATAGATAGATAGATTTGAATAGACTGATATATAAACAAAAAGAGTGAGAATTGACAGTGAGTGAGAGAGATGAATAGACTAAGATAGAGAAAAATATGAACAGAGATAGATAGATAGATAGATAGATAGATAGATAGATAGATTTGAATAAACTGATATATAAACAAATAGAGGGCGAGAATGGACAGAGTGAGAGAGATGAATAGACTAAGATAGAGAAAAATATGAACATAGATAGATAGATAGATTGATAGATAGATAGATAGATAGATAGGAAAAGAGGAGGTGAGATAGATAGATAGATAGATAGATAGATAGATAGATAGATAGATAGATAGATAGTTAGGAAAAGAGGAGGTGATATAGATAGATAGATAGATAGATAGATAGATAGATAGATAGATAGATAGATAGATAGATAGATAGATAAACTTGTCAATATTTAACTAATATTAACCAATCTATTAATAATCAAGAAAGCTCTCTATCAATTTGTTGGACATATCCGAGTTCTCTTTCTTTTTCTATGTATGGAAAAACATACACTTGCGTACCAACATATACAGATTACAATACATGGTATTGAATAGTTTCTATCCTCTGTCTCTGTCTCTGTCTCTGTCTCTGTCTCTCTGTCTGTCTGTCTCTATCTCTCTCTCTCTCTCTCTCTCTCTGTCTCTCTCCCAAAAAACAGAAAACATTTTTCATAGACATATCTGTAAATTCTTGGCAAGAGTTTCCGGGTGCCAATATAGGCGCCAGAATCGGCAATATTGTACATCCCCACTACCTTACGCTACCTTACCACCCATTCACACACAACTATCGACATCTCCCAACCCTTCATCACGATCGTCGTTAAACTCACAACAGATCCCGCTCCTAAACAGAACCCCAGGGGCATCTGACCCCACCCGCCATTCTTCGTTAAGATTTTTTTTTCTTTTTCAAGGCGGTATTGATGTTGGTGACGTTAGGGAATGATTCTCCATTTACCCACACCGCCGAGAACCCGTTAACAGAACGAAATCTTATTTCGTTCAAAGACATACAGAATAAGATGAGTTGTAGGTATGACCATTAATTGAAGTGATTCTTTATCAGTAGCTCTGTAAGGAGAAAAGAAAACGGTAAACACTGAGACCCGTCATTTAGAATCACATAACGTAAGGAACAAATCGAAAACGAGGCTAAAAAAAAAGTGAAGACAGGCACGGACAAATTGAGACAGATTGTTATTCTGAACAGATTGAGATAGATAGATAGATAGATAGATAGATAGATAGATAGATAGATAGATAGATAGATAGTGAGAGAGTAAGAGAGTGAAAGAGATAGAGAGATTCAAACACACTAAGATATATAATCAGAGAGAGAATGAACAAAAGTAGAGAGATGAACAAACTGATAGAGAAAGAAATGATCAGGCATAGACAGGTAGATAGTGAGAGAGTGAGAGAGACAGAGAGAGTCAAACACACTAAGATATATAATCAAAGAAAAAGAGAGTGCGTGAAGGAACAAAAATAGAGCGATGAACAAACTGATAGAGGAAGAGATGAGCAGGCATAGATAGATAGATAGATAGATAGATAGATATGAACTGAGATAGCTAGTTAGCTATATATATATATATATATATATATATATATATATATATATATATATATATATATATTAATACAAACAAAAATTGATACATAAATTTTTAAACTTTCATATATATATATATATATATACATATATATATATATATATATATATATATATATATATATATATATATATATATATATATATATGATGAAGATGTGGAAAAGACAAATCAAAATCCGAATATGTGAGTTTACTGTTTTTATTTTGTTTTTGTTTTTGTTATTCTGTCGACGTCAGACGTTTCAGTCAAATAGATCTTCTTCAGGACATGGTTAATGGAGACATATTTATATTAGATTTAAGTTAGATGAAGAGACGATATATACAGGACTAGTCAGAAACAGATGTCTCCATTAACCATGTCCTGAAGAAGGTCTATTTGACTGAAACGTCTGACGTCGACAGAATAACAAAAACAAAAACAAAATAAAAACAGTAAACTCACATATTCGGATTTTGCTTTGTCTTTTCCACATCTTCATCATACCGTCGGATCTACATCCACACATTTGCTTACATATATATATATATGGTGTATTTCGGCAGTAATCTCTCTTTCGAACGGTTCTTTAAAGACGACAGACAAGGTATTATGATAAAGCTTCTTATTCAATTTTTCTTGTGTTCGTACATGAGTTTTCTTTTCTGGACACAATGTGTGTAAAAACTGTTCCAAAAATTCTGCATTTTCTTGCGTTTTCGACTATAGTTTCGTCATTATCAAGGATGATTTTATTTTACTTTTAATTGTATGTATGGGATGTTTTATTTTCCAAACACGGTCAGCACATTGTGTCTGTGTTCAGAGTTAATGTTATTGAGTGTTGGTTTGTTCTTTTTTATTATTAGGCTTTCCATTTTTTAAAGTATAATAGCTTCATTCACATGAAGCTATTATACTTGTATTCTCTACTGGTATGTTTTAGATGGAGTCTGGTAGGATTTTGTGCGTGTTTAAATGAGTTCTAACGGAGGTTGTATGTCGTTTGGATAGACATGTAGTAGTGCGACCGATGTAATTATTTATGAATTTGGTTTGATCAGGAACGTTGTTCCTTAAGGGGTATTTGAACTCGTAAATAATGTTGGTTCTTGTAGCTTTGATTTTGCAGATGTGTTGCTGGTTTTGATAATAAGCTCAGCTGTTTAAAATAGATAGATTAACTTGTCAATATTTAACTAATATTAACCAATCTATTAATAATCAAGAAAGCTCTCTATCAATTTGTTGGACATATTCGAGTTCTCTTTCTTTTTCTATGTAAGGTAAAACATACACATGCGTACCAACATATACAGATAACATGGTTTTGAAGTTTCCATCCCCCCTCTCTCTCTGTCTCTCTCTTTCTCACTTTTCTCTCTCTCTCTCTCTCTTTGTCTCTGTCTGTCTGTCTCTGTCTGTCTGTCTGTCTCTCTCTCTCTCTCTCTCTTTGTCTCTGTCTGTCTGTCTGTCTGTCTGTCTGTCTGTCTCTCTCTCTCTCTCTCTCTCTCTCTCTCTCTGTCCCCAAAAACAGAAAACATTTTATGCATAATAGATAATTTAATTTTCTTGTTTAGGTTGACTGGGGTTGTGTATTACTTTATGATATTTCTAAGTGAATATTCAACCTCCTTGTAGTTATATATGGCTTTTGTAGATGTAAATATAATTGTTTTTGTCTGTGTGTTCAGTGTCGTAATTAATTACTTTGAGAAGAAATATTGTAATCTGGTGGTCGATGAGGTAGTTAGCAAATCCATTGTTAACGAGTGTCTGTTTTGCGTTGTTAAATTCTTTAAGGAAAAGTAGAAAAGTAGGTGAGAGGAAGAATTCTCGTGAGTTCTCTTTAGGAAATTTATTATAACAGCTATTGTATATCTGAGTAGGCATTTACTCTTAAAATATATATATATATATATATATATATATATATATATATATATATATATATATATATATATATATTGGCAATGCTTAAGAATCCTCAAACACTAAGAGCAATAATATTCCTGAAGCAGGCATTTATAAAATAAATTGCCAAAACTGTTCCTCCCAATATATCGGAGAAACAAGCATATATATATATATATATATATATATATATATATATACATATATATATATATATATATATACATATATATATATATATATATATATATATATATATATATATATATATATATATATATATATATATATATATATATATAATGACGACTTATATTAACAACGACAAATGTTCCTTCTTAAAAGTTTAATATTTAGATTATATACATCCGAAACTGTTTGGAAGTCGTCGATGTCTGTGCTAGCAGTAATTCATAAATCATCGTGACCGAGTGTCTGAGCGTACTGGGTTCAAATGTAACTAAGGTCTGTTCGGCATGGTTGTAGTATAAACCACAGGTGGGCTTCATCAGCAGAAACGCGGATTAACCAGCCACTTTTGCAGAAGGGGTCTAATCACAAACGAACAGTTAGCCATTATATATATATATATATATATATATATATATATATATATATATATATATATATATATATATATTCTATGTGTCGTGACTCCTCTTCAGGAAGTGGGTGATCACTGCTGCCCACAACTTCTTTTATGCGCTGTTTTTCTCTGTCCTTGTTGCCTTCAATGTGTCCTGTGAGTTTCAACGTTTACAAGCCCTCATTCCTCATTATGTGCTCTAGAAATTTCAACAGTGTATTTCTGATGCTACGTATAAGTACCTTTGTTACATCCATTTTCTCTATAAAAAAAGTCGTCATTGCTCACATGTTCAGTACCTGTCATTCTTAGATTAGTTCTGTAGGACCATATTTCTTTTGCCGCATGTCTTTTCTCCATCTTTCGTGTGATTAAACAGTATTCACTGTCATGTAGAATAGTTATGTATTTGGGCAACAATCCCTTCTTAAGACATGTTTCATTGAACATGATTGACAAGATATTTTTGTTTAGCGTTTTATTATTTTTTGTGTCTTCTTTTTGGTATTTAATATGCGTAACAAGAAAGAAGGAGAAAATAAAAAAATATCAAATGGACAGGAGAATTTAGAAAACGTATATGTAAGTGTGGAGGGTAGATAGAGAAACTAGATCAATCAATGTAATAATATTATTATAATTATTCTTGTCTCTCTCTCTCTCTCTCTTTCCCCGTTAGTTGGAATAAACCTTACGTCCTGCCAATACCGCATAAATAATGAACTCTTCCGTTTTGATCGCGTGGAAAGAGGAGAAAAGATACTACTTGGTTTCAGTGAGAAAAAGAAAGAAAGAAAGAAAGAAAGAAAGAAAGAAGTATTTAATGTCTCCTACCCATACCTAATAAATAATGGACTATTTCGTTTTGATCGCACGAAAAGAGGGGTAAAGATATTACTCGGTTTAAGTGAGAAAAAAGAAAGAAAGAAAGAAAGAAAGAAAGAATTTTAGGCTTGTAATTCTTGGGTCTCAGCTAATGATTTTAAATTAATTGATTTAAGCGAAATCGGCTGACAAAGCTGCAATGAAAAATTTTTGCAGGTAAGTTAAGCATGATAATGGTTAACCATTTCTTAATAGGTAACCGATTCAGAAGCCGCGCACACTGAGCCTCTGAGTTTTGAAATGTTCACTTTTATATTTACATACGCTCTATCTCTGATATTGAGCACTTTATCCCATAAATATAGCATAACTTAAACTATATATATATATATATATATATATATATATATATATATATATATATGTGTGTGTGTGTGTGTGTGTGTTTATGTGTGTGTGTATATGTATAAAATGTTTATTACTATAATGGTTACCTTGCTGAATGTACATGATTGAGTAGACATACATTTTTTCACTTGAATTAATGTCTACCGTCCTCGACGCAGGAAATCTTATTAAAGATATACATTCTCTTATCCAGGGAAACTATTTTTTTAGCAAGGCACGCTTTCCCGTGTGTGTGTGTGTGTGTGTTGTTTTATTTGGAGAACTGATTAAACCTCCTAGAAATAAGCAGAATATCCCTATCTCAACACAATCATAAATAAAAGTTACTAATCATCGCATTCTATGTGATTGTGAGTGATTACTACTTCTTCTAAATACCAAAATGTTTCTGAACTTTCAAGATAAATGCAAACAGACTGAACGAATTTGAACATCGATTCTACCTGTAATCTACCTGTTCGCCAAATTTTTATTATCCTATTTATGGTTCACTTTTAACTTTTATTTATTTTGGGATTCAATTCTAATACTTTTGACAGGAAGTAGCGCTTTTATAACCATTAACATTATTCTCACCTTCATTTCCAAGATTAGTGACATTCAAACATCAAGATTTTAAAATTATTTATTATTATTATTATTATTATTATTATTATTATTATTATTATTGTTGTTGTTGTTGTTGTTGCTGTTGTTGTTTTATTTCCTTTGATTTCTGGTGTATCCTCATTTCTTTCCGGGTCCCGACCAGAGACCTAAAGCCAGAAATGACATTATGAGCAGTTTTGAAAAAAATATATCACACATATTTTACATAGATAAATCTCTTCGTAAAGCTGTACTTGTGAGTACAATTTTTTTTGTATTTATTTAAAGCATGGGTTACCAGGGATTCCTTCAATGAGTTTATTGGAATCTTTTCCAATCAATCCAAGGACTTCAACTACCAACGATTATCATTATTATTATTATTATTATTATTATTATTATTATTATTATTATTATTATTATTTCCTTTGATTTATGGTGTATATTCATTTCTTTCCCTTCCTGACCAGCGACCTAAGGTCAGAAATGACATCATGACATTTTCCACTGAGCAACTTTGAAAACAAAAATCGCACATATTTTACATAGATAAATCCCTTCATAAGTTGTGGGCTGTACTTGTGAGTACAATTTTTTGTATTCTTTAAATGAGTCTATTAGAATCTTTTCCATCCGAGGGCTCCAACTACAACAGGAATTGTTAATGTCCTCATGCGCTACATTTTTGAGATTTCGATTTTAAGGTTCTTGTATATTTATAGTTTATTATTATTATTATTATTATTATTATTATTATTATTATTATTATTATTATTATTATTATATTTCAATTCCTACTAGGGTCACACAATCTACCAAGTCTGCGGTAGTGGTGTGTTGTTATGGCCACATTTCATGATTCGTTTTTCTAATTCCCATAACATCACTCGCGTTACATGGACAAAGTTCTTAATGTGTGGGCTGTACTTATCAAAACATTTTTTTTTGTATTTCTCTTAACCTGGGATTTCTAGTGATTTTTTTTTTATGTATTGTTGTGTTCCTTTTTTTATTATTCCAAGTGCATCTACTATGACTGGTATACTATACACATTTTATACTTCGATATTTTTTCAAATTCCTTGGTTGTTGTTACAGTCCCCTGGACAAGCCATATCAATTAGTAGGCCGATTTTTTCTTTTTTGGTTTTTGACAATTATGTCCGGCTTATATGCTTCAATCTTCATGTCTGTAAAAATGGTGCAACCCTATAGGATTGCGATGTTTTCTATTTCTGCAACCAATGCTGGGTGATATTCATACCAATGTTTATTAACATCTTTCGCAAAGTGTTTGCATATTGTCCAGTGTAAGTATTGCCCCACTCTGTCGTGAGGGTTTTATATTCATTGGACGCAATTACAGAACATCCTGAGATTGGATGGTCCATGGTTTCTTAATATTTGTCACAGAACCTACATTTTGGATTCACACTATTATGTATGATATTTGCATGAAAGTTCCTAGTGAAAAGACTCTGATCTTATGCTGCAAGGATAAAACCTTCCCATAAAAAATCCCATAGAATTGTGATGTCTTCTATTTCTGTAACCGAAGCTGGGTGACGTTCATAGCCGTGTTGATTATCATCTTTTCCGAAATGTTTGCACATTGTCCAGTATAAATATTGCCCCACTCTATCGTGACGATTTTTATATTCACTGAGCGCAAATACAGAATATCCTGTGATTAGATGGTCTATGGTTTCCTGATATTTGTCAGCGAATCTACATTTTGGATCCACGCTATTATGTATGATATTATCCTGAAAGGTTTCTAGTGAAAAGACTCCTGTCTTGCACTGCAAGAATAAAGCCTTCCGTTTCAGCCTTTAATCCAGATGCTCGTAACCATCGATGGGTGTTAACTTTATCAGCATCGGCTTCATTAGCACGTTCTGGATATTGTCTTATCAGCGTTGTTTCATCTGTTCAAGAGTTTTATCTTTGGCTTTCTTTTTCATCATTTTGCTGTAAAATTTGATTTTTGGGTTCTATTTTGGTTTTCTACAAAATCTACTAAATGTAAATCTCGTTTGTATTTACAACCTTCTTTCATGATTGAATATTTTTTCTTTCTGTTTTTGTGTTTGACTAATTGTATCATCCAGTCCTTTGTTGTTTCCATGTATGTTACTAAGCCGATAGTTGTTGTCTTGTATGAGAATTCGAGCTGAATAAGACCTATTCCGCCTTCAACGGGGTTATGTATAGACTGTCTACATCAGCCTTTGGATTATGCAGGCTATGCTTAGAAAGAAGTTATCTTCTCTTAGAATCCATTCGTCTGATATCATTTAAAGCCCAGTTCAAGATTTTGAAACTGTATTGATCCACTGGGATGGCAAGGATATTAACGGCAATAATTCTATTCTAAGAATTCAGTTCAGTTCTTAATATCAGTCGCACGCTTCTATAGTACTCTTTTTGCACTATTTCTTTCATTTTTTTTATTGTGAATTCCTTCACTCACATTTACACCGAGGTACTTATAAGCTTCTTCATGCTGTAAATGTGATTGTTACCACAGGGTCTAAGACAATAGAGGAGTTTTGTTGTAGTGATCCTCGTAATATTGTGGCCTTAGCATATTTATCCAAACTGAATTCAATTCTGATGTCATCATTGAAATATTTTACTGCTTTCAAGAGTCCTTCGAGCTGACATTTCTAGCATACAGGATACAAGTTCCCTTGGTTAATGCTATGAGGGATATACAAAATAGTAGCGCTAACACCTTGAACTATTCTTCTCTTGGTGTTTATTTCACCAGACTTAAAAACTCCATTTATATATTATTGTTTTATTTCTCGTGTATACTCATTTATTTCCGGGTCCCAATCAGAGACCTATGGTCAGAAATAGCATCATGACACTTTCCAATGAGCAATTAAAAAAAATACATATTTTATATAGATAAATCCCTTTGTAATGTGTAAGCTGTACTTGTGAGTGCAACCTTTTTGTACTTCTTTAAGGAATGGGCTACCAGGATTCCCTTCAGTGAGCCTATCGGAACATTTTCCAACCAATCCGAGGGCTCCAATCACAACAGGGATTGTTGATGTTCTCATGTGCAAAATTTTTAAGATTTCGATTTCAAGGTCCTTGTATTTTGATAGCTTTTTGAAGATATTCAAAGATAAATTTCTGTCTGCAGAGACTGCCATATCAATATAGAGGTAATTTTTTGTTTGTTCTGTCTGTGTGTATTGTGTAGTGCCATAAAATTGTAACAGGTCCTATCTCCGTAATCGGGCCTGGGTGATGTTCATACCAATTTCTTTCAGTTTCCTTCCCGTAGAAGTTGCAGATTTTCCAGTGCAGATATTGGCCCACTCTGTCATGCCGGGTTTTATATTCAGTGGGTGCCAATATCGTGCAACCTGATACAAGATGGTCAATTGTTTCTGGATATTTATCACAGAATCTGCATTTTGGGCTAACACAATTTTTTAGTATGTGCACTTGATAACTTCTAGTTAACAAGCATTGGTCCTGTGCAGCAAGGACAAAACCTTCGGTTTCAGCTTTTAACCCTGTACTTCGAAGCCACTGATGGGTACGGGTTTTGTCTACATCAGCTTGTTTGATACGGGCAGAGTATTGGCCATGAAGCGGTTTATCTTTCCATTGTTTCTGTATCTGGTCGGTTGCATTTGTCTTTGCTTTCTTTTTTAAGTATTTTGCAGCTTCAGCCGGTGTGTTGTGCTTTACTTGTATTTCTGCGCCCATTTGAAACTCAGTTTTGAACTTGTTGGCTTCCTTTATTACGGAATAAAATCGTTTACTACTTTTATGTTATTTGACACATATTATCACCCAGTCTTCTGTAGTTTCCAGGTATCTTTGAACAACAGTTGTTGAAGTTTTGTAAGACAGTTCTAGTTGAACTAATCCTCTGCCTGCTTCGAATCTGAGCACATACAGACGATCAACATCAGCTTTGGGAGGATGCATGCGGTAGTAAGTGGGAAGCTTTCTCGTTTTGGCGTCTATTCGCTTAACGTCAGCTATGTTTCAATTAAGGATGTTGGAACTGTCTTGCACCACAGGAACAGCCAATGTGTTTATTGCTGATATTCTGTATTTTGAATTCATCTTGGTATTCAGTATATTTTTAAATCATATTCACTTGGAAATATTTTTTTTACATGCCAAAATTATATTTTTAAATATTTAAAATATTGTTTGTTTAAAGAAAGCTGAAATATAAATAATTACTTTACAAACAACTGGACGAAACAGCAAAGCGGGATCTCTTTTTGCCTGTCTTTAACTTTAAAATATTTTAATTTAAAAAAAAAATTGTTTGTTAAAATAAAAATACTTACTGTATAAACAACTCAGAAATCATTATGCGCCGGACAGGGGATCTACGCACGCTTTTAGTATTATATAAATAAATAAAACTAAGATGACACATTTTACATAAATAAAGTCCTTTGTAAGGTGTGAGCTCTGCTGGTGAGTTTTGTATTTCATTAAAGCATGACCTACTAGGAATCCTTTCAATGCATCTATCTGAACGCTTGCCAATCAATCCGAGAGCTCTAACTACAACTAGAATTAATGATATCCTCCTGTGCAATATTTTTGAGATTTCCATTTCAAGATCCTTGTATTCAGATATTTTTTGAAGATCTTCAATTATACATTACAATCTACAGGTACTGCCATATCAATAAGAAAGCACATTCCGTCCTTTGACATTCGTTCTGGCTTTTGATGACAATGCCTAAGCGATTAGCTTTGATTGTTTTATCTGTGTATATTGTAAAGTCCCATAAAATTAGTACGTGTCCTATCTCTATAACCGTGTTTCGCTGATGTTTACATTAATTTCTTGCGGTTTTCTTCCCGTTAAAGTTACATATATTTCAGTTCATATATTGGCCGATAGTGTCATGCCGAGTCTTATATACAGTGTGTCCTAACAACGTTCAACCTGATACAAGATGGCCAATTGTTTCTGGATATTTATAACAAAATCTGCATTTCAGGTTAACGCCATTTTTCAGTATGTGTGCTTGGTAATTTCTAGTTAGCAAGTATTGACCCTAAGCAACAAGAATAAAACCTTCGGTTACAGCTTTTCACCCTATACTACATAACACTGATGGTTACGGGGTTTGTCTACATCAACTTGTTTGGTACGGTAGAGTACTGATCATGAAGAGGCTTATCTTGCCATCGTTTTTGTATTTGGTAAATTACACTTACTTTCTTTTTTTACCTTCTTTGCTGCTGTAGTAGGTGTATTATGGCTTATTTGCACTTCCTTCATTCACTTGAAATTCCCTTTTAGATTTGTTGGCTTCCTTTATTACTGAATAAAATTTATTATTTCTTTTATGTTCTTTGACACAGGTCATCATCCAGTCTTCTATAGTTTCCACGTATCTTTGAAGACCGAATGTTGTGGTTGTGCAACACTGTTCTAGTTGAACTAAACCTCTGCCTCCTTTGGATCTGGACACATACAGACGATCAAAATCAGTCTTACGATTATGCATACGGTGGTAAGTGAGAAGCTTTCTCGTTTTGACATCCATTCCCTTAATGTCAGCTCTGGCCAAGTTAAGGATAATGAAACTATATTGCAACACGGGCAGCCAAAGTGTTTATGGTTGATATTCTGTTTTGTGAATTCAACCCAGTCTTTAACGCCAGATGCACACGCCTGTTGTATTCTTTTCTTACCTTCTCCTTCATTTTGGTATGCTGTATTCCATTTTTTTCGCTAATTCTTAGGTACCTATAGGCTTCTTCTTGTTCCAGTCCTATAATCTTTGTTCCAAAATCTAGATCTATTGAATCTATTTCTGTAATTCTACCTTTCTTAAATATTACTTTTGCACATTTATCTAATTCGAAATCCATACCTATGTCATCACTAAAACATTTTACATTATTGAGGAGACCCTTCAACACATTGTCGTCTTTGGCAAAGAGTTTGATATCATCCATGTAGAATAGGTGATTAACACTTTCTTTTTAACTTTGTATCCATAGTTGTTATTATTTAGTTCATGCAAAATGGGGATTAAGGACAGACAGAACAGAAGGGGAAACAGGGAGTGACCTTGAAAGATTCTTCGAGGTTCGTTTGGAATATCTTTTGTCGATAGAGCCTACAGTGCTTTTCATATCGCCTTGTTCCTTCAATTTAAATTTCTCTTTAAGTATTTCCTTGGCTGGGGAAATTTCCCTTACTGTTTTATTATATATATTAATATATATTTCTACTTGATCTTCTTGCTTTTCCGTGTTGAAACATTTGAATTTCTTGAAATCTCATTTTGTATCGATAACTCACATCTGATTTTCTCAGTTTCTCGCTTTAATTTTGTCTTCGAAGTGTGTGTTGTTTAATCTTTCATTTGTCTTGATATTGAGTTTTTAATTATTATTATTTCCTTTGATGTGTGTACGCATTTCTTTCCGGGTCCCGACCAGAGACCTAAGGTCAGAAATAGCATCATGGCATTTTCCAATAAGCAATTTTCAAAAAAATCACACATATTTTACATAGATAAAACCCCTCGTAAGTCGTGGGTTGGACTGTAGTGTGGGATTATTATTATTATTATTATTATTATTATTATTATTATTATTATTATTATTATTATTATTATTATTACCTTTGTATACTTTGTGGTTTACCCATTTCCTCTTGGGTATCCTAAGTTCGTCATCATCATCAGCGGCAGCAACGGCAACAGCGACAGAGGCAGCATTATTATTATTGTTATTATTATTATTATTATTATTAAATTAATGCTTGGGCATTTCACGCAGTTTTGACGACCCTTTTGTTCATTTCTAACCTTCATTACTGTTCTTGCTTCAGTGGCTTATAAACTCATTTTTGTTCTAAGCATCATCATCATCATCATCATCATCATCATCATTAACAAGTGAAATATCATCATCATTGCCATCGTCATCATTATTGTTTTATTCAGTAATTAATGATTTTTTCTTTTCTTTCTGTTACTTTTTTTAAAGTTCTTCATTCATTGTTTTTATTGTTCCTTCTACTCCAACCGGCGACTAAATAAAATATTCGATGTTACACCATTCAATAATGATAACTTTAACACGAAAAATATATATTCTAAGCCTTTCTTCGAGAAAACACGCCATAGTTTTATTTAACAACAAAAATTTACATTTTCTTTTTCCTACAAAACTAGCATAGTACCCGTCAAAAATAACGGGATTATTACGTAAGAATCAGCACTTCTGCCTAGGATCAGTATACCCTCTTTGATGTGTCGCGTTCACTATAAAATGAGTTACATATACACAAACATACATACATACATACGAACGAACACCTAAACAAAAAAATGGAAATAAACTTATTCAAACAACAGACCCTTAAAGAATAGACAATATCCAAGAAAATTTGAAGTTGGGGAAACTTATATTGATATTTACAGTTAAGTAATTTTTATATAAAATATATATATATATATATATATATATATAGAGAGAGAGAGAGAGAGAGATAGATAGATAGATAGATAGATAGATAGATAGATAGATAGATAGATAGATAGATAGATAGATAATGGAATGTTCGTGTAGTGCAAAGGATATCGGCGAAAAATTTAAATTAATTGAAGGGAGTTCAAATTTCTGAGCTAATTTGGTTTCATTGCGCTTCCACAAAGGAACTTAGGAAAGATATAGATCCATCTCCTCTCCTCCCGATATGGCTTAAACAGTCATTTAGAATTAAATCTCTAATTTTGCATGACATATATATATATATATATATATATATATATATATATATATATATATATATATATAGAGAGAGAGAGAGAGAGAGAGAGAGAGAGAGAGAGATAGATAATGAAGGAGATGAAATAGATAGATAGATAGAATTTAAAACACAATTCTTGATGAACGTCATAATCCATATATATAAAATCCAAATATACACACATGCAGACACATACACACTCATATATATATATATATATATATATATATATATATATATATATATATATATATATATATATATATATATATATATATATAACGTAAATCATTCATACGACCTGATAAAACCGGAATTTATAAAAAGGATCATACCATTCATTAACGGATTCGAAGTTGATTGTATTTTATTATTAAATATTATTTGCGAGAGTGATTCTTGCCATATAATTAGCTTCAGTATTTGTTTTTCGTTTGAATGATTTACGTTACATAAATTGAACACGCACTACATAATTGATATTTATATATATATATATATATATAGAGAGAGAGAGAGAGAGAGAGAGATATGAACAGAGTGAGATAGATAGATAGATAGATAGATAGATAGATAGATAGATAGATAGATAGATAGATAGATAGATAGATAGAGTAACATGTCCTCCATTTCTCTGCAAGATTTTCTTTAATATCTGTGAATTCCCATGACGTTTTTGGCAAAGAAAGTGGCGTGGTTTCTAGTTGCTTTCTCCATTCTTTCTACACTCATATATATATATATATATATATATATATATATATATATATATATATATATATATATATATATATATATATATATATATATATATATATATGAGTGTACATGTGTCTGCATGTGTGTATATTTGGATTTTATATATATATGGATTATGACGTTCATCAAGAATTGTGTTTTAAATTCAAACGCTAGAACGTGCTCATTTAAAATGAAGATGCTGTTCTTGTCGATCGTTGCCAGTGTTACAAGGATTTTACCTTTTGGCATTTATTCGAGAAGCTTTCCCAAGGAAAGATCAAATCATTTTCCTTTCTTTTCTACTGATCCAAATAAACGAGATATCATGATATG
>OZ038520.1:12548609-12598609 GCA_964036315.1 Acanthosepion esculentum
TTTTATAAATTCAAAATCAGATAGTATAAATCATATGTATGGTATAATTTATATGTATGGTACAAATACAAAATCGGGTGGTATAAATCATATGCATGGTATAAATTATATGTGTGGTATAAATACAAAATTGGGTGGTATAAATCATATGTCTGGTATAAATCATATGTATGGTATAAATTATATCTATGGTATAAACACAAAATCGGATGGTATAACTCATATGTATGGTATAAATCATATGTATGGTATAAATCATATGTATGGTATAAATCATATGTATGGTATAAATATAAAATCGGGTGGTATAAATCATATGCATGGTATAAATTATACGTATGGTATAATTACATGTATGGCACAAATACAAAATCGGATGGTATAACTCATATGTATGGTATAAATTACAAGTATGGTATAAACTATATATATGGTATAAATACAAAATCGGATGGTATAAATCATATGCATGGTATAAATTACAAGTATGGTATAAACTATATATATGGTATAAATACAAAATCGGATGGTATAAATCAGGTGGTAGGTATAACAATTATTAAAGTGGAACCGAGTTAAGTTTCACTTCTGATTTAGTCTGTTTTGTTTACTTCCAAACTAATACTCTTGGAAAAAGTATGAATAAATCGGCATCCCAGCTATGGGTTAAATAGAAGAGCAGACTGGGCTCTCTTTCCTTGTGTGGTAACCAGTTTAATAAGAAGACTACTCCTAATTCAAACCGTGTATATTGTAACGGGGAATCACTTTATTATCTTTCCAATGATTTCATGGGAGTTAGCAGATATTACAAAGAAAGGAACCCCTTTATGAATCATGATCACCTACGTTCTAACGGGACATGACATTAAAAAAATTAGCCAGGTCTAAGAGATGAACTACTCTGAACTGAAATTATGGAGAAGGCAATGGGAAAGCACTCTACTGTCTTTCCATAGGCATAATTATTAAAGAATACGAAGAACCTACTTCGTGGCATTTTTTAAAATTTCAAAATGGCCTAGATTTTACATCGATTAACATGAAGATCTGTTTTATAAAATTTTTAAAATTATCTACTGAACACAAGTTTTTTTTATATTTTCAGATATGTTGATCTATCAATGTTTCTATGTTTTTATTAGTCTTTATACTTTAATGCCTGCAGACTTAATTCGTAATTCAAAGACAATCATATTTAAATATTACTTTTGTTTAAGTTTTTTTCTTACAAGAGCCGTTATTTAATTGTTCTTTTCATTTTTCAAATTCTCAGAAGTTCTCACACACTTTGCTCTCTCTTTCCTCTCTCTCTCTTTTCCTTCTCCCCCACTATCTCTTTCCTCTTCCCCCTCTCTTTCCTCTCCCCACCTCCATGAATTTGTACTTTGTAGTTTCCGCCATTTTTCTTTTCTTTTCTGCTGTTTTCATAGAAACAGAAATTGAGAAAGAGAGAGACAAAAGTACCACAAGCTGCTTCATTACGATCGCCTTAATTTTGTCCACATTGTTTAACAATGATTTTAGCTTTGAAAAACAAAATCATTGAGATCCAGCTTTTGAGTGGATTGAAGTGGATTTATTGTGATAAAACTGGAGAGTTTTACAAAAAAGAAACAAAAAACGCATGGAGAATAAAGAGCCAAGATATTCAAAAATAGTTGGAAATAAATATTTTTTTTTATTTTTTTTTTTAGCAGTACGTTGTGTGGTATACACAGATTTTTTAATTCTCACACCGTTAGTCGATGATTTCATTTGATCGCAGTTTGGACGCGTTCATCAATTTTAACTTTTCTAGTTTTGAAAACCTATCCGTAGATAGATAGATTTCAATGTATTTACAGCCAATTTTAAAGCGTCTTTACCAAAAAATCTCATCTATATTCCGCTCAATTTAACCATCGCCGAAAGCCTTCTTCATCATTTCAATAGTTTCTGGTTTCAACAATTGTTCACGTTTCAAACAAAATGATGTATATATTTGTATGAACTAAAAAAAAAAAAAATGACTAAAAGTTGTGACAAAAAAGCCCGAGATGTTTTGCTTCGCCAAAATAAAATGTCTGTTAAAATTTAACCCCAAACGGAACCAATAAATTGAGTTTTTACTTAGGAAAAAAAATCCAATTTTTTTGTGCGGGGAGGTCCGTAGTTTAAAATTAGAAACATTAGCTTTTGACAGGGATTAATGAAACGTCGAAATAACTCCATTAGCAATTACCTGAACATTTCGAAATTATCTAAATGTTACCTGGATCAGCAGACCCTAAAAAAGGCCAATGGTCACAACAACCGAAAGATTGTGATTATAAAAATAAAGATAGGTATATTACTCCAAATTTAAATGATATAAATAATGAGCAACTGATTCGTTCCTGAAAATTACACAGATACACCGGGAAGCCATTATTTGATATGAAACGATATCAAATTTATCATATTTGGCAGAAAACGAGGTACACATTCTTTTTCTAGAAAATGAAAAAAAATATGATAGTGAGTAAAATAAAAAGTTGTAGATCCGCATATCCAAAAATTAAAAAAATTAAAGAGAAAGCAGAATATATAAGTAAACTGGTTCTGCATTTTGATACAATTTGAAAACTACAGCTTACTGCTACAGATATATCATTCACAACCAGTACTGTGAATTTATTAACGTTTCTTACTATAAAGATCAGCTAAAGAAAGATTCAAATCTTAGACAAGACTGATACAAATAACGCGAGACATGATTTTTAAAATAGTTATTCCAATGGCAAAATTGGAAAACAAACTAAGAAATGACGGAATAAAACTATATAGACTGGAAAGATTGCAAGCACAACAAAATGTCTACACTAAATAATTAGTACTGACATCACCCAGAAACGGTAACAGAATGTGAAAGCCCTCACAGTGCTATGTGACATTGCTGAAAATACTGACTAAACAATGGAAGTAAAGAGACCAGATATGATATACAATGATCAGAAGAAGAAAATATGCCATATAGTTGTTGTCATAGTGCCATGAGAATACTAAAAAGACCATAAAGCCAAACAGACCCGATATAATTATCAAGGAACAAAAGATTAACACCTGCCTTTTTATTATTAATTCTTACTGATAAAAATCTTTGCAATAAACACTGACAGAACCATGAAGCCAGACAGTTCTACGAGGCACTGGATGAGGCGATATCCAGGATCCCCAGTACTGAAGGATTATACCTACTAGGAAACTTCAATGCTAGAGTGGGAGTCGACTGTGACACTTGACCCTCCTGCCTCGGCCGTCAGGCCATAGGCAAGATGAATGAAAATGGACAGCGGCCACCAGAACTGTGCTGCCACCACAGACTATGCGTGACGAACACCTACTTCAAGTGCAAAGAACGCCACAAAGTCTCCTGGAGACACCCCCGTTCTCGACACTGGCACCAGCCCAACCTTGTCATCACCAGGTGTGCATACCTAAGGAGAGTTCTTCACACTCGGAGCTTCCACAGCGCAGACTGCGACACGGACCACTCCCTAGCAGGCTGCAAAGTGAGACGGACACCCAATAAAATACACCGCTCCAAACCCAAGGGCCTCCCTCGCATCAACACCTGTCGCTCCAATGACCCTGAGAGCTCACGCCGCTTCCAAACCACCTTTAGCGCGAAGGTCGACACATCCTCCTCCAGTGCCACTGACATCAACAGCAGATTGCACCACCTTCGTGATGCCATATACACCTCAGCCCTTACTGCGTTCGGGAAGAAGGATCGTCGAAATGCGGACTGGTACGAAGCTCACTGGAATGAGAAGCAGCCAGCCTCTGAAGCCAAGAGACAAGCACTTCTGGCCTACAAGCAGAACCCCTGCGTCAGTACCCGCGATGCCCTCAGAGCTGCTCGCAGCAAGGCCCAACAGACTGCACGCCGCTGCGCCAACGACTACTTGCTGAACAATACGCAGAAGGATCCAGGCGGCTGCCGACAATGGAAACGCAAGAGGAATGTACGCCGGCATTAAAACCACCACCGGCTCCACCCCCATCAAGACGGATCCGCTGAAGTCCAAGAGAGGAGAGGTCATTACAGACCAGGGCAAGCAAATAGATCGCTGGGTGGAGCACTACCTGGAGCTGTATGCAACCAAGAACGTGGTGACGGATGCCGCCCTGGATGCCTTGCCCAGTCTTCCAGTCATGGAGGAGTTGGATACCCCGCCCTCTGCAGAAGAACTCGGAAAGGCCACCGACTGTCTCTCCTGCAAGAAGGCCCCTGGGAAAGACGGGATCCCACCAGAAGTACTGAAGAGTGGCAAGCCAGCTCTACTGCAGCATCTCCACGAGCTCCTGTGCCTGTGCTGGGAGAAAGTCCACGTCCCCCACGACATGCGCAATACCAACATTGTCACCCTCTACAAGAATAAAAGTGACCGCAGATTTGGAGAGACACAGTCAGAGACGGCGTGACGATTGCAGAAGTTGCGAGGGAAAAACAGCAGGCAGCAAAGAGAGCCAGGAAAAAAGCAAGGCAACCTCCGTCTCCCTGTCATCTGCACCAAGTGCCTGGGAGACTGCCGCTCCAGAGTGGGACTACACAGTCACCAGAGGCGATGTAACTCTATCGCCTAGCACCTACAGCGCTACTCCATCGTCTCCCGAGACGGACGGATGCCGAACGAACCGATGTGTCTTTGCAGTAAATACTGACAGAGCCATAAAGCCAAACAGATCAAATATAATTATCAAGGCTCCGAAGACGAATGCCCGCCTTTTAATTTTTATATCATAGCATTATTTAGACTTTGCAATAAATACTAGCAGGACCATTACGCCAAACACTGCAAGGATCAGAAGATAACGTGCCTTTTAATTGATGTAGATTTTGTATCTGAGAGAAATACAGATGGATATTCGTTTAAGTAATTAAGTAAATATAAAAACATTTAAATGTAACTCCCAGATATATGGCATTTAATATTCCACACTGTTCCTGTCATAGTTGTTTTGAGAAATGCTTCATCAAACATTTTTAAAAAATCCCTCTCCATGATAATTTTTTTAAATATTGCTTACAAGCTTTGATATTGACAGTATTTTGTAATCATATGTTTAAGTTAAACAATATTGTACATCTCTTCCACCTTCTATTGATTTCTTTCATTGTTAATAACACTGTAATATGTGGCATCACATATAAATCAAATAATAATTATAATAATAATAATCTCAGAACATATTATTCCGTAGCTTTTCAGATGATGTCAGCTGTTCTAGAACAATAATGAACTATCAACAGATGTAACAAAAGTTATTTGTGTCACCGTCAAAGAAGACAATATATTTGTTATCGAAACTCACTCTGGAAAATTTAACTACACCAATTATTATTATAATTAACTATAATAAAACACGGTAATGCCTATAAAATGAAGTTAATATATATTTTATTCAATTTATCTTTCCGAAAAAAAAAGATTTACAGTTATTTCCAAAAGGGCCCCTCTCCGTCAATGAATTAACAGACCATAATTTTTGTTGTATTTTCGACGAAAATATTTATATGTAAAGGACAGGGAACCTACGTTACAGTGGTGGGAAAGCGACCGAAGCCGAGATGCCAGCTGAGGACCGATAGTATTGCAGATTCTGCTTTAGATTTTATTACGATTCTCTAAATACATAGCAGAAGTACCAGATCAGATGTGGCAGTAACATTCAATGCATGGACGAATGGTAGACTTATAAATGATAGATCTTTCATTTATTCAGTTAGCTTATGCTGCGCCGCTATGGTCACCGCTCCACTCAATCTCACACTTGGGGCTCATGGTGTCATTCCAGGCAGAATAATGCAATGGCTTGACCGTTCCTTTTGCACCGGGGATGTTGAGGTTGCCCTCGTCGTCCCTGCTCTCAGCAGTTAAAGAGGCAAGACCTACAAAGCAGCAGGTGGCTTGAATTCAGAGTTTTCCTTCTCCTAGACTGGCGATGGTATATGGAGGCTATGCGGTGCCCATACTACATGCCCTCAGCCGTACCGACAAGATCCAAAAGAATACAGGTCATTACATTTGGGGACGGTAGGAGTTGCCGGAAAGTTGTCAGTGTTGATGGGTTTTCTGTCAGGATTTACTTCCATATCTTTTTCATGCTTTGGATATGACCGCAACGTAGGTTTTTCCTTCTCTTAGATGGACTGCTTTCCCGGACTGTCGAGCTCCTTTTATCCGAAACAGCTGGTTATGGGGCGCCAGCTTTCCGCCTTCACCCATTCTCAGACTTAGAGATGGACTTATTTGTCAGAGGCTATTTGAGACGTCTGCCACGGAAGCATTTTATAGACAATGGAAGCTTATCACCTTTGGAACATAATGTATTTTTTTTTAAATATATAAAAGGTTATGTAAACAAATACACTAGAAAGCAAGTCATAAATAAATAACATAAATAAACAAGTATCGAAAAGTTTGTTAATTTTAGAAAAAGATAGCGGAAATGTTTGAAGTAGTCCATGGGTTGCCACTTGATGGCACACACACACTTACCACCGTGGGTGACCCTACCAGAAGTCGGAGCTCCCAACAACATTGTGTTCAGATTTCTTGAGATGCGCAAGTTTCTCCACTACGATATACTATATAGTATATACACATTATATATATTACATATTTTAGAGGCTGAAGTTTTTTAAGTATATAAGACGTTAGGTAAACAATCATTAGAAAACAAGACAAATTACGAAACTGTTGTACATAAATGAACAAACACAAATATTGAAAAGTTTGTTCATTTTATAAACAGATAGCAAAAACAAAAACAAAATATATATGGCGATTTAAACCTAAAATACTCAGAGACTATGAAGTCATTATTTAATGTAGAATAAAATAATTTATACTGCCTTTTTGACAGTACTAACATCTAAACTATCAATTGATAAAAATGAACAAGAGTAGAAAATACAAAGTTAATAAATATAAGTTTAGCTAAGCCAAAACAGAAAGTAAAAATAAGACAAATGATTTTCAGATAGAAAAAACCTGGTAACTGATAGACTTAAGAAAGATAGATTCTAGTGAGAAAAATTGTCTAGCACAACATAGTGAGCCAACCTTCCTAGCAGTGTACCTAGCACTTGATCTAATATAATGTTTCCATTCCATGTCAGCGGAAAACATTAGCCCGGGAAGGCGCAATGAGTCATTCTCGTGGTGGTTGACATCATATATATATATATATATATATATATATATATATATATATATATATATATAGAGAGAGAGAGAGAGAGAGAGAGATAGATATAGTAGCACACACCTATATATATGTGTGTGTATGTGTATGTGTGTATATATATATATATATATATATATATATATATATATATATATATATATATATATATATATATATATTGTGTGTGTATTTAGGCAGCAAATATTCTTTAAGGCAAATGTTATTAAAGACAACGGACATTTTGTGCATATTGAGTTTATTGATCGTCTTTTCCAAATTACGAATAATCCTTCTCAGATAAGTAGGAAATTCCATCAGGAATTGTACAAAGTTCATTTTGGTAGAAATATGTTCCAAACTTTCGATTTTCTTAAGTCATCAGAGTATGTAGAGACAAATGGTGAGTTTCGGAGAACTTGTTTTCTGGTGGAATTTCATCCTTATTGGAGAAGGATTATTCTCAATTTGAAAAAAGTCGAGCAATAAAATCAATCGACACAAAAATGTCTGTTGTCTTTAGTAACATTTTCCTTATATATGTATATGTAAATATATATATATTAATAAATATACATATTATCCCACATAGTTAGGGTATAGAAGGGTCTTGAAAATATTTTCTATATATTTTTCCTCTTCGTGTAAATATTAAGGGCTGTAAATACTGACTGCTCTTAAATAGAATGCAATGATCAATCTGGATGTTATTTTGTTGTTATGATGAGAACAGAAGTTTATTAAGTCATTTTTATTGGTTGATTTTCGGTGGACACTAAGTTTTAGGCTGCTGTCAACTTAGTGTAATATGATGTTTAAGAAAGTTAAAGTATTATTTTTCTATTACGTATGTATTACGTATGTTGTGTGTTCGACTTTGTTTAGTTTATGTACAAGATCTGGTAAGTCAGTATCACGGGGATATATTAATTAGAGCATCATTAATATATCGGAAGTAAGTTGATTCTTTAGGTAAAATATTTCGGAAAAAAACAGATTCGTGAAATTCCAAGAAGATACATGGCATCACTCCACTGTGAGGCGATCCCATTGGTAATTCGTATTTTTATTTCTAAAAATTGTTATTAAATGAGAAATAGCATGGATTGCTGATGAACCGACAGATTTTATTATTTTAGCTATTAGTAGAGAGAGGTTTATCTTTGATTGTGTTACAAAACTTTTTAAAAAGTTTAAGCATTTTTTTAACCGGGACATTAGTATAAAGTAATTTTATATCTAGACTGGCCATGAGTTTGTCTGCAATAATTGTTTCACTTAGTTTTTCATCATGGAGCCTGAATATTTTTAATATGTGTAGGACTTATTGTTCCAAAGAGAGGGGTGAAAATTTTTGGTATGGCTCTAGCTAGTTATTTTTTAGAGTGGGGATGCCTGTTCCTGAAATGATGGGGCGCATATGGACACCAGTTTTGTGGTCTTAGGAAGACCGTAAAGTTTTTGTGTTCTAGGGCTATATTCTATGAGTCTATACTACGATTTGTTTTCATTTTTAATTAGTTTCCAGATTTCCTCATTAAATTTTTGTATTTCCGTAGTTATTTCTGTTTGTTTATGTGTCTATATGTGTCTGTATCTTTGAGTAGTGATTTAATTTTTTTTATGTATCTACACTTGTTCATGATCACAATCCCCACTCCTTTTCAGAAGGAGTAATGTGGAGTTCCTTATTTCTCGCTAGTTTCTTTAGTGCATTTAGGTGTCAGTAGTAATGTATTTAGTTGTTGGTTTCTATATAGTAGCAGTTATTATAACTTGAATGAAACGTTTGGTGAATTTGGAGTCATTTTGCTTATGACTTTGCTTACTATAATGTCTACTATGTCTCCTTTTCGGATTCCGGTGGCAAATTTTAAACCGAAGCTGAGGGCTTCTCATTCTGTATTGGAAAACGTTATATCCGATAAATTTTCTGTTAGATTAGGCTTCCCAATATATTTCCACTTGCTGTTCCTGTACAGGATGGTGGATTTTTGTCTCAGTTTGTTGTTTTGATTGTCACTCATTTATTTGATAGTTTGGTGGAGTTGAACCATTTCTCTCTTTCTTAGAACGCACTTTTTATGGAGTCTATTCTTTTTAATTCTATTCTAAAGAGCACTCAGAATATGCATCCCTCAATATTTACACGAAAAGGAGAAATATATAGAACATACATTCAAGAATCTTCAGTACCCTAACTATCTCATATTCAATGCAAGACAACAGCACATAAAATATTCCAAAATAGAAAAGCGACTCCTCCTGACAATCCTACCGTATCAAAAAATTATATTATTCTACCCACTAACTCTATCACAATTACAACCGAAAAGAATTTATTTGAACTCAAGATAATATATATATATGTATGTGTGTGTGCGCGCACGTGTGTGTGTGTGTGTGTGTGTGTGTGTGTGTGTGTGTGTGTGTGTGTGTGCATGTATTTAGGCAGCAAATTCTCTTTTAGGCATGTCTGATTAAATAAATTACAAACATTATGTCTGCTTATTTTTAGCATAATCCGTTCATAATCACGAATATTTTTTCGTCTATTACAATCAAATGATGCAAGAGATGCAATGTAACAGCGAAAATCACTTTTATTTCCCAAGTACTTCAGTCATGGAGAGCTACAGATAGTTTTTCTTTACTAGTTGTATCCCTGATTATGATCTCAGAAAGAGATGGAAAGTACCTGGGAAATAAAAGCGATTTTCACCGTTGCAGTGCATTTCTTGCATCATTTGATTGTAATACATGGTAAAATATCCGTGATTATGAACGGATTATGCTAAAAATAAGCAAACGTGATGTTTGTAATATATATATATATATATATATATATATATATATATATATATATATATATATATATAAGTATTTAAGTAAATTCTCTGTTTATAATAAACAATATTAACAACATTTACCGGCCTGAATGTCCGAGAAATTGTCATAGAAAATATCCAGTTAACCTCTGATAATCTTTCACTTTGTTTTAGCATAAAAAAATTTGTTCACCTCGGCAGGTATCACTGAATCATTACTTCAAAAGCTATTTATTTCACTCATCGTTGACATGAACTTTTATGGAATATCAACTTTTCTGTTTGACAATGAATCCTGGAAATTTTCCTCATTATGGGTGATGATCAGACCTGAGGCATTAGAAATATGGATCTACAGGAAGATGCTGAGAACATCAAGAGCTGAACATCAAATCAATGATTAGCATGGGAACGAAAAGAATACATATTTACAATAGGAAAGTGTCAGTTGCAATTTCTGAGACATACAATGAGTAAAAAGTGTTTGAAGAATTTTGTACCCACAGGACATAATTTTGTACCCACAGGACATAATTTTGTACCCACAGTACATAGTGAAAGCACTAGAAAGAGAAAGAAACAGTGAATAAACTACCGAACTACTTTGTACAAATGGATAGCAGAACATTATCTGGGAAGGATATTAAGGTGAAAATTGCATAGAGCTAAAACCATAGAAAGTTGTGAAGACTATGATTGCCAAATTCATATGTAAATATGTAAATTATTTTTAATAATTATAAAACTAAAGATATCATGATATTCGTAAGACGAGTATAAAGGGTCTTCCTTTCAACATTTTTTTTTTTATCGTATCACCCCAAGCAAGGCCGGAGGCCACTATCACGCAAGGGGTTAAAGAAGGGTTGGAGGAAGAGCAGATAGGAGTGGCAAGGGAGGGGATGTGGTGAAAGAGAAAGACAGTGGGTCGATCAAAGCAAGGGAGCCACAGAAGATGCGGAGCGAGAGCAGATAGGGATGAAAAATGAAAGGATGTGGAGAAGGTCGATCAAGGCAAGGGGGCCACAGAAGATCCGGAGCGAGAGCAGAGAGGAATGAAAAATGTAAGGATGTGGAGAAGGGAAGTGGATAGATCAAGGCAACTGGAGATGTCGATTGACGCTACACTTAAACCGTTGGAGATTGTATTTGTCAGGGAAACAGTAATAGGGAAGGGAGTTCCATCCTAAGAGAAATAGAAATCCTAGTTTCTTTATTGTTATAACACTAAGATTATCACAATATTCGTAAGGCGAGTGCTCGACCAAAGGATACGTCTTCCTACCGGATTTATTCAACAAATAAAAAGAAGTAGAAGTGGTAGTTCATATATATATATATATATATATATATATACATATATATATATATAAGTGGTAGTTCATATATATATATATATATATATATATATATATATATATATATATATATATATATGAACTACCACTTCTACTTGTCTTAAACAGTGACTATTACGGCTAATAATGCAAGACTCTTCGGTAAATAGAATCGAGTTCTCTCAATCAGTGTATTTTTATCTAAAAAATAAATACGCTTGAATTCACCTTCATCCCTGCCGTGTGCCAACGGCTTAGTGGTAGAATTCCGACTGACGCCAATTCAGTCGGGGTTCGATCCTAGCTAGTAGGCAACCGGACGTCTAGCCACACTGATGAGCTGTGATACAGCGAAACAGTCTGTCTGTGGATGTCAATATATATATATATATATATATATATATATATATATGGAATAACTTTAATGTTATATATATATATATATATATATATATATATATATATATATATATATATATATAAAGAAAGGTATATAATCCGGTGTTGTTATTGATTTTTATTATTTTTACAAAAACAGTGCTCAATGTAAATTTACAGAGCATAAATATTATAAATTAACTGATTTAAAATATGGTTTCTTCGCTACACCATGTTTCAAAAATTGAAGCTAAAATCTTCAAATTTAATTATATAATTAAATTAAAATCATTAGTTCTGTTTCATCTTCAAGCGAATATTGAAATAACTTATTTTTAAATTTACTCAATTTTAAACGCACATATAAATTCATAATTTCCTGTTTCCAAGGATACAGAGAAATACAATCATTCAGACAGGGGCGGTAGCGTGTTCATTTTTATTAACTATTGTAGTATCAGTTATGAGTTACGTCCGAAAAGAGTTTAAGTTTTATGAGGGTAAGGGTGTATTTTTCAACGAATTCTGACACCTGTTAAACGCATGCCGTCTTGGGTTTTTTTTTTGGTGGGGGGGTTAACGACAAAATATTTTTCGGCATTTTTTTTGTACTTGTATACATAAAGATTCTTTCTAAAAAAAGGTGTTTGTGTTAGAATACGTTATATTAAACTACAATTTTAAAATATATTTATAACATTAAGGTTATTCCAATATTAGTATGCCCTATCGAAAGTCGTTTGGTTAACAAGAGATATCATATACAGACCATATATTTGAATTGTATATTTTATTAAATCACAATCAACAAGATTCAGTGGGTGGCACAGTTAATAATACAGAGGTCTTAATGCAAAAAGAAACTACTACCTGTTTATGCCTTTCTCGTGTGTCAAATTTCCTATAATTAATTGTCAAAGTGATTTGTCTCTATTTACCTGCTTGCTTTTACAATTATATCTTCAAAAGCGACGTCAGTTTGCCATGATACCAGTTGTCATTATTCTGGATATTCTCAGATAAGAGTTGTAAGGCATCTCAACCACACACGTATGATTCTTTACTGAGACGGGGCTTTGCCATTGCAGTTAAAACAGATTCAAAATTTTCTCAAATGTTTCTGATATAATTGTGTGCTTTGTGTACGTATTCATGTGACCAATGCTTAAAATAAGTAATATACCGCTTTCTTAAGGTTTAACTGGATATTTTAAGGGACTTCTATCGACTAAGCTACTTGTGTGTATGTGTTATTTCCCATATATATATATATATATAGTCAAATTCCCAGATCAATTCTGTGGACAAGACAATTGGAAAAATTTTAGATTTTGCCGACGCGTTTCGTCTTCCGACTTTATACTTTATACCAATTTTATACCAATCTGTCTTGTCCACAGAATTGATCTGGGAATTTAACTATATTGTCGACATGGGAAAAAAAAAGAAAAAAATCTCTTACTATAAAGGTAATTTACATTAACCAGAAAAAAGGCTTGGACAGAAGGGTCTATCTTTTTAAATTTGGATTTTTAATGTAAGTATAACAACAGAGATAATTCGATTTCATTTTTGCCTTGAAAAAGTCGGAAGACGAAACGCGTCGGCAAAAGCTAAGATTTTTCCAATTACCATCATATATATATATATATATATATTTCCTATATATATATATATATTTCCTATTTCCTAAATATAAAATTGAACATAGAAGTCAACACTTAGATGCGACAGTCTGTTTCATGCTAGATGCAATCGTCAGGCCATGAAACAGACTGTCGCCTCTAAGTGTTGACTTCTATGTTCACTTTTATATTTACACACGCTCTATCTCTGATATTGAGCACTTTATCCCGTAAATATAGCACATCTTAAGACTATATTTCTTCATAAATTTCCTATATATATATATATATATATATATATATATATATATATATATATATAGGTTTGGCATCTGTATATCTATCTCCTCAGCTTGTCCATATCTATCTATCCATCTATCTATATGTCTGCCTTATCTATCTATCGATCTATCTTGGTCTTATCTATATATCTATCTCATTATATTTGTATCTATCTATCTATCTACCTATCTAAAACATCATTTATAGTAATACGTTATAACACATATAATTTATAACAGTAATTTATAGTAATACGTTATAACACATTCCAAAGAACGGACTACATAATGACTTAACAGTTTTAAAACGTTTTTGAAACCACGTTATTTACAATTTAGGTTCAATATACTGAATTTCTGGTGCTTCATTTAGAGAGCAAATTCTATTAAATGAATTTAATACATAACTTTATTGCTCTTTTATCCTAAAGGCAACCCCACTCAAATCTGATTTGCTCAGTATCAATACACACTGAACTCGTCACAAAAGTCTAAGCCCACTGAGATTATCATTGCTTTAAAATCAATTTATCCGTTCTTGAATTAGAGATATCTTGGAGTAGGGGACACATTTACACAACGCATAGCAAATATAACTTATTTCCATTGTACTTATGCTGTTAGACACTTATGAAACTACATCTCAGCAATGATTATGTGCTCTAAAGACAAATCCCTTGTTAAGATTTTAAGCTTACGACTAATCTACAACACATAAAAAAGAATACTAAAATCGGTAACATGGCTTTTATTTGACTCTTTACACATCGTTTCCCTGATTTATTGATATGCGTATATGGGAGAGAGTGTGGAGTAATGGATAGCGGCTCGGATTGAGGAATCGGAGAGCCGAGTTCGAATTTCAGTCGAACCCATTACATTCCCTTCATCATTGGGAAAGGTATGAATCCTTTTCTCCCTCCAGCTATGGGTAAATAGCCGGACAGACTGGGTTCTATAGTCTTGGATGGCAACTTCGTCAGTCATCTATCGAAAGATACATGATCGCCTGAGCGTGTATCACGCATGGCACATAACTGACTGACCGACATACTAATACCCTTGGGAAAGGTATAAATCCTCTTCTTCTAAGCAGCTATTGTTAAATAGCAGGACATGCCGGATTCTATAGCCTTGGATGGCAACTGGTCTACAACAGAAAGAAATGGCGACCTGCTACGGAAAAAAATCTGCCTCGTCAGTCATCTATCGAAAGGTAGATTATCGCCTAAGTGCGTATCACGCATGGCACATAACTGACTGACTGACGTACTAATACTCTTGAGAAAGGTATGAATCCTATTCTTCTCCCTCCAGATATGGGTAAATAGCAGGACAGACCGGGTTCTATTCCCTTGGATGGCAACTGGTCTACCACAGAAAGAAATGGCAACCTACTGCGGGAAAAATCTGCCTCGTCAATCATTTATCGAAAGATACATGATCGCCTAAGTATCTATCACGCATGGCACTGACTGTCTATATTATTAAAATCCTAAACCGTCCTCTCCTTTTGTGACACACTCCCTTTCGGAACAAAAAGAAAATTTTGCTCAAATGTTTTAAGGATAGCCCCTAAGACTGAAAATCGTTTTCACGAAATTTAGCTTTTGAAAGAGGTTTTGGCAATGTTTAACCTTTATGCCAGCAAAAAAAATATCGTTGTGTCAAAAACACGGTTATTCCTCTGATATCCTTATAACTTCATATATTTTTGACTCCTTCGGCAATGTTTGTTTAGAATATTTTAACCAAGTACAATGAGAAATTTATTTACCTTTTATAAAAATTTATTATTTAGCATGTTGTAAAAAATAAATTTGAAAATAAATTATTTGTTCAAAAATTTGCAAAATTATCACAATAAGTAAACTAAATACACTTTGAATGGTTATATCTTCTAAGCAAATATAATGAAGTTATTCACCACAATTTGGAATGTGGATCAATCTTTCTCCTAGATAGACTAGAAGGCATAGTCTGCCTTGCTTTTTAGCCTAAGGCTGGAAGAAAGAATAAGAATTTAGACCTTACCCATGGCTATTAGTGCAAAGATGAACCCAACAGACTCTACCAGAATTCGAACGACTCACTGATTCCAATTTCCACGCTGGTATTCATTATACTACCCACACACCCGTTACAAGATTGCAAATAACAACAATTTTTTTCTTTTGTTTTACTTATTTATTTTTTAAGTTTAATTAGGTACACTCCAAAAACGAGCAAAAAGAAAAGGATACACGATAATATTCATAAAACATAATAAAAAACGCATTTTGTCGTTAAAATCTTGTCATTATTAAAATGAAATATCAAATAAATTTTCATCTAATTTTTTTTTTAATCCTTTTTAGAACCTTGGGAATTTTGGTTAAAATCTTTCTTTTTTTTTTCTGGTTTCAATGCGGGACTATAAATTTGTACGGAATATTTTAGAGTCTTCTTGCACTGAAAAACACACTGATTTAAAATTTTAGCAAAATTCAAATAACTTTCAGAACTTATTAAAAAAATGAACTAGATTAATTCTGAAGTGTTTCGATTTTAGAAAATTTTTGTAGAAATATTATTATTTTTTTTATATATTTGTTATCGATAACTCATTTAATTTTATGAAACTTTATTGCATCGCTTAACGTTTATATTTGTTATAAAGACAAGTCCTCGGAGAATTTAAATCATTTTTTGTTGTTCAAACAGGACCTCCAGTTACAGAAATCTTCTCTGAGGAGTAAAAAAAAATTGAATAAATCTCAAACATTATTTAATTAAAAGAGCTTCTAATTGCTTTCATGCCTAAAACATTATGGACACTATTGTCTTAAGAAAAATATTTCGGTAATGTTTTTTTTTTTTTAGTTTAATTAGAATAATTTATAAACTTTAAAATCTTTTCAAATTCTCTATTAATTTTTAACGGTCAAGTGATATTGCTACTAAATGAAAACTTGCTAAAATTCAACGAGCAGTATTTTAAAAAAGAATATTGAATTTATTTTATGCGTGTATAAACATGTCGATTTTTTGTAATTATGGATGTCCATACGTGGCATTATTAGTAACTAAGAGCAGTAACTATAGTAAATTTAAAATTCATTGGTAATTTTCTAACATTTCCTCAACAGGTATCTTCGTAAGTTAGACGATAAAACCAAAGTAGCCAAAATTCAATAAAATATAGATTAATTATAATATTTTCATAAATTATTAACATTACCGGGTCAGGAAGACACACAAAAAAGAGAATGTCTCATATCGAGAAGATTTAACATCGAAAAACATAAGGAAAAAAAAATTAATTATTTTTAATAATATGTGGAAATCTCCACGCTTATCCTGATGAAGGTTGCAAGACCGGAAACACATGTAGCAAAATTATGGAAACTAAAACAAAATATTTTTTTTTTTAAATCCCCATTTCAACCAAAAACGTTTATGGGTTTTCTCTCTTTTTCTTAATATACACACTTTTATCTCGCCGGAACTACTATAACCTCTTCCCTTTATATATATATATATATATATATATATATATATATATATATATATATATATATATAAATGGTGTTCATGTTGTATGTGTCAGTATTTCTTACTTAAATTCCCCAGTCTTCAAACAGTCGACAGATCTGTCAACAACTCATAAAAACATATACCTCCGAGTTAAAAAAAAAAAAAAGAAGCTTTTCTGTGATATTTTAAACTAAAAATAATTAATATTTGTCTCCATTCAGATTAATTAAACTTTAAATCAGCTAATCTTCCTCAAATAAATTTTCAGAGAATTAAATTTTATTTTTGAAAGTTTTTTTTTTTTTTAATAAAGAGAATTATATTGTGATGGCAGATTTGTCGATACGGATAATTTTATAGATTTTACTGATAATCACAAAAAAATTATAGAAATAAATTTAAATTTGGTTTGAAATACAGCCAAGTATTTTATTTATAGGAAACATTAAATTTAATTAGCTTGAAATTAAAACTAAAATAAAAGCTTCAAGAATTATTTTTCATTTTAGACCTTAGGTATCGACTGATTTTTGTTTTTATTTTTATTTTAATTTTATTTTCCCTACCCCTTCTAGGTACGCACGTTTAATTATCCGTACCCAGGATTCTGATAGCCATGAGACTTCTTTTAAAGTACATAAAAGAAGTGCATTAGATGAAAACTAAATATTCGAGAAAATCTGGCCACAATTATTTGCCTTAACTATTACTCCTGGGTAATCCGTGTTTTATCGATTTATTTTTTCACATTGAACATGTAACAAATGGATAGTGGAAATTTAAAAAAAATAAAAATAAAATTTTGCTTTGCTCATAAGTACGGTCATCAGTGATAGATTGGCTTATACGGTGCTTAGTGACCAATAGCAATTCATGGTGGGAAATCGAAGCGCTAACATGAGCACGCGAACACACATACATGTAGATAACTTACCTGTTTTAATATAACATTTAATTATTATTGAACTCAAACAAGCATGCGATAGAATAAGGGCAGAGAGAGAGAAATGCATTGATTTTAAAACCAACTCGCTTCAGACAGTTGTCTTTCTGAGATAATGAATAGACTGAGATAGATATAAACTGATGAGATAGATTAGATAGATAGATAGATAGATAGATAGATAGATAGATAGATAGATAGATAGATAGATAGATAGATATGAACAGACTGAGATAGATATAGAGACTTAGATAGATAGATAGATAGATAGATAGATAGATAGATAGATAGATAGATAGATAGATAGATAGATAGATAGATAGATAATGAACAGACTAAGATAGATAGATAGATAGATAGATAGATAGATAGATAGATAGATAGATAGATAGATAGATATGAACAGACTGAGATAAATAGATACGAACTGAGATAAATAGAAAGAAAGAAAGAAAGAAAGAAAGAAAAGAAAGAAAGAAAGAAAGAAAGAAAGAAAGAAAGAAAGCAGGCAGTGCTGAAATTGTATAGACTAGTCGAATATAAAGCCCTTTCAAAAATAAAAAATAATGTCATTTATTTAAAATTTGATAAGTATGTTGAAAAGTTCTCGGCCCAACTCACTTCTTGAATGAATTCTTTTTTCCTTTTATTGGTTGGGTTAAAAACTTTTCAGCACCCTTTCATAGATTGTTCAGAATACGTGTTTCAAGCAGTCAGTAATATCATCATGAATTTCTCTCGTATATCTAAAAAAAAAAGAAAAAAAATATGACATGTATCGACACACCTTCGTACTTACAGACATCACACTATCATCTTCAATATCCTTACCAACATCGTCTACCCCCTGCTATAACAAATCATCCACCACCTTTTCTTTACTTGCGTGCGTCACTTCTGTCAAGACGAATTGAAACTGCGAGCTATTTTATCGCCCTGAACTTGAAGACTTGGGCGTTCTTATTCCAACACTCTGGCATTTTTTGGAATAAGTATGGTTTCCATCAAAGTTATTTCGAATTGGTGTTTTGATACATACGTACTTATATACCCATGTATATTTATTTATTTATTTATTGCTGGTGTTGGTTGTGATTGGGTGTCTGGGTAGAAGAGAAGACAAGTCGTAAGTGATGGCCTTTCTATAGCACTTTTGAACATCATACATAGACTCGTGTGAAAAGTTTGTAAACCTGAGATATACATGCAACACTTTGTACGTACGATCTAACGATTTAGTGAATGTTTGCAAGAGTATGTGTGAAATTTTTTTTTTCAGTATTTTACAAATATGTTTATTTACAAAGATATATGCGTATATCTATCTGTTCATTAAACACTCCCCCCCCCAAAAAAAAACACATGTACTACTACACACACATATATGTGGGAAAAAATAAAATATACTTTATTGAAACAATATATGTGATTTTCATATAAATAGTATAGAGTCTATGGCTATGTCAATATATTTGTGTACTCATTGTCACTTTCACTATCTTTTTCTCTCTCTCTCTCTCTTTTCACTTTCTCTTTCTTTCTATATATCTCTCTTCTTTCAGTCCTTCTCCCTTTCTCTATCTCTCACTATATCTTTCTTTGTATTTTCTCCATTCTCTCTTTTCCTTTCATTTTCTCTCTCTCTCGCTCTCAGACTTTATTTTCTCCCCACTCTTTGTTTTCTTCTCATCCTCTCTCCACTTTATCCCCCTTTCTCTATCTCACTTTCACACTTTCTCTCTTCTCTCCTTCTCCATCTCTTAATATTATTCTTTCATGCTCTCTCTTCCTTCTTGCCCTCTCTTTCTTCTACTACTACTATTACTACTACTACTACTACTCTCTCTCTTTTCACTTTCTCTTTCTTTTTATATCTCTCTCTTCTTCTCTGTCTCTCACTATATCTTTCTTTGTATATTATCCATTCTCTCTTTTCCTTTCATTTTCTCTCTCTCTCTCTCTCTCTCTCTCTCGCTCTCAGACTTTACTTTCTCCCCTCTCTTCTTCTCATCCTCTCTCCACATATCCCCCTTTCTTTATCTTACTTTCACACTTTCTCTCTTCTTTTCTTCTCCATCTCTTAATATTATTCTTTCATGCTCTCTCTTCCTTCTTGCCCTCCCTTTCTTCTACTACTACTATAACTACTACTACTACTACTCTCTCTCTCTCTCTCTCTCTCTCTCTCTATCTATCTATCTATCTCTTTCTTAATACACGTATAAATATGTATACTTTTCGTATGAATTCATCAGTTATTATGTATTATGCGTATGTATGTGTAGACTGAGACATTTTGAAAGGGTTTCGGGCTTTAACAGATATATAAGTAAAAGAATAATAAACAATTCACTTAGGCAAACATACCTTTAGACGTCTACCTATGTCTGAAAGAGATAGACATACAATGTATGTACGTGCGTGCGTGTGTATGTGTATTTATATGTGTATGTATTCACGTGTGCATGTCTGTGTAAGAGTGGATTCTCTACCTGAAAATTTAAATAGCAATTCATATACCGTTTAAAATATTATAATACCATGTTACTCTCTCTCTCTCTCTCTCTCTCTCTCTCTCTCTCTATCTATCTATCTATCTATCTATCTATCTATCTATCTCTCTATCTATCTATCTTTACAAAAACAGACACACGCACACGATGGAGGGTGAAAAAAAGTTCTCAACCCAAGAAATCCTTACCCCGACCCCAAAACTTATGTATGTTGATTTGCTTAGATTTGGGGATGTGGGTCGGGCCTACAACTTTTGACTGTTCCCTCATATATATATATATATATATATATATATATATATATATATATATATATATATATATATATATATATATATATATATATATATATATATATGTATGTATAATTTGTAAACGCACACACATCTATTGTATATATGTATGTAAATTTATCTATGTAAGTTTGTAATGTGTGTATGTAAAGAATGGTTTTGGTATGTCGTAGGATGGGGTCGGTGTAGGTGTTAAGGATCTATCTTGGCGTGGGGTGTATTATCGAAAGGGTTCTGGAGTTGTAAGTTTTAAATCCAAAGTAAGTGATGTCTTATTCCATTTGACTGGACTAGAACTGGCTGGTCAGCTTCAATTTGGACCCAAGTTTGATGTAAGGAGGATGTGGATAAATGTTAATGTAGGTAGCGTCAACAGTAATTAACCGGACACCAAAATACTTGCAAGTCCCCGGTTTTTGGAGGCTGTTACGCTAAGGGGTCGGGAAGAGTAATAGAAATCATCAAGAAATACTTTTGGTGTTTTCGTCGGCTTCTGGGGGTCGAGGTGGTCTGCGAATATAAACAAGAAGGATAACATGGGAGATGGAATGAAAATGGATAACGGAGATGATTGGCAAAAAAAAAAAAAAAATGAAATCTGAAAAGATAAGAATTTAGTGATTTTTTTTTTTATAAAGTAATTTTAATCTCTGTTAGCCTTAATATTGCCATCATCTTTATTGTAAATGCGGCTATCACCAACATTCATTTTAAAATCGTCATTATGGCATGGTAGCTCATCTTCTGATTTCGAAATCTCCTAATTCTCAATGTAATTTTAATTAGCATTTTAATCCCCCTTATAATTAATATTAGATAATTATTAAATATTATTACAATAATTTTTTTATTAAATTTTTATTATTCCATTACATAATTTATATTGAATATGTCAATCGATTTAATTTTCAGATTTTAATTTTATCTAGTTTTATTATTCCTAATATATTTTTATTATTATTAACAGATTTGTATTATATTTTATATATTTTAAGAACATCATATTAATACATACAAATATTTTTATATTATTTTATTTTTATCACTAGCTTTTTGTTTTCTTGTCAACTTTGATGGTCACCAAAAATTTTAATGCAATGTCAATTGTTATCTTCTATTTTCTTAATTTCTGTTCTTTTATTATTCTTGATTCCTAATAATGGTTTTACTATATTCTTTCACACTCTGTAACGCTCTGTGTGTTAGCGGCTTTGTTGCCTTACAAATAAAAATTAAAAATCTAAAATGTTGGATTTGTTTTTGTTGTCTATATTATTCCGATTCATTTTAACATAAAACAAATCTTCACCATAATTCTTCATGTTTATTTTACCGTATATAAATCTATGCCGACATATACGACTTTATAATTTTCTATATACAATATTTTCCTTAAATTTATTTTACTTAATATTTCTGTTCCCTACCTCCTCCTACGCTATCATCTACAGATTCCAACTCTATCCAACCACCTGTTAATCTTCAACTTATCTAACTTTACACTCGGACACGCACAGCCTTTAATCCTAATACCCCGAGACACTGCTACCGACAGAACACACATATTAACCCAACTAGTCCACTCCCATCCAAAATTAAAAGAGTTTTGTAAACCCAGTGATAAAAATTTCGGCAAATGGCGCCAACCAGGCGGTTTCGAACCCAGATCAGATATGTATGCTATTTTATGCTAATACCCATGGGAAAATCTTACTCAGCCTCACCTTGCACCATACATTCGCTCTGATTAGAACTTCATCTCAAAAATCAATAACGCTACACAGCTACAACAACAGCAACAATAACCATTGCAATAAAAAAGATACAAATCTCTGCAATATTATCAATCTCAGTACATTCAAAGAGCAATTTCAAAATATTACTTCTTGAATTTCATAATTCTTAAATGTCATATAATTACATAGTTAAATTTCAAAATTTTACTTCTTGAATTTCATAATTCTTAAATGTCATATAATTACATAGTTAAATTTCAAAATTTTACTTCTTGAATTTCATAATTCTTAAATGTCATATAATTACATAGTTAAATTTCAAAATATTACTTCTTGAATTTCATAATTCTTAAATGTCATATAATTACATAGTTAAATTTCAAAATATTACTTCTTGAATTTCATAATTCTTAAATGTCATATAATTACATAGTTAAATTTCAAAATATTACTTCTTAAATTTTATAATATTGCTTTTTACTTTTCATGAAATTACTTTTTAAATTTCATGTGTCTGAAAGTTTTTAAATCACAATATTTGATACTATAAGTACTTGTTAATTTTACTTACTTAAAAAAATCCATCAATATTTGTAAGAATTTCTAAAGATTGAATTTTTTAAAAGAACGACTTTTATCAAACAAATTTCATAGACCGTCATCCCAATTTTTGAAATTATCCGAATTTAAGTTCCTAAATTACTTTTCGTCACATTTCATCATAATAACTACACGCTGACAACTGTAGGTCTTATAATTAATTAAGATTATTGGAACATTGTATGTACTGCAGGCAAAGCAGGAGTGGGTGTATCTAAGGCAAGCTAGACTAACGGTGCCCTTTCCTCTTCAACGTTATTTTGAATTTAAGTTTTCCTTGGCTTGTTACAAAAGTTAAAGAGTTCATTCTGCTTTATAATTTACATGAATTTGAATTCAGAGAACTCCTTTTCCTAGACAACCAAGTCAAGAGAGTCCAGTGTATACCTTTTCGAAGGACATTGGTACGATGTGAACGATACAAAATTAACGATACTATTTTCCACACAGACAGCATTACGCTATCTACACATAAATAACAGCTGAATAAATCAATACATACATACACACACACACACACACACACATATATATATATATATATGATGAAAATGTGGAAAAGACAAAGCAAAATCCGAATATGTGAGTTTACTGTTTTTTTTATTTTTTTATTTTTTTTCTGTCAACGTCAGACGTTTCGGTCTAATAGACCATCTTCAGGACACGGTTAATGGAGACATATTTATATTAAATTTAAGTTAAATGAAGAGACGATATATACAGGACTAGTCAGAAGCAGAAAAACTGAAATTCTAAATTTAGAATTTCAGTTTTTCTGTTTCTGACTAGTATACATCCACATATTTGCTTATATATATATATATATATATATATATATATATATATATATATATATGAGGAAAAATATGGAAAAACAAAAAATCCGAATATGCAAGTTTACTGTTTTTAATGTTGTTTCAATGTCGACGTCATTAAAAACAGTAAACTTGCATATTCGGATTTTTTGTTTTTCCATATTTTTCCTCATACTGTCGGATCTATATTATCCACATATTTGCTTACATATATATATATATATATATATATATATATATATATATATATATATATATATATATATATATATATATATATATATATATATGAGGAAATCAACTCTTCACGTTTCTGTTGACCTCTGCTGGAATGAAGCGTTGGTTGAAGTGACTTGGCTCAAAGAGTCGTGAGTTCAATACCTGGTCACAGTAGAAGTGAACAAAAACCTGGAGAGTTGACTACTATAGGGAATTGACTGAAACTGAGATGTCAAGAAAAGGGAACGACACCTGGACTAAATGAAAAGTTCGGTTCGAAATTCCAATGTATATCACCTGCAGAAGGCCTGAGAGTACAACGGTCGAAATATCGTGAATGTGCCAACAAAGATGACGACAACAGTCATTTAAATAGCGTATATATATATATATATATATATGTGTGTGTGTGTGTGTGTGTGTGTGTGTGTGTGTGTGTGTGTGTGTGTGTGTGTGTGTGTGTGTGTTTTGACAGGTGAGTCTATACATTACTAAGAAACGTACTCATCTCCTTTTACAGAATAAAAAGAAAAAAGGAGACACACCCACTGCAAGTATTGGTCTCGTACATATACTGCCCCAACGAACTTAATGGGTTACGGGACTTTTGATAGCTAGCGTTTCGTTGTGATAGATGAGATTACAGGAAAATAATAATTTTATTCGGAGAGTTGTAAATCGGCATTCCTAGTGACCAGCTCGAATTTAAGTAAGTTTTAAATTTTTTAAAAACTTATTTACTATAAAGACACTACTTATAGAAGGCATTTTCTTTGTTACTGTCTGGTTTGAAAGCAAATTTTCTTTTTCTTTACGAGTTCACAAGGAACGCTAATCTGACGACCTGATAAACTGCAGATTTTACAAGTATATGCGGTAGAAATTACTAAACTAGAATATCTCTATTAATGAATTCACTGGTCAGTGTCGCGAGTAGTAACGGTTCTACTTTCCCGTACACTTCAGGACTTGGACAATCATGGCTCTCCACAACTTCCTATTCTTTGCGATTCGTAAAAATGTTAGTGTTTTTAACTATCCCTCCCTGTCCATGTTCTACACAAGTAGGTTGTAATGATATTGGTACTGACGAGGTATCTTTGTTTCAGTCAATACCCCACCGCCATAACGTGGTCTCTCTCCTTTATTTCTCTAATTGTTTTAATTTTCATGGCACTTACTATAGTGAGCTTTCCTCCTTCGTACCTCGACTGCATGCATTAAAGTGTAGTACTATGTTGTTTCTATCTGTCCCTCTTTCTTTCAATAAATCCTGTGAATGTCAAATTTTCCAAGCTTTATTTCCTCATTATCAATCTCATAAATTTCCACTGCCTCCGTTTCATTCTAAGTATAAGTGCTTTCAGTTTTCCTTAAAACTTCCTCATTTCACACATGCTCCATCCATGGTATTCTCAACCTTCTTCTGCAGAACTACATCTCTGATGCTTGTCTCTTTCTGATTCTATAAGTGACATTTTTATTCCCATTTTCCTTAAAACTTCCTCATTGTTCACATGCTCAATCCATGATATTCTCAGCCGCCTTCTGTAGAGCCACATCTCTGATGTTTGTCTCTTTCTGATTCTATGTATAAGTGTATTTTTTGTACCCATTCTCCTTAAAACTTCCTCATTGCTCACATGCTCCGTGCATGGTATTCTCAGCCTTCTTCTGCAAAACCATATCTCCGAGGCTTGTCTCTTTCTGAGTCTAAGTATAAGTGTCCTTATTGTTCCCATTTTCATTAAAACTTCCTCATTGCTCATATGATCCGTCCATGGTATTTTCAGCCTTCTTCTGCAGAACCACATATCTGATGCTTGTCTCTTTCTGATTCTATGTATAATTTCGATGCAAACAAAGGAAAAGAGTAATTTTCCTTTGTTTGCATCGAAATTTCTTTGTTTAGCTTTTGAACGGCACCTTTTGCTATTCTAATGTGCTTCAGAATTCAGTGTTACATTTTCAGTCTTATTTTAAAACACATCCAGGATATTTCAATTGATTTTGACAATTCCAATTCGTAGCTCATATCTTGGCTCTTCCTCTTACTTTTTGTCTTTTTACAATTAATATTTAGACCTTTCTCCCTGCTTTTCTTTACTGTTCTGTCTATCTTGAATACGGTAAAGGTTACAAGTAGTAATTAATTTAAAAAAAAGGAACCTATATTCAGAATTCCTCATAAGTTAATTGAATCACGGAATAATAACATGTAATAAAGAAGAGGCCAGAAAGTTGTGGGGAACTATGATTGCCCACGTCCTGAGGGGACACGACATACAGAAGAAGAACGAGCTTGTGTAAATGATAAGCAGATTATGGTTTAGGAGAGATAACAAAAATTTTAAAAAAATATTAAGAAATACAAAGGACATGGATTTGTGGAGAGCCATGATCGTCTACGTCCCTGAAGGGATATGGCACTATGCATGTATCCCTAATAGCTAACACACAGTGCATATCTTTGCATGACTGGGAGTAGTGGGTGGGCATCAAAATCGTAAGTCGTAAGGATTGAAATAACATAATAATCCCGCAAACTTGGCAATAATAATAATAATAATAATAATAATAATAATAATAATAATAATCGAAATAAAAACTGTGGAAATTGAAAACAAGAATAGTACCAGTCCTAGTAGTAGGTGAGCTTGGAATGATAAAAAAAGGAACACAACAACACATTGAAAAAAATCCCTGGAAATCCCAGCTTAAGAGAAATACAAAACTTGTCTTGAAAAGTACAGCCCACACATTAAGAACTTTGTCCATGTAACGCTATTGATGTTATGGGAGTTAGAAAAACAAATCACGAAATGTAGTCATAACAACACGCCACTACCTGCCTTAAGTCTTCCCGCAAACTTGGTAATAATAATAATAATAATAATAATAATAATAATAATAATAATAATAATAATAAATGCTCTGAGCATATATCAGACATAGTGCCCATGGCTTCTTAATTGACTGGAAGTGTTAACAAGTACATATTTTGTCTTGGTGAATTAAGATGGGCTATAGTAAATATCCCATTGACTTCTTGAACTTACCAGGATGGGTACATCTTCCAAGGGCTGATGTTCTCTGCATATCTCTTCATAGGAAGTAGTGGAGAGGCATCATGGGTGAGTGTTGTTTTGAGGGATGAGGCAGCTAAGGTATTTGGAAACACCCTCAACCGGAGACCATTTGAGGGAACTAGGTTATTCAATCGGAAGTTATTTTTTAACTAGGCATTCACCTTCAATGTTATGGATGCCTTTTATTATTTGACTGTGATGCATGTGCCTACTATACTTTTATCAGACTGGGTGTCATGATGGGTACATGAGTATTTCGTATATTTGTACCCAAATGTCACTTTACAGATTTACAGAAAAATGATGACGGGAACAAATAACATCATTATCATGACTTGTACTCAAAGTTACATTAAAATGTTAATCTATTAAAAATTATATTATTGTGCTTACTGTATTTAATATTTGCACGTTTTGAATAACTGTAGTAGTAAATTTACTTGCAGTAATATCATTACGAAAGAATAATAGAATTATTTTAAGATTAATTTCATTAACACGAAAAAGTCTATGCAAGTGAATACAAACAGAAAAGACGGAGTGGAGACCAGAAAGCCGTTGGCTGTCAACCCTGACAACTTTCCGGCAACTCCTGCAGCCAAGACGTCCCCAAACATAATGCCCTGTATTCCTTTAGATCTTGTCATTACGGCTGAGAACTGGTCAATGGGGGTGCTTTTGGTCTGGGCAGTGCAGGGCCTACATGTACCATCGCTCAGACTTATCCCCTGGAGTGGTCACTCCAATTTCACCAACAAAGGACTACATTTTGACAAAATAGAATGCTAGTCTAGTGAGATAAACGGATCCTACAATTATTTTGAGACACCGATATTCAGAGAACTTAAAATGATTACTTAATTACTTATTTTATTGCATTAGTTTACTTACAATTAAAACCCTATTACGCAAATAATAATGAGTGTATTATTTAAGCAAAATTAACCAAGTAATGAACAATGTCTTTTTATAGTCATATGTCATTTATATTATTGCCAACTAAGTTATTACAACTACATAAGTAGCGAAGTAATCGTTCTAAGTAAGGAGTTTAATCGAAATAAGTGCTGCATAATTTGTTGCTACTGGGGTGCGCAAGAGCGGAAAGTTGAATTGGAAAGCAGCGTTCAATTTTAGAACCTAGTCTAATGCGTTCATTTCTTCAAATTTGAGCCTAGCATATTACGTTCGCTTTCACCTTTTAGCACTAATACGCTTTTGAAAGGCATGAATCCAATTCTCCCTACCTGCAATAGTAAAGTAGCAATGTAGACTGAGCTCTCAAGCTTTGACTGGCAGTTACTCTGAATTCGAAAACATGGGGTGGTAGAAGCAACAGGGAATGGCTTAATTATGTTTTCCAAGTCATGACAATTCACACATATTTAAAGGGAGATGTGGAGAGCCATGATCGTGTATGACCATCAGACATGTTATTAAAAACTAAAAAGTATTGCTTAATGAAGAAATATTCTTTTAAAAAATTAGTAAAGAATGATTAATTCATGTTGTGTTATTATATTCATTATACACTCTAATATGAAATATAATATCCTTTTTAATATTAATAATAATAGTGGTGGTCACCGTCGCTACAGTAGTACTACTACAAGATTGCGTAGTTTGTTTTAGGCAGTTTACATGTTTAAAGCCAGAGATAGAGAGAGAGAGGTGTGGGTCTGTTAAGTGGGTAGATGTATGCCCTTCCCTCCTACCTACCGCCCGTCTTCACCACTCACTCCCACAACTTCCCCACGCTATCCCGCCACCGCCCCGATGTTTTTAGGTATCGCTCCCTAATCTAAGAGGGTCCGACAAGCTGAAGTGATGGCCCCCAATGTCTAGACTATGCTTTTGTTTATAGAACAGCTCTCTTTCCTTTTCACGAGGGGTCGGCTGTTTTCAGACAAAAAGTAAGCACTTCCATAATGTTGTCGACTTGTGTGTTTATTTTTTTGTCCAGAAGGTCGCCGCTTTTCTCTCCATTTTGTTTGCTTTGTGACGATTTTTTTTTCTGCTTTTCATTTATTTTTTTATTTTTCTATGTTTTTGTTTTTTTAACTTTCGATTTTTCTCTTTACTTTACTTTACTTTCGATTTTTCATACTGTTTTTCTTTGTTTTTCCTTCTCTCTCTCTCTCTCTCTCTCTCTCTCTCACTCTCTCTCTCTGTGTACGTGTATGATTGTATAGAGGGACAATTATTTATACCTCGATCATTTAACTAGTTCACTCTTCTTCTTTCTCTTTTTTTTTTATCCCACTATCATTAATTCTGCTTCTATCTTTTTAAAACTCTATTTCTTCAACGGTTTAATTTCTTGTTCTTTTCCATCGTCATTTTCTTACTCGTTTATCTGCATTCTGTTTTTCTTTCATTCTTTTTTCTTCTTTTCTCCTCTCGTTCCTCTTCTAAATTTTCACTTACCTTCTTTTCTCATAAACTTCTTCAATCTTTCTTTTTCTTCGTCTCAGTTCTTTAACATTTTTTATTCATATACTAATTTTATTTTTCTTCTTTATTTCACTGTTTTTTAACGTATTTTTCTCCTTTTCTTTCTTCTGACTTTTTTTTTAAATACCCTCTGCTTATCTTTCTTTTTCTTCTTTCTACCCCATGTTTTCTTCTTACTTTATCCCCGTATCCGGTGGTGTGGGGGTGACGATGTTGCCGCTGTTGTTGTTATCTTTGCTTTACCTCTTATGCTTTCTTTACTGCTCTTTGCTTTTCTTATATTACTTTTGTATGGTTTTTACTGTTTTAGAAGGCGGTGAAGGGTGTTCTGACGCCTCCAGGGTTTTAACACTGTTGGGCTATTTAGTTTTCAGATTTGGGCCTGCAAGCAGGGGCAAGCATTAGGGCTGGGGAACCGTAAGGCATGGAGGAGTAAGATGAAGACCGGGAAGAGAAACGTATGTTAGTTAGGGGTGGGTAGAATGGGCCAATATATTAAATATATAAGAAATGAACCCAAGCGAAATGTTTGAGAGTGAAAAGCTTAAGAACACCGTGCTCCGAGGGTTGTTGTCGGAGAGGGTATAAGTGGGACGTGGGGCAGAGACAGGCACACAGGCGTCGGATGGGACGGTGCTGGGTACGGAGAATAGGGATGGGGGTTGTTAGAATGGAGGAGTGCTTCGAATCGAGTAAAATTATAATCTGAAACATTCCTATTTTACTTTGACTTAGTAAAACAAAGTACTCCTGGTAATAAAAACAAAGTACTCCTAGCAATAACAGAAATATTAGTAATGACAACAAGGATAACAGAAATAATAATAATAATAATAATAATAATGACTTTTCAACAGTATATATATATATATATATATATATATATATATGTGTGTGTGTGTGTGTGTGTGTATGTGTGTGTGTGTGTGTGTGTAATATTAAAGGCTCAAACACTAATATTCCATTTCCAAGGTGTGATGAATGTGTTCATGATTACGATTCCAATGTAATAAATTAACCGTGGAATATTAGTGTTTGAGCCTTTTATATTATATACTTATTCTGCCCTGGACATTGAGTTCTGCCTGGATTCTATCCTATTGAGAATTTATTTATATATATATATATATATATATATATATATATATATATATATATATGATGAAAATGTGGAAAATGGTCGTTTCCACATTTTCATCATATCGTCGGATCTACATCCACACATTTGCTTACATATATATATATATATATATATATATATATATATATATATATATATATATACATACATACATACATACATATATTGACCACTAATATTATCTATCTATCTATCTATCTATCTATCTATCTATCTATCTATCTATCTATATATATATATATATATATATATACATATATATATATATATATATACATATATATATATATATATATATATATATATATATATATATATATATATATATATATATATATATATATATATATATATATATATAATTCAGCAGACGCAATTTTTAGTAAATATCCGTGTTTTTGATTGATCAGTTGATTGAAGTCATAAAAGCGTCGGATTGAAAATAAATTCATGTATTATATTATTATTATTATTATTATTATTATTATTATTATTATTATTATTATTATTATTATTTCCTTTGATTTCCGGTGTGTACACATTTCTTTCCAGGTCCTGCGTAGAGACCTAAGGTTAGAAATAGCATCATGACATTTTCCAATGACTAATTAAAAAAATAAAAATTAAAAAAATAAAATTAAAAAAAACCATAAATATATTTTATATAGATAAACCCCTTGGTAAGGTGTGTGCAGTTCTCATGAGAACAATTCTTTGTATTTCTTTAAGGCATGGACTTGCAGGTATCACTTCAATGAGTCTACTGGAAATCTTTACCAACCAATCCGAGGGCTCCAACTACAACAGGATTGTTGATGTTCCCACGTGCCACATTTTTGGGGATTTCGATTTCAAGGTACTTGTATTTTGATAGCTTTCTTTTTTATGTTGTTGTTGTTGTTATTATCATTGTTATTATTATTATTATTATTATTATTATTATTATTATTATTATTATTTCCTTTAATTTCTGGTGTGTAAACATTTCTTTCCGGGTCCCGCCCAGAAACTTAGTCCGAGGGCTCCAACTACAATAGGGATTGTTGATGTTCTCATGAGCCACATTTTTCGAGATTTTGATTATTAAAAAATTATTATTATTAAAAAAAATCATTAGACGCTTAAACCATGGAGTGTTCCAATAAGTTGGACTGATTTTATATGTGAATTATGTTTAAGCGTCTAATGATGTTTTTCTTTTTATTTCAGATTTAACAAATTAAGTCTTTGGCAATTTCAACCATGGAGAGATTAACAATCAATGTGTTAAAATTATCGATCCGAGATTAATAAAGACAAAAGGAAAACTTAACTGATGCGTTTCACAGGACGAAACGCGACGGCTAAGGTAATTTTTTCCTTTTGTCATTATTCATATTGATCTTTTATAGATATACTTTATTTGAAATTTTTACACATACACATGAACAGGGTGCGATGAATGCATACCACTGACATCTCATTTTAACAGTTATTTTTACCAAAATTATACAAAAATATCTTGAAATACTAAAGAGTAAATTTATTCAATAAAATCGACATTGGCTTCTACCATGGCCTCCAGACGATTTCGGATTCTTCTGCATCTCATCTGGACAGTCTCCTTGTTTAAGCTGTCGAATGCTGCCATAATCCTTGCCTTCAGTTCATCTTTGGTGCTCTAAGGAGTTTTGTTGGTCTCTGGCCCAACACCGCCATACACATAATAATCAAAGGGGTTGCAGTGTGGGGAGTTGGTGGCCTGATGTAAGGGGTGATGTGGTCGCAGAAATTGTCTGACAGCTATGACTGGGTCCTTATGCTTGTGTGGCATGTTGCAGATTCCTTTTGCCAGACATAGAGTTATCCGACAGCCACCTTATTGACCCAGGGAACTTGACGTAGGCCTCCGTGAATCCAATGGCGATTTTATTGAATAAATTTACTCTTTAATATTTCATTATATTTTTGTGTCATTTTTGGTAAAAAATATATGTTAAAATGAGATGTCAGTGTAATTTTCATTTCGGCGTAATTTAGACGACAATTTATCCATCGCACCCTGTATATCTGTTAAAATGAGAGTGTAATTTTCATTTTGGCGTAATTTAGACAATTTATCCATCGCACTCTGTATATCTGTTAAAATGAGGTCAGTATAATTTTCATTTTGGCGTTATTTAGCCGACAATTTATCCAGGGCATTTTGTATATTTGTTAAAATGAGATGTCAGTGTTATTTTCATTTTGACGTTATTTAGCCGACAATTTATCCATCGCATCCTGTATATATTAATGTCATACCCCTTCAGGATCATAGCGTTCGACAGATCCCTTTTTCTTTTTTATTTGCTATGACTTGCTATGACTTCTTGGTGGAAATAGTGAATTTATTACTCGTTGCATTTTATACAATTTGAAACCAAAATTTACTTATTTATTAAATTTTCACCCACTAAAAGACCCAAGAGCCAGTTAAAGTAGAGGGATAGCAAATTAATTTGTTTTATGGACGTAGAGGAGGGAAGTAAACATAAATTATGAGAATAGGATAGGTAACGAGTTGTCCTAGACTCAAAGGGGTTAAGATTGTAGCATTCAGGGAAGCAACTGGGGGGAGGGGTCTAAAAAACTGTCCATAGTTTCTTTCTTACCACTGGAATAGGAAGAGAAGGAGGATGGCTTGCTGTTGTGTACATTGCATGGCGAGTATTTGCTGTAAATGCTTGAACTGGTGGAAGTAGGGAATCTAGACCGTCAGAACATTTAACATGGAGATAACGATACAGTAGCGAGATGGCTGCGAGTTTGCAACTGTGAAAAGTATCTACTAGACTTGGCTCCATCCAAGATTAAAGACGGGTGAAGAAAATGGATTCGTATCTTTCCTAAGGGAATTAGTGCGAAAGTGAAAACAATATACTAGGGCTGGAATTCGAACTCAGCACTTCATTTCCATTTTTAGTCATGCAGCTGCACTACACGCATATGCATGATGTAGAATCTTCTTCTATGTACCGTGTACCGTCAGGACGTGGGCGATTATGGCACTCCACAATTTCCTGTCCTCAGTAGCTCTTAGAAAAGTTTTTTTTTGTTGCTATCTCTCCTCATGCCTGTCCTGCCAAACATTTACACTCCTCTATGTGTTGTGTTCCTTTAGGACGTTGGCAATCATGTTTCTCCACAATTTCCACTGCTTTCTAGCTTTCAGTAAAGACTGTCTTTTTGCTATCTCCCAAAATCGCTATTCTGCCAACCATTTGCATTCTTTCTTCTCTGTGCGGTGTTCTTTAGTACGTTGACAATCATGGCTCTCCACAATCTCCAGCCCTTTGTAGTTCTTACTAAAGACTGTCTATTTGCTATCTCTGCTAATCCGTGGCCTGTCAACCATTTACTCTCCTTCATCTATGTGATGTGTCCTTGTAGGACGTTGGCAATAATGACTCTCCACTATTTCCAGTCCTTTCTAGTTCTTAGTAAAGACTGTCTTTTTGCCATTTCTCCTAATCCCTGTTCTGCTAGCCATTGACACTCCTTTTATAGTGTGGTGTCCTTTTAGTACGTTGACAATCATAGCTCTCGACAATATCCAGTTATTTGTAGTTCTTGGTAAAGATTGTCTTTTTGCTATCTCTGCTAATCCGTGACCTGTCAACCATTTACTCTCCTTCTTCTATGTGATGTGTCCTTTTAGGACGTTGGCAATCACGACTCTCCACAATTTCGAGTCATTTGTAGTTCTTAGTAAAGACTGTCTTTTTGCTATTTCTCCGAATCCCTGTTTTGCTAGCCATTGATACTCCTATTATAGTGTTGTGTCCTTTTAGTACATTGACTCTACACAATCATGGCTCTCCACAATTTCCAGGCGTTTGTAGGTCTTAGTAAAGATTGTCTTTTTGCTATCTCTGCTAATCCGTATCCTGTCAACCATTCACTCTCCTTCTTCTATGTGATGTGTCCTTTTAGGACGTTGACAATGATGGCTCTCCACAATTTCCAGTCCTTTGTAGTTCTTAGTAAAGAGCGTCTTTTTGCTATTTCTCCTAATCCCTGTTTTGTTAGCCATTGACATTCCTATTATAGTGTTGTGTCCTTTTAGTACGTTGGCAATCATGGCTCTCCACAATTTCCAGTCTTTTCTAATTCTTAGTAAAGACAGTCTTTTTGCTATCTCTGCTAATCCCTGTCATGTCAACCATTTACTCTCCTTCTTCTATGTGAAGTGTTTTTTTAGGACGTTTACAATCATGGCTCTCCACTATTTCCAGTCCTTTCTAGTTCTTAGTAAAGACAGTCTTTCTGCCATTTCTCCAAATCCCTGTTCTGCTAGCCATTGGCGCTCCTTTTATAATGTTGTGTCCTTTTAGGACGTTGACAATCATGGCTCTCCACAATTTCCAGTCCATTGTAGTTCTTAGTAAAGACTGTCTTTTTGCTATCTCTGCTAATCCGTGTCCTGTCAACCGTTTACTCTCCTTCTTCTATGTGATGTGTCCTTTTAGGAGGTAGGTAATCATGGCTCTCCACAATTTCCAGGCCTTGGTATTTCTTAGTAAGGACTGTATTTTTGCTATCTCTGCTAATCCGTGTCCTGTCAACCATTTACTCTCCTTCTTCTATGTGAAGTGTTTTTAGGACGTTTACAATCATGGCTCTCCACTATTTCCAGTCATTTGTAGTTCTTAGTAAAGACTGTCTTTTTGCTATCTCTGCTAATCCGTGTCCTGTCAACCATTTACTCTCCTTCTTCTATGTGATGTGTCCTTGTAGGACGTTGGCAATCATGGCTCTCCACAATTTCCAGTCATTTGTATTTCTTAGTAAGGACTATCTTTTTGCTAATTCTCCTAATCCCTGTTCTGCTAGCCATTGACGCTCCTTTTATAGTGTTGTGTCCTTTTTATCCGTTGACAATCATGGCTCTCCACAATTTTCAGTCATTTGTAGTTTTTAGTAAAGATTGTCTTTTTGCTATCTCTGCTAATCCGTATCCTCTCAACCATTTACTCTCCTTCTTCTATGTGAAGTGTCCTTTTAGGACGTTAACAATGATGGCTCTCCATAATTTCCAGTCCTTTGTAGTTCTTAGTAAAGATTGTCTTTTTGCTATTTCTCCTAATCCCTATCCTGACAAGTATTTACAATTCTCCTTCTATCTGTTGTATATTTTTAGGACGTTGGTAATCATGGCTCTCCACAATTCCCAGTGCTTTGTAGCGCTTAGTAAACTTAGTCTATCTCTCCTAATTCATGTTCTGCCAACCATTTTCACAGTCAGGTAGGTTATCCGCTGCTTTCCTTTGTGTCTTTAATGGGCCCTCTAAGTTTCTTTACGTGCCCAAGAAATTTCAAGTCTCTCTTTCTAATGTTAAGTATAAGTGTTCTTTTTGTTTCCTTTTTCCTCATAACTTCCTTATTGCTCTCATGCTCGGCCCATGGTATTCTCGCCAAGCTTATTTAGATACACTTTATCGTTGCTATTTACATGTGTGAGGAGATTGTCAAGCATTGACTGATATAGAGGAGAACTGATATTAATTATCAGTTAAGTATTCATTTCTTTGTTTCTAACAAATTTTTTCGTGTTATATTATTTTAAATTGTCCAGTTGTGTTTGCATCACATGATGTTCATATATTTATACTAGTAGCCTTAGTTGAATAACTAAATACTGTTTATACACCTTTATTTTGCATTTGGAGTTAAATTATTTTCCGTAAATGAAAAAAAATGGAAAAAATCTTCGAATAGCATAAAATTCAATTTTACATTTATAATTGCAGTTTTGTTTCAACACAGTATGGAACTACGGGTGACGGTCAATCATAGTAATAAGTAGTTGTTCTTTGCTATACTAACTATTAGCTCACTAATTAACCTTCAGACCTATTTTCGGAAAGAAGATTTTTTTTTAAGCTTATCACCCCAAGCAAGGCTGGAAGCCACTAGCACGCAAGGGGTTACAGAAGGTTTGGAGGAAGAGCAGATAGGAGTGGTAAAGGAGAGGATGTGGAGAAAGATAGTGGATCGATCAAGGCAAGGGGGTTACAGAAGATTTGGAGCGAGAGCAGATAGGAATGCAAGGTGAAAGGATGTGGAGAAGGGAAGTGGATAGATCAAGGCAACTGGAGATGTCGATTGACGTTACACTTAAATGGTTGGAGATTATATTTGTCAGGGAAACAGGAATAAGGAAGGGAGTTAAAGCAGATCTGCTACATGGATATCGATAGACACGCTATATAGACAAGGACAGAGTGAGATAGACAGATGGAGACAGTGTTAGATAGATAGATAGATAGATAGATACGAACAAAGATAGATAGATAGATAGATAGATAGATAGATAGATAGATAGATAGATAGATAGATAGATAGATAGATAGATAGATAATGAACAGACTGAAAAGAGATAGGTAGATAGATAGAGAGAGAGAGAGAGTTTGAAGGGATGAATAGATGAAATGCACGAAATAAATCATCAAGTAACGAAACATCTTTTGGAGAAAGATCAGTTCACAGATATTCATCTAAAAATCAAGTAGGGGAAAGTGTCCAAGTTTAGAAACTTAATTTTATAGTTTGTTTGTTTTTTGTTGTTTTTTTTAACTTTTACTTTAAGGTGATCACTTCACTTTTAAACCTGACCAATCCTAAGTAGTGAACAATAGATGATGAAGCACTCATCATCATCAGCAGCAGCAGCATTATCGGAATCATCTTTAGTGTGTATATTTCAGCCAGAAATAGTCCTTTGCTATCATAGGTTTCACAAGTGTCTAAATTTGTAGAGAGGTTCGGGCTCTGAACAGACCAATACAGTACCCCGATGTTTGCAAATTCTAACGCACAATGCCATTCTGTTTCTATAGGCCTGTCTAATTAGAAAGATACAACTTTTTACCAAGTATTGATATTTTGAGTAGGACTAATGGATTGTTTGAAATTATTTTTACTTTAGAAATTTTTTTAAAAACATTTCAATAAAATTTTGTAGATATGTTCACTTTACAAAAAAAATAATAATATTAATAAAAATAATAATAATAAATAAATAAATAAAAACTGAAAGCAGAAAAGAGACGCTTAAAATTTAAATTTAAAAGTATTTCCGGAAGTTGCGCAGCTAACATGCATACAACGAAAACATCTGCTCAAATGTTGACAGCCAAAAGCACTTTTCATACAAACGGATCACGAGTACTGTAACTCATTTTCATATATAGTATATGACATTGTTGTTCCAAAACCTCTGTATAGAATAATAATAATAATAATAATAATAATAATAATAATAATAATAATAATAATAATAATAATAATAACCAACCGCCCAGACATTGTTATTAAAGACCACAAACAAAATAAGTGCCTCCTTATTGATATGGCAGTCCCTGCAGACTGCAATGTGTCTTTGAAGATATTCGAAAAACTGTCAAAATACAAGGACCTTGAAATCGAAATCTCAAAAATGTGGCACATGGGAACATCAACAATTCCTGTTGTAGTTGGAGCCCTTGGACTGGTTGGAAAAGATTCCAGTAGGCTGATTGAAGGGATCCCTGGAAGTCCATGCCTCAAAGAGATACAAAAAATTGTTCTGACAAGTACAGCCCACACTTTACGAAGGGCTTTATCTATGTAATTTTTTTTTTTTTTTTTTTTTTTTTTCAGTGGAAAGTGTCATGATGCCATTTCTAACCTTAGGTCCCTGGGCGGGACCCGGAAAGAAATGTGTAAACGCCAGATATCAAAGGAAATAAAATAATAATAATAATACAAATATTATGAGAGATGATGATGATGATGATGATGATGATGATGATGATGATATGTATATAATTACATCAGTCGTGTCACACACTAGATGTATTTCTCTACGTAAGCGCGCTTGCGTATGTGTGCATATTTGAAGTATAAAACTTCCGGAAGCGAACAGCATTGCAAAAATATGCATTTAACGAAACTAGGTGTTATTTCATAATACAATAATTAGGATATCGAATATTCTGATGTATAAATCGATCTGCAGGTAATATGAGATGTTAATACAGGTCGGTCCGTCAGGGAAGTATTACGCCCTCCGCCGACGCTAGTATTGAAGATGGATTCTAAAAACATAAAATAATAAATTTCATTTGTCGATGTGCGGGTAGTGTGTTGGTTATCGGCGCGGCAAGTGGAATTGGAGTTCCGACGTCGTTGCATTTACTGGCTTTCACCTTTGTATAAATCCATCCCCCATCCTTCTTAGGGGTTAATAATAGCAGGATAGATTGGTTTCTCTAACTTTGTTTCGAAACAACATTAGAAGAAGGAAAACTCGAAGTTTGAAGAGGAATGGGCTTCGTCCGGCTAATTTGCCTTAGAGAGGCCCGCCGCTAATGCGGGTTCAGTACATGTTGTGCTATAACAACCCTAATTTATGGATACAGGATTTATGATGCCTGATCGGGAGACGAGTTGTCAGAGGAATTACCTTTGCAACTCTGTAAAATTTTAATCTACGATAGGACTTTATAGTATAACTGGTTTCATAAATGAATTGTTCATTTAATATTATTTCCGTGTTCGTAAATGCAAAATCTTCAGTTACTGAACTAGAATTTTCATTGCATGACGATTATAATACATCTGGTAACAATATGGTAACTACAATACATGTGGTAACTATACAGTAATTACAGTACACCTGGTAACTATATGGTAACTACAACACATCTCGTAACTACAATTACCTGGTAACTATTTGATAACTCCGATATATCTAGTAACTATATGCTGACTACCATACGCACATACGCACACACAACACACACACGCGTGCGCATATATATATATATATATATATATATATATATATATAATTTTCTTTTTGAATTTGTAGGCCTGATGAATTGAATCGTGATTACGATTCCAATGTAATAAATTATAACCATGGAATATTAGTGTTTGAGCCTTATATATATATATATATATATATATATATATATATATATATATATATATATATATATATATATATATATATATATATATATATATATATATATATATATATATATATATATATATATATATATGGAAGGTACGGCGGAGTAGTGGATAGCGGCTCGGATTGAGGAATCGGAGTTCGAATTCCAGTCGAATCCATTACATTCACTTACGTGCTAATACCCTTGAGAAAGGTGTTAAACCTCTTCTTCTCCCTCCAGCTATGGGCGAATAGCAGGAGAGACTGGGTTCGATAGCCATGGATGGCAACAAGTCCAGGAGAAGGAAAAATCTGAATTCAAAACCCGGGCATGGTCGTTTGGGGACCTTGTGGTCTGTATTCGGCCCTTCAAAAAGTGTTCTGCACAAAGCCTTCACCACTATAATCAAATCATGTGCTTACTTTATTTTTCTCAACTACCATTACATCTCTCGGTACAGCTATATCGATCACCCAATCATTGTTGTTGCTATTATTATTATTTTTTTATTTTTATTATTGTTATTTTATTTCCTTTGATTTCTGGTGTATACTCATTTTTTCCCAACCAGTGACCGAACTTTAGAAATGGAATCATGTCATATTTCAATGATCATTTTTGAAGAAAAAAAAACAAAACACCTAAGATCACACATATTTTGACATAGATAAATCCATTCGTAAGATGTAGGTTCTACTTGTGAGTATAATATTTTGTATTTCTTTAAGGCATGGGTTACCAGGAACCCCTTCACTTGGAATCATTTCCAATCAATCCTAGAGATCCAACTATAACTGGAATTGTTGCTGTCCTCATGTGCCATAGTTTGAGATTTTATTATTATTATTACTACTACTACCACTACTATTATTATTTCCTTTGATTTTGATATAAACATTTCTTTCCTGGTCGCAACCAGACCCCTAAGGTCAGAAATGGCTTCATGATATTTTCCGAAAAAACTAAGATCCCACACATTTTACATATATAAAGCCCTTCGTAAGGTGTGGGCTGTACTTGTGAGTATAATTTGTTTGTATTTCTCTCAAATGGGGGCTACCAGGAATCCCTTTATTGAGTCTATCGGAACCGTTTCCAGTCAACCCGAGTGCTCCAACTACAATTGGAATTATTGGTGTCGTCATGTGCCACATTTTTGACATTTCCACTTCAAGATCCTTTCCATTTCACGATTATTATTATTATTATTATTATTATTATTAGATTTTCTTTGGTTTCTGGTGTATACTCATTTCTTTCCGGGTCCCAACCAGAGACCTAAGGTCAGAAATGACATCATGACATTTTCCACTGAGCAGTTTTTGAGAAAAAAAAAACAAAAACAGAAGAACAGTCAACATCACACATATTTTACATAGATAAAGCCCTTCCTAAGCTGTGAGTTGTACTTGTGAGTACAATTTTTGTATTTCTTTAAGACATGGGCTCCCAGGAAGTCATTCATTGAGATTTTAGAATCTTTTCCAATCAATACGATGGCTCCAACTACAACTAGAGTTTTTGATGTCCTCATGCACCTAATCTTTTTTTCATATGTCGATTTCAAGGTCCTTGTATTTTGATAGTTTTTTTTTTAAGATAAGAAGGTGCATTTTGTTTATGCGGTCTCTGTCTTGGTGATTAGCTTTGATTGTTCTGTCTGTGAGTATCATAAAGTCCCATAGAATTGTTACAGGACCTATCTCCGTAACCAGGTCTGAGTGGTGTTCATACCAATTTCTTGCAGTTTCCTTTCCATAAAAGCTACATATTTTCCAATGCAGAAATTTGTTCACTCTGTCGTGCCGTGTTTTATATTCAGTGGGAGTTAACACTGTGCAACCCGATACAAGAGGATCAATTGTTTATGTATAGTTATCATAGAACTTGTATTTCAGGTTAACACAATTTTTCAACATGTGTGTATGGTAATTTCTAGTTAGCAAGCACTACAGCTTTTAACCATGCACTACAGCTTTTAACCCTGCACTACAGCTTTTAACCCTGCACTACAGCTTTTAACCATGCACTACAGCTTTTAAACCTGCACTACAGCTTTTAACCATGCACTACAGCTTTTAACCATGCACTACAGCTTTTAACCATGCACTACAGCTTTTAACCCTGCACTACAGCTTTTAACCATGCACTGGCTTTGTCTACATCAGCCTGTTTGGTACAGGCAGAATATTAACCGTGAAGAAGTTTATCCTGCCATCGTTTCTGTATCTGGTCGATTGCATTTACCTTTGTTTCCTTTTTTAAGGTTTTTACCGCTGCAGTAGGTGTATTATGTTTTACTTGCATTTCTTCACCCATTTGAAACTTCATTCTGAACTTGTTGGATTCCTTTATTACTGAATAAAGTTTTTTAATTCTTTCGTGTTCTTTGACACAGACCATCACCAAGTCTTCTGTAGTTTCTAAGTGTCTTTGAAGGCCAATTGTTCTAGTTGAACTAATCCTCAGCCTCCTTCGGATCTGGACACATACAGATGATGAACATTAGCTTTGGGATGATGCATGCGGTACCAAGTGAGAAGCTTTCTCGTTTTGGCGTCCATTCGCTTAATATCAGCTATGGTACAGTTAATGATGTTACAGCTGTATTGCACCACGGGAACAGACAAGGTGTTTATGGCTGATATTCTGGGTTTTTTGTTTTGTTTTTTGTTGTTTTTTTCAGTTCGGCATTTAGTACCAGATATACACGCCTGTAGTATTCCTTTCTTACCTTCACTTTTATTTGGGTATGTTGTATATCCTCTCCTTCGCTAGTTCCTAGGTGCCTATAAGATTCTTCTTGTTCAAGTTCCGTAATCTTTGTGCCAAAATTTAAATCAATTTAATGTGTTTCTGTATTCCCCCTCTTTCTGGAATGTTACTTTTGCACATTTATCTAATCCGAAATCCATATCTATGTCGTCACTGAAACATTGAAACATTGAGGAGACCCTTCAACTCATTGTCGTTTTTTGGCAAAGAGTTCGAGATCATCCATGTAGAGTAGGTGATCGAATACTTCCTTGTTTACTTTGTATCTATATCTATTATTGCTTAGCTCATGCGTAAGCGGGATTATTATTATTATTATTATTATTATTATTATTATTATTATTATTATTATTATTATTATTATTATTGTCGTTGTTGTTGTTTGTGTATGTTATGTTTCCTGTTTTGTATCCTTTAGAGCCGGGTCCAAACTATGGTCCTTAGGCCCTATTGGAGAATTGTCATTTAATTAATAGCACTTTTCTTAGTATATGGGATGTCCCTAGTAGGGCGATCTTCTGAATAACTTGTATGTTGATGTTAGCTGTGATACTGTTAGTAAAATTGTCCATTCCTTTTCTCACGAGGCCCAGTGCTCCGATTACTACTGGTACAGTCTCAGTCTTCATTCCCCGTGTCCTGTTTATCTTGATCTCCAGGTCCTTGTATTTGGAAAATTTATCGATAATTTTTATGGAGGTGTTTCTTTCAGATGGTACTACTATGTCAATAAACATACACTTCCTGAATTTCTTGTCTTTTATGATAATATCAGGTCTGTTGGCTTTTATTTCCCTGTCAGTTTGAATTGGCATGTCCCAGTGGATATTTACCTTATTATTTTGGGTAACTGTGTCTGGTTGGTGCTCATACCATCTCTCAGTGGTTTCGATTTCGTGCTTCTTGCATATCTTCTAGTGCACATATGTTGCTACCTTGTTATGTATGTGAGTATATTCATTTTTTGCTTGTTTCGGACATCCTGAGATAATATGGCCGAGAGTTTAATCATATTTTCCGCAGACCCTGCATTTCGGGTTAGTTCCATCTTTGATTATGTGACAGTGGTACGATCTGGTTGCAAGGCTGTGATCCTGAGCTGCAATAATTAAACCTTCTGTCACAGCTTTCAAGCCGGTGCTCCACAATTATTTTTGGTAAATTTCTTTTGATTTCTGGTGTATATTCATTTCTTTCCGGGTCCCAACCAGCGACCTAAGATCAGAAATGACATCATGACATTTTCCACTGAACAATTAAAAAAAAGAATATCACACACATTTTAACATAGATAAAGTTCTTCGTAATGTGTGGGGCTGTACTTGTGAGTACGATTTTTGTATTCTTTAAGACATGGTCTATCAGGAATCCCTCCAATGAGTTTATTGGAGACTCTTCCAATCCGAGGGCTCCAACTACAACTGGAATTGTTGACGTCCTCATGTGCCACATTTTTGAGATTTCGATATTATTATTATTATTATTGTTGTTGTTGTTGTTGCTATGATTTGCCTTTCCTTTGTGCAATACGAGTTGCCCCAAGTCTCAACCAGACTTCAAGAGACAACAAGTTATTTTGCATCACAATAGATTTTTTTTAAGCGTTTCACCCCAATCAAGGCGGGAAGCCACTATCACGCAAGGGGTTACAGAGAGTTGGAGCGAGAGCAAATAGGAGTGATAGAGGAAAGGATGAAGAGAAGGTTAGGGGATAGATCAGGGCATCTGGAGACGTCGATTGACATTACATTTGGATAGTTGGAGATTATACCTATCAGGGAAACAGGAAGAGGGGAGGGAGTTCCACAGGCGAGAGGTGCGAGACATGAAGCTATTGGAATAGAAGAGACGGCTACATTTAACAGTTTCGACAGTGAAAGGGTGTGAGCGAGATGCCAGCCTAGTAAAACGCTTAAATCAGAGAGAGAAAAAAAGTGTCCCCTGCACGGAGAGAAATCTACGCAAGTGGTGAGAAATACCAAACTCTATAATCTTTGGCAATTTATATCTTTTAGAGCTTCCAGGAATTAGATTGACATATTTGTTTCTTTCTTTAGAATTCTGATATAATTCCGAAAGATCCAATAAAAACAGTTAATGTCATTGTTTTCAGATGTCACATTCTACTGATTTTTATCTCGAGTTCCTTTACATTTACTTAGTTTATCAAACGTTGTTGTTATTATTATTGTTTTATTTGCTTTGATTTCTGATTTGTACTCATTTCTTTCCGGGTCCTAACCAGAGACCTAAGGTCAGAGATGACATCATGATATTTTCACTTGAGAAAATTTGAAAAAAAAAATCACACATATCTTCCATAGATAAAGCCGTACATAAGGTATGGACTGTACTGGTGAGGACATTTTTTTTGTATTTCTTTAAGTCATGGACTTCCAGGAATCCCTTCAATGAGTTCATTAGAATCTTTTACAATCAATCTGAGGGCTCCAACTACAACTGGAATTGTTGATGTTCTCATGTGCCACATTTTTGAGATTTCGATTTCAAGGTCCTTGTATTTTGATAGCTTTTTGAAGATCTTCAAAGATACATTGCAGTCTGCAGGGACCGCTATGCCAATAAGGATTATTATTATTATTATTATTATTATTATTATTATTATTATTATTATTATTTTTATTTCCTTTGATATCTGGCGTTTACACATTTCTTTCCGGGTCCCGCCCAGGGACCTAAGGTTAGAAATGGCATCATGACACTTTCCATTGCAAAAAAAAAAAATAATAATTACATAGATAAAGCCCTTCGTAAAGTGTAGGCTGTACTTGTCAGAACAATTTTTTGTATCTCTTTGAGGCATGGACTTCCAGGGATCCCTTCAATCAGCCTACTGGAATCTTTTCCAACCAGTCCAACGGCTCCAACTACAACAGGAATTGATGATGTTCCCATGTGCCACATTTTTGAGATTTCTATTTCAAGGTCCTTGTATTTTGACAGTTTTTCGAATATCTTCAAAGACACATTGCAGTCTGCAGGGACTGCCATATCAATAAGGAGGCACTTATTTTGTTTGTGGTCTTTAATAACAATGTCTGGGCGGTTGGCTTTGATTGTTCTGTCAGTGTGTATTGTGTAGTCCCATAGAATTGTAACAGGTCCTATCTCCGTAACCGGGTCAGGGTGGTGTTCGTACCAATTTCTTCCAGTTTCCTTCCCATAGGAGTTGCAAATTTTCCAGTGCAGATATTGGCCCACTCTGTCATGCCGGGTTTTATATTCAGTGGGTGCCAATATCGTGCAACCTGATATAAGATGATCAATGGTTTCTGGATATTTGTCACAGAATCTGCATCTTGGGCTAACACAGTATTTTAGTATATGTGCTTGATAATTCCTAGTTAACAAGCATTGGTCTTGTGCGGCAATGATAAAACCCTCAGTTTCACCTTTCAACCCTGCACTACGTAGCCACTGATGGGTTCGGTTTTTGTCTACGTCAGCTTGTTTGGTACGGTCAGGGTATTGGCCATGGAGCGGTTTATTTTGCCATTTTTTCTTTATCTGGTCAGTCGCATTTCTCTTTGCATTCTTTTTAATGTTTTTTGCAGCTTTTGCCGGTGCACAATGATATATTTGAATTTCTGTGCCCATTTGAAGCTCCTTTCTGAATTTTTCGGCTTCCTTTATTATTATTATTATTATTATTATTATTATTACATTGCATGTTGTCGACGATAGAATAAAGCTGGACCATATTTACTATTAAAACCTAGAACTGTCCTAATATTTAATATTCTCAGTTTTTGTTATTACACCACTTCTCGACATTGGAATAGGACTTTATTTTATTTTACTTTTCATTACTCCGGCATATAAGGAAGATTTTAGTCTGTGTATTAGTCGCTACAACTCCCGAAACATACAGGACAACTTTCAAGAAATGTTTGTATCCTTAAAAGGTATATTTAAATTATCTTAAAAAAACACCAACACTTGGTACTATTGCCCCAATTGTAATAACATTGAGATAGATTATCAATCATTTATTTCGAAGTTAAAATATTTTCGATTAACAAAAACTCGATTACCATCTTCGTCATCATTATAGCTTAAACGTGACTTCCTAGTAAGAGAGTTCCAAGCCATAGTTTTTCCAAGTTTAAGCTTGGCAAAACTTTCCATAGAAAACATTTCATCATTACAGCTCGCCACATTTCTCCAAAATCTGTTTGATCAATAAAATATTGATTAGGGAAAGTGGGTCGGTTTGAGCAGGTTTCAGCACCCTTCCGTATTGACATCAAGGTTATCATAACTCTTATTAAAATAATTTTATTTTTCTATTTCTTTATTGGTTTTGTCATTATAAAATAACTTCTTTCATCAATCTGCTTTAAAGATATCAAAGGTCGAAATTTAACTATTTCTTTGTATTAATTATTTCTTTTCTTTTTGATAATTAGTCAGTAATCATTAATAATTAATTAATAGTCATTAATAATTATCATTTTTTCGATTATCTTTTGCTTTATATATAAATTAATTTGTCGTTTCTTATATTACATTTTTATTTAAAGTATTTTCTTTTCTGAATGTAAGGAATCGGTCTCATTCACTATATAACTAAATGCCAAATTTTTAACTAAGCGAGGAATTTTAATTAGTTTGAATATATATGTGTGTGCGTGTGTGTGTGTGTGTGTGTGTGTGTGTGCGTGCGTGTGTATGTATGTATGTATGTATATAAGATTGTATTACGCACAAGAAAGAAAACGTTGACTAAAATATTTCTAGTAAGTAACGTATTTCAAAAATGCGTTTTTTTTAAATTATTACTAAACCCATAGTAGGAAAAGATAAGTCAAAATTTAATTTTATTTGTTACTAGACTTGGCCTCCTAATTATAAAAGAGCACGATTTTTTGCGCTGGAAATACTTCCAGATAGTTTCTCCAAATGTAGGATCTGTCTTTTAATATGACCGAGGAATACACGAAGGTGGCCAAATTGTTAAATTACATATGTGAATTATTAAATAATATACATACATAAATATATATATATATATATATATATATATATATATATATATATATATATATATATATATATATATATATATATATATATATATATATATATATATATGTATATATGTATATATATATATATTCAAGAAGAAAACCTTAAAGATTCATTTCGGTTATAATATATTTCGTGAATATCACTATATATTCATTTCTTCAAACCAAAATGTTTTTAGTAGAACTTGATTTTAGTAAAAGAATTTCGGTCTGAAGGGATGAATATATAGATATTCACGAAATAAATTATAACTGAAATGAATTTTTAAGTCTTTCTTCTTCTTCTTCTTCTTCTTCTTCTTTTTATTATTATTATTATTATTATTATTATTATTATTATTATTATTATTATTGTAATGTCCTGTATTTTACATTCAGCTCTACCTGGATTAATATCTTCCTTGGAATTATCCTTACCAGTCACAATTTGATATATATATATATATATATATATATATATATATATATATATATATATATATATATATATATACCACTAATATTATATACATATATATATATATATATATATATATATATACCACTAATATTATATACATATATATATATATATATATATATATATATATATATATATATATATATATATATATATATATATATGAATAAGGCATATTTAGGCAGGAAGGTTTCATCTAAACAATTTTAAAGATGGGCTGTGTCATACTTTGTTTTTTTAATTTTTACTCAACACATTATTGAAAAATACATTAAAAATTAAACCGAGAGGTTTACTCAAACAAAATTAATTTGCGTGTATATATATATATATATATATATATATATATATATATATATATATATATATATATATATACTACCTCTGTTGCTGCTACTACTACTAATAATAATAATAATAATTATACTTTGTACCTCACCTTTTGGTTCAACTCTAAGTTTCATGTACCGTGCATAATATATCGAGTACCGTTCACTGCGCAATATTATATATATATATATATATATATATATATATATATATATATATATATATATATATATATATGGGTGTGGGTCTAGTCAGTCTCAGATCTTGCTCTGATGTCTGTAGAAAGAGACAAACCTGACACAGAACCAATTTGCATCAGTGAAATCCATAAAGGGGCTGTTAAAGGAATTGACATGATTATTGTTTAACGCAATGGGAAGAAATGTGATTTAGCGAAGCAATAAGGCCAAACTCGAGCAATAAATACAAAAAAAAAAATGGATGAATCAGCCGAAGTCATCAAGGTAATCGCAAACACTCCAACGAGAAGATATTTTTGAACAGGATATTAGCATAGTCATTACACAAAATGAAGAGTATAGGATTAAATATATATATATATATATATATATATATATATATATATATATATATATATATATATATATATATATATACTATTTAGTAAATAATATATTTATACTGTTCAGTAATTAATATATAGATATATATATTCGTATATATATATATTTATTCGTCTACATATTGTTTAATAAATAAGCGAAGCGTTCTCTTCTTTATATATATATATATATATATATATATATATATATATATATATATATATATACACATACATATATATTTATTTATATATACATCGAGAGAGAGAGAGAGAGAGAGAGAGTACGTGAGAGAGGTAGTGAGAGTTTCCATGTTGAAGATTATGAATTTAAAAGAGTCATTTAACAGATTAACCCCAGCAGGTGTAGTGTCATGACTTATTAATTAAAAATTAACCTGTCTTGATTCATATTTTTGTGCTGACATTACGGTAAAGGTATCTCACATATTGTTTGAACAGGGGCGCAAATTCAGTGCTTGTGACAGGCGCTATTTTCTTTTCTGTAGGTACACACATCCTTGCCAATGCACTGGATTCAATGATGATTATTAATCACATATAATGAACATTATATAGTGAAAATGTCAGATAGAAATGTACCTTTTTAAAATATCAATGTTTGGGATATATTGATTAACCGTCAAATAGTTTTTATATGTATGAGTCCGGGTAAGTATTTAAAAATTTATTAGTCTATTATTGAACATATATATATATATATATATATATATATATATATATATATATATATATATATATATATATATATATATATATATATGATTTATATATTTATATAATATATATATGTATAATATATATATCTTATATTATTTCATCCTTGAATCCATACACACAGACACACACACGAAC
>OZ038520.1:12606109-12608609 GCA_964036315.1 Acanthosepion esculentum
CTGAGGCAGCAAATATCTATTCAAACAACTTTTGCTAAAAACAGCATACAAGTTATGTCTCATATATTTTTTTAATTATTTTTTTCCATTTATCGATAGATCAATTTCAGTATCTTGGTGTTAAAGACGGAAAGATTTGCAGATTTCGACTTCTCAGATTATCAAGAAAGATATTAGATGAAATTCAAGGTCTGTTTGTATCTTTGGTATGATTTCCTATTTTGAATTTTGAATGTTTCTGCTATCTTGTGAGCGCGATGTTATTAATTCATATATATATATATATATACATACATTGTTTGCTGAGTATTATTGCGTTTCGTACAAGTAGTTCTCTTACGTGTTTGTATTTTTGTTTTTATATCATGCATTGGCATATACCACTTTAATCGGAAGTATGACATGTTAGTCTACGAGAAAGAGTTGTGGTTGTATATTCTATATTTTATTTTATTATATTTTCAGAAGCTAAAAATACAAGTGAAACAAAGTTGACCATATATTGAGCATTTGGTTTTTAATTACTAATGATTTATTCTTTCTTGATAATTACAGAAGCCAATCGCATTTTAAAACATGTAGGATAGCTGCAAATAAATTTAATAGATTTAGCTTACAGTTGAAGTACAAATTTAAACCCAGAGTCGGAAGATAAGTCATTGTTTTTTTTATCTATCTATCTATCTATCTATCTATCTATCTATCTATCTATCTATCTATCTATCTACACGCACACACACACATACATACACATATATATACATATATGTGTGCGCACACGCGTGTATACATGCGCGTGCCTGTGTGTACCGAAAGATCATAGGAAGTATTTTTTAAAGAAAATGTGACTCATTCAGGAATGAATAACCAAAGGTGTCTCTCACTCTCTATGTCTCTCAATATATATATATATATATATATATATATATATATATATATATATATATATATATATATATAAATCATAAATTATAATTATAATATATAATATATAATATTTATATACATACACATTTTACATATGTATATATATATATATATTTTAAGACATTTTTATGTTTATACATTCTTTTTTTACATAAAAAGGACAATTATATATATATATACATATATATATATGTATATATATATATATATATAAATATGTATATATATGTATATATATACATATATATATATATAAATATATATATATATATATACATATATATATATATATATATATATGCATTAACCCTATATATATATATATATATATATATATATATATATACATATATATATATATATATACATATATATATATATATATATATATATATATACATATATATATATATATATATATATATATATATATATATATATATATATATATATATATATATATATATATATATATATATATAGGGTTATATGTGTATATGCATAACGTTAAGAAGTGTGTGAATATTTTATCTACTTTCGGTGCTCCCACCTTGTGAAAATAAAAAATAAAAACACACACACACACACACAGTTTTAGCGTCATAAATACAAATTCCAATAAATCAATGTAAAATTATAAATATATTAAACGTTTGCTTTCCATTTAAATCGATTTTATAACAACTGAATATAGACATAGAAATGCGCTTACGTTTGGCGCTCTTCAGTCTTCATGAACACTGAGATAGATTAATGGGTATATGAGCGAAATGTCCCATAAAAAAACGACTGCAAAAAGATAGATTCGTAATATTCAATAATATTCGTATATAAATCTTTATGAATTTATGATGGTTTTCAAGATGTAATACTTCTCGCTTGTGTTGTAATTGAAAAATCGTTTATATTGTAATATTTTTTTTGCAAAATCCAAGCTTTTTATCTTAAAATGGAATCATCTTTTTATTTTGAAAACAACACCTGCGTGTATATATATATATATATATATATATATATATATATATATATATATATATATATATATATATATATATATGTTGGGAGAAGATGATATATAAATTTTTATATACTATAACAAATTGTAGAGAAAATTAATGACAAAGAAAAATTAATTGGTTCGTTTCGCATATATATATATATATATATATATATATATATATATATACATATATTTATATATATATATTATACATATATATATATATATATATTTTGAGAAAGTATTAAAATTTCCTCGATACTGTTCTTGCTATTTAGATATATATGCCGTTATCTCAAATATATATATGAGTGTGTGTGTGTGTTTATATAGATAAACAGATAGTTAATGAACATAGATAGATAGATAGATAGATAGATAGATAGATAGATAGATAGATAGATAGATAGATATAGATAGATAGTGAGTGAGTGAGTGAGATGATCGCTAATGATCGTATATGCACTATAAATTACAAATGTATAGTGCATATATTTATGCAATTTCTATTTGCATACCTTCATGTCTGTATAAACAAGCACATTATATATATATATATATATATATATATAT
>OZ038520.1:12613609-12616109 GCA_964036315.1 Acanthosepion esculentum
CAAATATTTATTTTGAATTTTATGATCTGTTATATATTTTTTTTAATTTTCAAATTAACCACAGCGTTTCTGTTTAGCGAGCTTGACATGATTTTTCTTTGGTTCTCTCACCTGATCTGTCGATATTCTAGCTGAACGAAGCATTAACAACAAAATAAAAAAATGGCTTTCATATATTCCATATTATATACTTTGTTCAAATATTACATATCAGTCACAAACACACACACACACACACACATATATATATATATATGTGTGTGTGTGTAATTTGGCAGCAACTTTTCTTTCAAACATGTAGTATTGAATGTTAAAGACAACATAGCCTTGCATATTTTCTTTTGAATTTTCTCATATTCTCTAATGAGACTTTTTATTTGAAAATAGTTTCGAAATATGTATTGTCCATACGATGACCTAGCGCTTTCGAACATCATTGTTCATCTTCAGGGTCAATATTTTTAGGCAAAATTTTTTTAAACAAACATTTGCCAATTATTTAAAAAAGGTTTGACTAAAAATATCGACCGTACAGACAATATTTATTTCGATATCATTTTCAAATAAAAAGTCTCATTAGAGAATATGAGAAAATTCAAAAGAAAATATGCAAGACTATGTTGTCTTTAACATTCAATACTACATGTTTAAAAGAATATATATATATATGTATATGTATAATGTATATATATACACACTCATAAAGATTTTACAGTGGTGTAGGTTTATAACATAAAATGCATACAAATATAGCATCACCTCAACTACCGTAGATATCTTAAAAACATCAAAATAAAAAAAATAACAGCCAACGTCTGTGTTTGAAACGTTAAAGTATATATATATATATATATATATATATATATATATATATAAGCTGAAAAAGTTTAAGCCTCGAGATGATGGTTAATGATCTAGTCAGACATTTGCTAAGTAGCGAATTCGTTCCTCGCTGGTTTCATCATAAAAGTGGCCTTGGGCCAAACTACATTTTCTTCCAGTATCGCTTTCAATTCTTTAAAATACTCGGGTAATATTTTCACCTACAGAAACTTATAAATATCGAATCTAAACATTTAGATATTTCTTCCTAATTGGTCGTGCGATATGTTGAATCGCTAGATAGATAGATAGATAGATAGATAGATAGATAGATAGATAGATAGATAGATAGATAGATAGATAGATCGATAGGTAGGTAGGGAGATAGATAGATAGATATGAACAGATTGAAATAGATAGATAGATAGATAGATAGATAGATATGAATAGACTGAGATAGATAGATAGATAGATAGATAGATAGATAGATAGATAGATAGATAGATAGATAGATAGATAGATAGATATGAACAGACTGAGTGTGTGTGTCTGTGTGTGTGTGTGTTTGTGAATGCATATGTATCTTATTAAAAGATTAGAACTGTATGCAAATATATATCTGTGGGTGCGTGCACGTAAATTTGTATTGCAATCATGAATGTGAATGTTTGCATAAATAAATTCATCTCGTCAGAATCATATTTTTTTAAATTTTTGTGCCTATTCGTTATTTACACTTTTTTTGCACCCCATCGATTTGACAAATGAACTATTGTTTTTATTAAAAAAATACGTTTTTAATGGTGTAATGACAGAAGACATGCATTGCTTTTAGTCGACGCTTATTTTTCCACAAAGTACAAACTTTTTCAAGCGGGGCACAGAGATGGTGGATTGAAACGAGGAGATTTAATGATTGCGGAAGAAAAACAGGAAATTCTTCATATCAAGCGCTAATATTCCAACTTGCTCAAGGTATAACTAACACATTTATAATATATCCGCAATATATATATATATATATATATATATATATATATATATATATATATATATATATTAAATAAAAACAAATTTCTGTTTTTATTTAAATTATTAGCTCTGATTTACATTGAGCTCTCTGGATTCTATCCTCATTGGGTCTTCCCATACGGATTACCTAGTTTTTCGTAAACTATATATATATATATATATATATATATATATATATATATATATATTATAATTATTATTTTTTTAAATATGATTTCATCGCGACACAGAAAATTTCCATGTTTCAAAACTGAAACTAAATTTATAAATTTAATGATAAAATTCAATTATTCTTCCTTATTATTTTAATACATACATGCATGAATATATATATATATATATATATATATATATATATATATAACAGCGTACTGTTAAGAAAATTGTTACTCCGTCTATATCGACCTTGTATTCGTATCTCTCTCTCTCTCTCTCTCTCTATATATATATATATATATATATATATATATATATATATATATATACATGTATGTATATATATATATATATATATATATATATATATATATATATATATATATATATATATATATATATATATATATATATATATATGAATACAAGGTTGGTATGGATGGAATAACATTTTTTTTAACACTCCGCTCAAACCTACGGTCAGGATGAC
>OZ038520.1:12623609-12661109 GCA_964036315.1 Acanthosepion esculentum
AACGTTTCTGCTGTCTCCAGGTAATCTTGACGTTGAGCACTTCTCTGAGTAGGTAGGTGTTTAACTTTAGGTATGTTTTTCTTTTTTCTTATTGTTGACCTTGTCCGAGGTTTTATCTTGTTTAAGGATATTTAATCTTTTGGCAAGTTGTTCTTTGGTTCCACCAATGATTTTGATTTTTTCTTTTTTCTAGTTGTTTTTGGTTTAAATTATATATTCTGTTCAATTTTTTACCTCTTCAGCCAGTTTTACCCTGACGATCCGTGTAGGTGAAACCTAGGTAGGTTTACCTGACACTTTAGGTTGATATTAGGTTTGCTCTACTTTGTGTATTGAGCACTTTTCCTAGTTACTTTTACTCGTTTCGGAGGATTTCTTCTTTGGACTCTGAGCTTGAACTCTGGATGATTGTTTTCACCTCAATTTCATCTTCTTAGTTCTTTTCTTTTTTTATTCCTCATTTTTCCTTCGCTACTGGTTGGGTCTACTACAAGCTGAAATACCCAAGATTTTTTCAAGCAAGTACTACTATATATATATAAACCTAAAGAGTTTAGGTTGATATTAGGTTTGCTCTACTTTGTATTGAGCACTTTTCCTAGTTACTTTTACTCGTTTTGGAGGATTTCTTCTTTGGACTCTGAGCTTGAACTCTGGATGATTGTTTTCACCTCAATTTCATCTTCTTAGTTCTTTTCTTTTTTTATTCCTCATTTTTCCTTCGCTACTGGTTGGGTCTACTACAAGCTGAAATACCCAAGATTTTTTCAAGCAAGTACTACTATATATATATAAACCTAAAGAGTTTAGGTTGATATTAGGTTTGCTCTACTTTGTGTATTGAGCACTTTTCGTAGTTACTTTTACTCGTTTTGGAGGATTTCTTCTTTGGACTCTGAGCTTGAACTCTGGATGATTGTTTTCACCTCAATTTCATCTTCTTAGTTCTTTTCTTTTTTTATTCCTCATTTTTCCTTCGCTACTGGTTGGGTCTACTACAAGCTGAAATACCCAAGATTTTATCACGCAAGTACTACTATATATATATAAACCTAAAGAGTTTAGGTTGATATTAGGTTTGCTCTACTTTGTGTATTGAGCACTTTTCCTAGTTACTTTTACTCGTTTCGGAGGATTTCTTCTTTGGACTCTGAGCTTGAACTCTGGATGATTGTTTTCACCTCAATTTCATCTTCTTAGTTCTTTTCTTTTTTTATTCCTCATTTTTCCTTCACTACTGGTTGGTTCTACTACAAGCTGAAATACCCAAGATTTTTTCAAGCAAATACTACTATATATATATATAAACCTAAAGAGTTTAGGTTGATATTAGGTTTGCTCTACTTTGTGTATTGAGCACTTTTCCTAGTTACTTTTACTCGTTTTGGAGGATTTCTTCTTTGGACTCTGAGCTTGAACTCTGGATGATTGTTTTCACCTCAATTTCATCTTCTTAGTTCTTTTCTTTTTTTATTCCTCATTTTTCCTTCGCTACTGGTTGGGTCTACTACAAGCTGAAATACCCAAGATTTTTTCAAGCAAGTACTACTATATATATATAAACCTAAAGAGTTTAGGTTGATATTAGGTTTGCTCTACTTTGTGTATTGAGCACTTTTCCTAGTTACTTTTACTCGTTTTGGAGGATTTCTTCTTTGGACTCTGAGCTTGAACTCTGGATGATTGTTTTCACCTCAATTTCATCTTCTTAGTTCTTTTCTTTTTTTATTCCTCATTTTTCCATCGGTACTGGTTGGGTCTACTACAAGCTGAAATACCCAAGATTTTTTCAAGCAAGTACTACTATATATATATAAACCTAAAGAGTTTAGGTTGATATTAGGTTTGCTCTACTTTGTGTATTGAGCACTTTTCCTAGTTACTTTTACTCGTTTTGGAGGATTTCTTCTTTGGACTCTGAGCTTGAACTCTGGATGATTGTTTTCACCTCAATTTCATGTTCTTAGTTCTTTTCTTTTTTTATTCCTCATTTTTCCATCGGTACTGGTTGGGTCTACTACAAGCTGAAATACCCAAGATTTTTTCAAGCAAGTACTACTATATATATATAAACCTAAAGAGTTTAGGTTGATATTAGGTTTGCTCTACTTTGTGTATTGAGCACTTTTCCTAGTTACTTTTACTCGTTTTGGAGGATTTCTTCTTTGGACTCTGAGCTTGAACTCTGGATGATTGTTTTCACCTCAATTTCAGGTTCTTAGTTCTTTTCTTTTTTTATTCCTCATTTTTCCTTCGCTACTGGTTGGGTCTACTACAAGCTGAAATACCCAAGATTTTTTCAAGCAAGTACTACTATATATATATAAACCTAAAGAGTTTAGGTTTATATTAGGTTTGCTCTACTTTGTGTATTGAGAACTTTTCCTAGTTACTTTTACTCGTTTTGGAGGATTTCTTCTTTGGACTCTGTGCTTGAACTCTGGATGATTGTTTTCACCTCAATTTCATCTTCTTAGTTCTTTGCTTTTTTTATTCCTCATTTTTCCTTCGCTACTGGTTGGGTCTACTAAAAGCTGAAATACCCAAGATTTTTTCAAGCAAGTACTACTATATATATATAAACCTAAAGAGTTTAGGTTGATATTAGGTTTGCTCTACTTTGTGTATTGAGCACTTTTCCTAGTTACTTTTACTCGTTTTGGAGGATTTCTTCTTTGGACTCTGAGCTTGAACTCTGGATGATTGTTTTCACCTCAATTTCATCTTCTTAGTTCTTTTCTTTTTTTATTCCTCATTTTTCCTTCGCTACTGGTTGGGTCTACTACAAGCTGAAATACCCAAGATTTTTTCAAGCAAGTACTACTATATATATATAAACCTAAAGAGTTTAGGTTTATATTAGGTTTGCTCTACTTTGTGTATTGAGCACTTTTCCTAGTTACTTTTACTCGTTTTGGAGGATTTCTTCTTTGGACTCTGAGCTTGAACTCTGGATGATTGTTTTCACCTCAATTTCATCTTCTTAGTTCTTTTCTTTTTTTATTCCTCATTTTTCCTTCGCTACTGGTTGGGTCTACTACAAGCTGAAATACCCAAGATTTTTTCAAGCAAGTACTACTATATATATATAAACCTAAAGAGTTTAGGTTGATATTAGGTTTGCTCTACTTTGTGTATTGAGCACTTTTCCTAGTTACTTTTACTCGTTTTGGAGGATTTCTTCTTTGGACTCTGAGCTTGAACTCTGGATGATTGTTTTCACCTCAATTTCATCTTCTTAGTTCTTTTCTTTTTTTATTCCTCATTTTTCCTTCGCTACTGGTTGGGTCTACTACAAGCTGAAATACCCAAGATTTTTTCAAGCAAGTACTACTATATATATATAAACCTAAAGAGTTTAGGTTGATATTAGGTTTGCTCTACTTTGTGTATTGAGCACTTTTCCTAGTTACTTTTACTCGTTTTGGAGGATTTCTTCTTTGGACTCTGAGCTTGAACTCTGGATGATTGTTTTCACCTCAATTTCATCTTCTTAGTTCTTTTCTTTTTTTATTCCTCATTTTTCCTTCGCTACTGGTTGGGTCTACTACAAGCTGAAATACCCAAGATTTTTTCAAGCAAGTACTACTATATATATATAAACCTAAAGAGTTTAGGTTGATATTAGGTTTGCTCTACTTTGTGTATTGAGCACTTTTTGTAGTTACTTTTACTCGTTTTGGAGGATTTCTTCTTTGGACTCTGAGCTTGAACTCTGGATGATTGTTTTCACCTCAATTTCATCTTCTTAGTTCTTTTCTTTTTTTATTCCTCATTTTTCCTTCGCTACTGGTTGGGTCTACTACAAGCTGAAATACCCAAGATTTTTTCAAGCAAGTACTACTATATATATATAAACCTAAAGAGTTTAGGTTGATATTAGGTTTGCTCTACTTTGTGTATTGAGCACTTTTCCTAGTTACTTTTACTCGTTTTGGAGGATTTCTTCTTTGGACTCTGAGCTTGAACTCTGGATGATTGTTTTCACCTCAATTTCATCTTCTTAGTTCTTTTCTTTTTTTATTCCTCATTTTTCCTTCGCTACTGGTTGGGTCTACTACAAGCTGAAATACCCAAGATTTTTTCAAGCAAGTACTACTATATATATATAAACCTAAAGAGTTTAGGTTGATATTAGGTTTGCTCTACTTTGTGTATTGAGCACTTTTTGTAGTTACTTTTACTCGTTTTGGAGGATTTCTTCTTTGGACTCTGAGCTTGAACTCTGGATGATTGTTTTCACCTCAATTTCATCTTCTTAGTTCTTTTCTTTTTTTATTCCTCATTTTTCCTTCGCTACTGGTTGGGTCTACTACAAGCTGAAATACCCAAGATTTTTTCAAGCAAGTACTACTATATATATATAAACCTAAAGAGTTTAGGTTTATATTAGGTTTGCTCTACTTTGTGTATTGAGCACTTTTCCTAGTTACTTTTACTCGTTTTGTAGGATTTCTTCTTTGGACTCTGAGCTTGAACTCTGGATGATTGTTTTCACCTCAATTTCATCTTCTTAGTTCTTTTCTTTTTTTATTCCTCATTTTTCCTTCGCTACTGGTTGGGTCTACTACAAGCTGAAATACCCAAGATTTTTTCAAGAAAGTACTACTATATATATATAAACCTAAAGAGTTTAGGTTGATATTAGGTTTGCTCTACTTTGTGTATTGAGCACTTTTCCTAGTTACTTTTACTCGTTTTGGAGGATTTCTTCTTTGGACTCTGTGCTTGAACTCTGGATGATTGTTTTCACCTCAATTTCATCTTCTTAGTTCTTTTCTTTTTTTATTCCTCATTTTTCCTTCGCTACTGGTTGGGTCTACTACAAGCTGAAATACCCAAGATTTTTTCAAGCAAGTACTACTATATATATATAAACCTAAAGAGTTTAGGTTGATATTAGGTTTGCTCTACTTTGTGTATTGAGCACTTTTCCTAGTTACTTTTACTCGTTTTGGAGGATTTCTTCTTTGGACTCTGAGCTTGAACTCTGGATGATTGTTTTCACCTCAATTTCATCTTCTTAGTTCTTTTCTTTTTTTATTCCTCATTTTTCCTTCGCTACTGGTTGGGTCTACTACAAGCTGAAATACCCAAGATTTTTTCAAGCAAGTACTACTATATATATATAAACCTAAAGAGTTTAGGTTGATATTAGGTTTGCTCTACTTTGTGTATTGAGCACTTTTCCTAGTTACTTTTACTCGTTTTGGAGGATTTCTTCTTTGGACTCTGAGCTTGAACTCTGGATGATTGTTTTCACCTCAATTTCATCTTCTTAGTTCTTTTCTTTTTTTATTCCTCATTTTTCCTTCTCTACTGGTTGGGTCTACTACAAGCTGAAATACCCAAGATTTTTTCAAGCAAGTACTACTATATATATATAAACCTAAAGAGTTTAGGTTGATATTAGGTTTGCTCTACTTTGTGTATTGCGCACTTTTCCTAGTTACTTTTACTCGTTTTGGAGGATTTCTTCTTTGGACTCTGAGCTTGAACTCTGGATGATTGTTTTCACCTCAATTTCATCTTCTTAGTTCTTTTCTTTTTTTATTCCTCATTTTTCCTTCGCTACTGGTTGGGTCTACTACAAGCTGAAATAGCCAAGATTTTTTCAAGCAAGTACTACTATATATATATAAACCTAAAGAGTTTAGGTTGATATTAGGTTTGCTCTACTTTGTGCATTGAGCACTTTTTGTAGTTACTTTTACTCGTTTTGGAGGATTTCTTCTTTGGACTCTGAGCTTGAACTCTGGATGATTGTTTTCACCTCAATTTCATCTTCTTAGTTCTTTTCTTTTTTTATTCCTCATTTTTCCTTCGCTACTGGTTGGGTCTACTACAAGCTGAAATACCCAAGATTTTTTCAAGCAAGTACTACTATATATATATAAACCTAAAGAGTTTAGGTTGATATTAGGTTTGCTCTACTTTGTGTATTGAGCACTTTTCCTAGTTACTTTTACTCGTTTTGGAGGATTTCTTCTTTGGACTCTGAGCTTGAACTCTGGATGATTGTTTTCACCTCAATTTCATCTTCTTAGTTCTTTTCTTTTTTTATTCCTCATTTTTCCTTCGCTACTGGTTGGGTCTACTACAAGCTGAAATACCCAAGATTTTTTCAAGCAAGTACTACTATATATATATAAACCTAAAGAGTTTAGGTTGATATTAGGTTTGCTCTACTTTGTGTATTGAGCACTTTTCCTAGTTACTTTTACTCGTTTTGGAGGATTTCTTCTTTAGACTCTGAGCTTGAACTCTGGATGATTGTTTTCACCTCAATTTCATCTTCTTAGTTCTTTTCTTTTTTTATTCCTCATTTTTCCTTCGCTACTGGTTGGGTCTACTACAAGCTGAAATAGCCAAGATTTTTTCAAGCAAGTACTACTATATATATATAAACCTAAAGAGTTTAGGTTTATATTAGGTTTGCTCTACTTTGTGTATTGAGCACTTTTCCTAGTTACTTTTACTCGTTTTGGAGGATTTCTTCTTTGGACTCTGAGCTTGAACTCTGGATGATTGTTTTCACCTCAATTTCATCTTCTTAGTTCTTTTCTTTTTTTTATTCCTCATTTTTCCTTCGCTACTGGTTGGGTCTACTACAAGCTGAAATACCCAAGATTTTTTCAAGCAAGTACTACTATATATATATAAACCTAAAGAGTTTAGGTTGATATTAGGTTTGCTCTACTTTGTGTATTGAGCACTTTTCCTAGTTACTTTTACTCGTTTTGGAGGATTTCTTCTTTGGACTCTGAGCTTGAACTCTGGATGATTGTTTTCACCTCAATTTCATCTTCTTAGTTCTTTTCTTTTGTTATTCCTCATTTTTCCTTCGCTACTGGTTGGGTCTACTACAAGCTGAAATACCCAAGATTTTTTCAAGCAAGTACTACTATATATATATAAACCTAAAGAGTTTAGGTTGATATTAGGTTTGCTCTACTTTGTGTATTGAGCACTTTTCCTAGTTACTTTTACTCGTTTTGGAGGATTTCTTCTTTGGACTCTGAGCTTGAACTCTGGATGATTGTTTTCACCTCAATTTCATCTTCTTAGTTCTTTTCTTTTTTTATTCCTCATTTTTCCTTCGCTACTGGTTGGGTCTACTACAAGCTGAAATACCCAAGATTTTTTCAAGCAAGTACTACTATATATATATAAACCTAAAGAGTTTAGGTTGATATTAGGTTTGCTCTACTTTGTGTATTGAGCACTTTTCCTAGTTACTTTTACTCGTTTTGGAGGATTTCTTCTTTGGACTCTGAGCTTGAACTCTGGATGATTGTTTTCACCTCAATTTCATCTTCTTAGTTCTTTTCTTTTTTTATTCCTCATTTTTCCTTCTCTACTGGTTGGGTCTACTACAAGCTGAAATACCCAAGATTTTTTCAAGCAAGTACTACTATATATATATAAACCTAAAGAGTTTAGGTTGATATTAGGTTTGCTCTACTTTGTGTATTGCGCACTTTTCCTAGTTACTTTTACTCGTTTTGGAGGATTTCTTCTTTGGACTCTGAGCTTGAACTCTGGATGATTGTTTTCACCTCAATTTCATCTTCTTAGTTCTTTTCTTTTTTTATTCCTCATTTTTCCTTCGCTACTGGTTGGGTCTACTACAAGCTGAAATAGCCAAGATTTTTTCAAGCAAGTACTACTATATATATATAAACCTAAAGAGTTTAGGTTGATATTAGGTTTGCTCTACTTTGTGCATTGAGCACTTTTTGTAGTTACTTTTACTCGTTTTGGAGGATTTCTTCTTTGGACTCTGAGCTTGAACTCTGGATGATTGTTTTCACCTCAATTTCATCTTCTTAGTTCTTTTCTTTTTTTATTCCTCATTTTTCCTTCGCTACTGGTTGGGTCTACTACAAGCTGAAATACCCAAGATTTTTTCAAGCAAGTACTACTATATATATATAAACCTAAAGAGTTTAGGTTGATATTAGGTTTGCTCTACTTTGTGTATTGAGCACTTTTCCTAGTTACTTTTACTCGTTTTGGAGGATTTCTTCTTTGGACTCTGAGCTTGAACTCTGGATGATTGTTTTCACCTCAATTTCATCTTCTTAGTTCTTTTCTTTTTTTATTCCTCATTTTTCCTTCGCTACTGGTTGGGTCTACTACAAGCTGAAATACCCAAGATTTTTTCAAGCAAGTACTACTATATATATATAAACCTAAAGAGTTTAGGTTGATATTAGGTTTGCTCTACTTTGTGTATTGAGCACTTTTCCTAGTTACTTTTACTCGTTTTGGAGGATTTCTTCTTTAGACTCTGAGCTTGAACTCTGGATGATTGTTTTCACCTCAATTTCATCTTCTTAGTTCTTTTCTTTTTTTATTCCTCATTTTTCCTTCGCTACTGGTTGGGTCTACTACAAGCTGAAATAGCCAAGATTTTTTCAAGCAAGTACTACTATATATATATAAACCTAAAGAGTTTAGGTTTATATTAGGTTTGCTCTACTTTGTGTATTGAGCACTTTTCCTAGTTACTTTTACTCGTTTTGGAGGATTTCTTCTTTGGACTCTGAGCTTGAACTCTGGATGATTGTTTTCACCTCAATTTCATCTTCTTAGTTCTTTTCTTTTTTTTATTCCTCATTTTTCCTTCGCTACTGGTTGGGTCTACTACAAGCTGAAATACCCAAGATTTTTTCAAGCAAGTACTACTATATATATATAAACCTAAAGAGTTTAGGTTGATATTAGGTTTGCTCTACTTTGTGTATTGAGCACTTTTCCTAGTTACTTTTACTCGTTTTGGAGGATTTCTTCTTTGGACTCTGAGCTTGAACTCTGGATGATTGTTTTCACCTCAATTTCATCTTCTTAGTTCTTTTCTTTTGTTATTCCTCATTTTTCCTTCGCTACTGGTTGGGTCTACTACAAGCTGAAATACCCAAGATTTTTTCAAGCAAGTACTACTATATATATATATATAAACCTAAAGAGTTTAGGTTGATATTAGGTTTGCTCTACTTTGTGTATTGAGCACTTTTCCTAGTTACTTTTACTCATTTTGGAGGATTTCTTCTTTGGACTCTGAGCTTGAACTCTGGATGATTGTTTTCACCTCAATTTCATCTTCTTAGTTCTTTTCTTTTTTTTATTCCTCATTTTTCCTTCGCTACTGGTTGGGTCTACTACAAGCTGAAATACCCAAGATTTTTTCAAGCAAGTACTACTATATATATATAAACCTAAAGAGTTTAGGTTGATATTAGGTTTGCTCTACTTTGTGTATTGAGCACTTTTCCTAGTTACTTTTACTCGTTTTGGAGGATTTCTTCTTTGGACTCTGAGCTTGAACTCTGGATGATTGTTTTCACCTCAATTTCATCTTCTTAGTTCTTTTCTTTTTTTATTCCTCATTTTTCCTTCGCTACTGGTTGGGTCTACTACAAGCTGAAATACCCAAGATTTTTTCAAGCAAGTACTACTATATATATATAAACCTAAAGAGTTTAGGTTGATATTAGGTTTGCTCTACTTTGTGCATTGAGCACTTTTCCTAGTTACTTTTACTCGTTTTGGAGGATTTCTTCTTTGGACTCTGAGCTTGAACTCTGGATGATTGTTTTCACCTCAATTTCATCTTCTTAGTTCTTTTCTTTTTTTATTCCTCATTTTTCCTTCGCTACTGGTTGGGTCTACTACAAGCTGAAATACCCAAGATTTTTTCAAGCAAGTACTACTATATATATATAAACCTAAAGAGTTTAGGTTGATATTAGGTTTGCTCTACTTTGTGCATTGAGCACTTTTCCTAGTTACTTTTACTCGTTTTGGAGGATTTCTTCTTTGGACTCTGAGCTTGAACTCTGGATGATTGTTTTCACCTCAATTTCATCTTCTTAGTTCTTTTCTTTTTTTATTCCTCATTTTTCCTTCGCTACTGGTTGGGTCTACTACAAGCTGAAATAGCCAAGATTTTTTCAAGCAAGTACTACTATATATATATAAACCTAAAGAGTTTAGGTTGATATTAGGTTTGCTCTACTTTGTGCATTGAGCACTTTTCCTAGTTACTTTTACTCGTTTTGGAGGATTTCTTCTTTGGACTCTGAGCTTGAACTCTGGATGATTGTTTTCACCTCAATTTCATCTTCTTAGTTCTTTTCTTTTTTTTATTCCTCATTTTTCCTTCGCTACTGGTTGGGTCTACTACAAGCTGAAATACCCAAGATTTTTTCAAGCAAGTACTACTATATATATATAAACCTAAAGAGTTTAGGTTGATATTAGGTTTGCTCTACTTTGTGCATTGAGCACTTTTCCTAGTTACTTTTACTCGTTTTGGAGGATTTCTTCTTTGGACTCTGAGCTTGAACTCTGGATGATTGTTTTCACCTCAATTTGATCTTCTTAGTTCTTTTCTTTTTTTATTCCTCATTTTTCCTTCGCTACTGGTTGGGTCTACTACAAGCTGAAATACCCAAGATTTTTTCAAGCAAGTACTACTATATATATATAAACCTAAAGAGTTTAGGTTGATATTAGGTTTGCTCTACTTTGTGCATTGAGCACTTTTCCTAGTTACTTTTACTCGTTTTGGAGGATTTCTTCTTTGGACTCTGAGCTTGAACTCTGGATGATTGTTTTCACCTCAATTTCATCTTCTTAGTTCTTTTCTTTTTTTTATTCCTCATTTTTCCTTCGCTACTGGTTGGGTCTACTACAAGCTGAAATACCCAAGATTTTTTCAAGCAAGTACTACTATATATATATAAACCTAAAGAGTTTAGGTTGATATTAGGTTTGCTCTACTTTGTGCATTGAGCACTTTTCCTAGTTACTTTTACTCGTTTTGGAGGATTTCTTCTTTGGACTCTGAGCTTGAACTCTGGATGATTGTTTTCACCTCAATTTCATCTTCTTAGTTCTTTTCTTTTTTTATTCCTCATTTTTCCTTCGCTACTGGTTGGGTCTACTACAAGCTGAAATAGCCAAGATTTTTTCAAGCAAGTACTACTATATATATATAAACCTAAAGAGTTTAGGTTGATATTAGGTTTGCTCTACTTTGTGCATTGAGCACTTTTCCTAGTTACTTTTACTCGTTTTGGAGGATTTCTTCTTTGGACTCTGAGCTTGAACTCTGGATGATTGTTTTCACCTCAATTTCATCTTCTTAGTTCTTTTCTTTTTTTTATTCCTCATTTTTCCTTCGCTACTGGTTGGGTCTACTACAAGCTGAAATACCCAAGATTTTTTCAAGCAAGTACTACTATATATATATAAACCTAAAGAGTTTAGGTTTATATTAGGTTTGCTCTACTTTGTGTATTGAGCACTTTTCCTAGTTACTTTTACTCGTTTTGGAGGATTTCTTCTTTGGACTCTGAGCTTGAACTCTGGATGATTGTTTTCACCTCAATTTCATCTTCTTAGTTCTTTTCTTTTTTTTATTCCTCATTTTTCCTTCGCTACTGGTTGGGTCTACTACAAGCTGAAATAGCCAAGATTTTTTCAAGCAAGTACTACTATATATATATAAACCTAAAGAGTTTAGGTTTATATTAGGTTTGCTCTACTTTGTGTATTGAGCACTTTTCCTAGTTACTTTTACTCGTTTTGGAGGATTTCTTCTTTGGACTCTGAGCTTGAACTCTGGATGATTGTTTTCACCTCAATTTCATCTTCTTAGTTCTTTTCTTTTTTTATTCCTCATTTTTCCTTCGCTACTGGTTGGGTCTACTACAAGCTGAAATACCCAAGATTTTTTCAAGCAAGTACTACTATATATATATAAACCTAAAGAGTTTAGGTTGATATTAGGTTTGCTCTACTTTGTGTATTGAGCACTTTTCCTAGTTACTTTTACTCGTTTTGGAGGATTTCTTCTTTGGACTCTGAGCTTGAACTCTGGATGATTGTTTTCACCTCAATTTCATCTTCTTAGTTCTTTTCTTTTTTTATTCCTCATTTTTCCTTCGCTACTGGTTGGGTCTACTACAAGCTGAAATACCCAAGATTTTTTCAAGCAAGTACTACTATATATATATAAACCTAAAGAGTTTAGGTTGATATTAGGTTTGCTCTACTTTGTGTATTGAGCACTTTTCCTAGTTACTTTTACTCGTTTTGGAGGATTTCTTCTTTGGACTCTGAGCTTGAACTCTGGATGATTGTTTTCACCTCAATTTCATCTTCTTAGTTCTTTTCTTTTTTTATTCCTCATTTTTCCTTCGCTACTGGTTGGGTCTACTACAAGCTGAAATACCCAAGATTTTTTCAAGCAAGTACTACTATATATATATAAACCTAAAGAGTTTAGGTTGATATTAGGTTTGCTCTACTTTGTGCATTGAGCACTTTTCCTAGTTACTTTTACTCGTTTTGGAGGATTTCTTCTTTGGACTCTGAGCTTGAACTCTGGATGATTTTTTTTCACCTCAATTTCATCTTCTTAGTTCTTTTCTTTTTTTTATTCCTCATTTTTCCTTCGCTACTGGTTGGGTCTACTACAAGCTGAAATACCCAAGATTTTTTCAAGCAAGTACTACTATATATATATAAACCTAAAGAGTTTAGGTTGATATTAGGTTTGCTCTACTTTGTGTATTGAGCACTTTTCCTAGTTACTTTTACTCGTTTTGGAGGATTTCTTCTTTGGACTCTGAGCTTGAACTCTGGATGATTGTTTTCACCTCAATTTCATCTTCTTAGTTCTTTTCTTTTGTTATTCCTCATTTTTCCTTCGCTACTGGTTGGGTCTACTACAAGCTGAAATACCCAAGATTTTTTCAAGCAAGTACTACTATATATATATATATAAACCTAAAGAGTTTAGGTTGATATTAGGTTTGCTCTACTTTGTGTATTGAGCACTTTTCCTAGTTACTTTTACTCATTTTGGAGGATTTCTTCTTTGGACTCTGAGCTTGAACTCTGGATGATTGTTTTCACCTCAATTTCATCTTCTTAGTTCTTTTCTTTTTTTTATTCCTCATTTTTCCTTCGCTACTGGTTGGGTCTACTACAAGCTGAAATACCCAAGATTTTTTCAAGCAAGTACTACTATATATATATAAACCTAAAGAGTTTAGGTTGATATTAGGTTTGCTCTACTTTGTGTATTGAGCACTTTTCCTAGTTACTTTTACTCGTTTTGGAGGATTTCTTCTTTGGACTCTGAGCTTGAACTCTGGATGATTGTTTTCACCTCAATTTCATCTTCTTAGTTCTTTTCTTTTTTTATTCCTCATTTTTCCTTCGCTACTGGTTGGGTCTACTACAAGCTGAAATACCCAAGATTTTTTCAAGCAAGTACTACTATATATATATAAACCTAAAGAGTTTAGGTTGATATTAGGTTTGCTCTACTTTGTGTATTGAGCACTTTTCCTAGTTACTTTTACTCGTTTTGGAGGATTTCTTCTTTGGACTCTGAGCTTGAACTCTGGATGATTGTTTTCACCTCAATTTCATCTTCTTAGTTCTTTTCTTTTTTTATTCCTCATTTTTCCTTCGCTACTGGTTGGGTCTACTACAAGCTGAAATAGCCAAGATTTTTTCAAGCAAGTACTACTATATATATATAAACCTAAAGAGTTTAGGTTGATATTAGGTTTGCTCTACTTTGTGCATTGAGCACTTTTCCTAGTTACTTTTACTCGTTTTGGAGGATTTCTTCTTTGGACTCTGAGCTTGAACTCTGGATGATTGTTTTCACCTCAATTTCATCTTCTTAGTTCTTTTCTTTTTTTTATTCCTCATTTTTCCTTCGCTACTGGTTGGGTCTACTACAAGCTGAAATAGCCAAGATTTTTTCAAGCAAGTACTACTATATATATATAAACCTAAAGAGTTTAGGTTGATATTAGGTTTGCTCTACTTTGTGCATTGAGCACTTTTTGTAGTTACTTTTACTCGTTTTGGAGGATTTCTTCTTTGGACTCTGAGCTTGAACTCTGGATGATTGTTTTCACCTCAATTTCATCTTCTTAGTTCTTTTCTTTTTTTATTCCTCATTTTTCCTTCGCTACTGGTTGGGTCTACTACAAGCTGAAATACCCAAGATTTTTTCAAGCAAGTACTACTATATATATATATATAAACCTAAAGAGTTTAGGTTGATATTAGGTTTGCTCTACTTTGTGTATTGAGCACTTTTCCTAGTTACTTTTACTCATTTTGGAGGATTTCTTCTTTGGACTCTGAGCTTGAACTCTGGATGATTGTTTTCACCTCAATTTCATCTTCTTAGTTCTTTTCTTTTTTTATTCCTCATTTTTCCTTCGCTACTGGTTGGGTCTACTACAAGCTGAAATACCCAAGATTTTTTCAAGCAAGTACTACTATATATATATAAACCTAAAGAGTTTAGGTTGATATTAGGTTTGCTCTACTTTGTGTATTGAGCACTTTTCCTAGTTACTTTTACTCATTTTGGAGGATTTCTTCTTTGGACTCTGAGCTTGAACTCTGGATGATTGTTTTCACCTCAATTTCATCTTCTTAGTTCTTTTCTTTTTTTATTCCTCATTTTTCCTTCGCTACTGGTTGGGTCTACTACAAGCTGAAATAGCCAAGATTTTTTTCAAGCAAGTACTACTATATATATATAAACCTAAAGAGTTTAGGTTGATATTAGGTTTGCTCTACTTTGTGTATTGAGCACTTTTCCTAGTTACTTTTACTCGTTTTGGAGGATTTCTTCTTTGGACTCTGAGCTTGAACTCTGGATGATTGTTTTCACCTCAATTTCATCTTCTTAGTTCTTTTCTTTTTTTATTCCTCATTTTTCCTTCGCTACTGGTTGGGTCTACTACAAGCTGAAATACCCAAGATTTTTTCAAGCAAGTACTACTATATATATATAAACCTAAAAAGTTTAGGTTTATATTAGGTTTGCTCTACTTTGTGTATTGAGCACTTTTCCTAGTTACTTTTACTCGTTTTGGAGGATTTCTTCTTTGGACTCTGAGCTTGAACTCTGGATGATTGTTTTCACCTCAATTTCATCTTCTTAGTTCTTTTCTTTTTTTTATTCCTCATTTTTCCTTTGCTACTGGTTGGGTCTACTACAAGCTGAAATACCCAAGATTTTTTCAAGCAAGTACTACTATATATATATATATAAACCTAAAGAGTTTAGGTTGATATTAGGTTTGCTCTACTTTGTGTATTGAGCACTTTTCCTAGTTACTTTTACTCATTTTGGAGGATTTCTTCTTTGGACTCTGAGCTTGAACTCTGGATGATTGTTTTCACCTCAATTTCATCTTCTTAGTTCTTTTCTTTTTTTATTCCTCATTTTTCCTTCGCTACTGGTTGGGTCTACTACAAGCTGAAATACCCAAGATTTTTTCAAGCAAGTACTACTATATATATATAAACCTAAAGAGTTTAGGTTGATATTAGGTTTGCTCTACTTTGTGTATTGAGCACTTTTCCTAGTTACTTTTACTCGTTTTGGAGGATTTCTTCTTTGGACTCTGAGCTTGAACTCTGGATGATTGTTTTCACCTCAATTTCATCTTCTTAGTTCTTTTCTTTTTTTATTCCTCATTTTTCCTTCGCTACTGGTTGGGTCTACTACAAGCTGAAATACCCAAGATTTTTTCAAGCAAGTACTACTATATATATATAAACCTAAAGAGTTTAGGTTGATATTAGGTTTGCTCTACTTTGTGTATTGAGCACTTTTCCTAGTTACTTTTACTCGTTTTGGAGGATTTCTTCTTTGGACTCTGAGCTTGAACTCTGGATGATTGTTTTCACCTCAATTTCATCTTCTTAGTTCTTTTCTTTTTTTATTCCTCATTTTTCCTTCGCTACTGGTTGGGTCTACTACAAGCTGAAATACCCAAGATTTTTTCAAGCAAGTACTACTATATATATATAAACCTAAAGAGTTTAGGTTTATATTAGGTTTGCTCTACTTTGTGTATTGAGCACTTTTCCTAGTTATTTTTACTCGTTTTGGAGGATTTCTTCTTTGGACTCTGAGCTTGAACTCTGGATGATTGTTTTCACCTCAATTTCATCTTCTTAGTTCTTTTCTTTTTTTATTCCTCATTTTTCCTTCGCTACTGGTTGGGTCTACTACAAGCTGAAATACCCAAGATTTTTTCAAGCAAGTACTACTATATATATATAAACCTAAAGAGTTTAGGTTTATATTAGGTTTGCTCTACTTTGTGTATTGAGCACTTTTCCTAGTTACTTTTACTCGTTTTGGAGGATTTCTTCTTTGGACTCTGAGCTTGAACTCTGGATGATTGTTTTTACCTCAATTTCATCTTCTTAGTTCTTTTCTTTTTTTATTCCTCATTTTTCCTTCGCTACTGGTTGGGTCTACTACAAGCTGAAATACCCAAGATTTTTTCAAGCAAGTACTACTATATATATATAAACCTAAAGAGTTTAGGTTGATATTAGGTTTGCTCTACTTTGTGTATTGAGCACTTTTCCTAGTTATTTTTACTCGTTTTGGAGGATTTCTTCTTTGGACTCTGAGCTTGAACTCTGGATGATTGTTTTCACCTCAATTTCATCTTCTTAGTTCTTTTCTTTTTTTATTCCTCATTTTTCCTTCGCTACTGGTTGGGTCTACTACAAGCTGAAATACCCAAGATTTTTTCAAGCAAGTACTACTATATATATATAAACCTAAAGAGTTTAGGTTGATATTAAGTTTGCTCTACTTTGTGCATTGAGCACTTTTTGTAGTTACTTTTACTCGTTTTGGAGGATTTCTTCTTTGGACTCTGAGCTTCGATTCTGGACGTTTGTTTTCGTCTCAATTTCGTGTTCTTAGCTCTTTCTTTTTTTATCCCTTATTTTTCCTTGGACATTGGTTTGTTCAATTACAAGCCGAAATCCCAAGGTTTTTCCAAACCAGTGTAACTATATATATATATATATATATATATATATATATATATATATATACATATATACATATATACATAACGTGTGTAAGTGTGTGTGTCTGTATGTGTATAAATTGATGCAATAGGAAACTGTCTAAACATCACTTGAGAATGAAACTGTACTCTAAATTTTAAGTTTAATATTGAAATGAATCTTTAAGACGAGTAAAGTTTCGAAATATAGTAATTTCTGTATCGTGATGGAATCATATTTTTTTAAAATAATTATATATATAATATATATATATATATATATATATATATATATATATACATATATATATATATATATATATATATATAAGTTTTATTATATTTTTGCCAACGAGATTTGTCTATTCGGCTTGTTATGATATCTTTCCAATTTCCGAAATAGGTGTTGTACATCGGGATTGAAGTTATGAATAAATTTTCCCAATTTCATGTATTGTTTTCTTCCTCTATTACGTAAATTGAGGAACTACTGATAACAGCACATATGTCTGTCTTTCTCTGTGTGACTTGACGTGTCCATTCAGGACGTGGGTGCTAATTGCTCTGCACAACTTCCGATCTTTTGTAACTCTTAAATAAGTCTGTCTTTTTGCTATCTTTCGTAATCCCTGTTCTGCCAACCATTTTAGCACAATCTCACTGTCCCTATTGCCTTCAATATGTCCTGTGAGTGTCAAAATTTCTAAGCCCTCTATCCCTTCTGAATTTGCACTGGAAGGCACTGGAAGGGACAAAGCGCATACGGACACACATTTTATGCTCAAACGTGTCATAATATATATAAAGTACTGTGTGCTCGATATATAGTAACAGAGATAAAATTTGTGTTCCCGTGACGAACAATACATATAATTAATTGACATTAGTGTGTATGTATATATATATATATATATATATATATATATATATATATATATATACATATATATATATATATATATATATATATATATACTTTACAATTGTAATTATATATACATACACACACACAGACACATATATATATACATATATATAATTTACAATTGGAATTAAGATACTTTAAGATACATATATATACACACACACACACAAATAATATGTATATATATATATATACACATTCATATATATATATATATATATATATATATATATATATATATATATATGTTTATAAATGTAAAAGAGAATAGGAAAACTGTAATATTAGCCGACGCGATTCTTCCATTGTGGACTTTTTCAAAGCAAAAAATGCTTTTTTCGTTTTTGCTTTGAAAAAGTTCACATTGGACGAAACGCGTCGGCTAATATTACAGTTTTCCTATTCTTTTTTTCCTTTATTGTCTTTTTCTACAGGTTAACTCTAAGAAATTTTTCATATATATATGTATATGCATGTATGTCTGTGTGTGCGTACACATTTGCGTCTTAAAAAATGTAAATCAACCATTCAAACTAGAATTTGTTTATCTTAGTATCATATATATATAGATAGATAGATAGATAGACAGACTTAGGTATGAAAATATTTATAAGAATATTTACTGGAATACATACTGAAATGTAAAATTTTAGTTTTTATCATCTTAGAATATATATGAGAAAGAGAGAGAGAAAGTAAGAAATGTGAAATACCTCGCTAAAATTACCTAAAGAATGTGAAATACCTCGCTAAAATTACCTAAAGAATGTGAAATACCTTGCTGAAATTAAATTGAATACACAAAAATACAAACAAGACAGTTTAAAAAAATAAATACTTTTTTAAGGTCTGAACGGAACAACGTTTCAGCAAAATTATAAACATTTTAAAAATTTATCTTTTTAATTTTTATTGTACATTTATTTATTTAATAAGCTTTCAATTTACCGGAAACGTTTGTCGTCATTATCAAAAAAGGTTCGATTAATTTGCCTTTTCCTTCTTTTTTTTCTTTTTTTTTTTTAATTTTTTCCTACTTTGTAAATTATTTAGATTATTCAACAATAAAAATTAACGAATTTTCCGATGTGTTGCTCTCTATAATCTTATGTTGAACTGTGAAATAAAAATAAATTTAGCGAGAAATTCGTTCTACAATATAAATATTTTATTCATTTGGTTTTTATACATGCAAATGCACATGCTTAGCCATACGCATCTGCAAATAAGCCCATGGGCTTATTAGCAAAATTTTGATCTGAAATTGTCCTTGTATAATGTTCGATTTATATAACTTAGAAATTTTGAGTCAAGGACATTGATAAAAATGAGTTTAAATTTGCAAAAAAATATTTATGTAAACAATTTTCTTCAATATTAGGTTACAGAATTATTGATGTATCTACGTAGTTGCAACAGTCATCGTTATTATTATTATTATTGTTATTATTATTATTACTACTACTACTACTACTACTACTACTATTTCTATCGCTATGTTACGGTTTTCAGGTAGTTTATATAATAATAATAATAATAATAATAATAATAATAATAATAATAATAATAAAAGCAACAACAAAAATCTACAATAAGGACAACGATATAATAATAAACACTACACGAGAAGAAGAAGAAGAACAAGAAGAACAAGAACAAGAAGAAGAAGAAGAAGAATTGTAACAACGTTTAAAACGGCATTTTGTAGGATTATTGCTTCAAGCGAAAAATATAACATAAAAAAGAAAAGGAAAAATAAAACAAAACACAATAAAAAAATTAAAAAACCGCTTTTTAGAATCATATATAAACATTGGTTATAACTTTTTTCCAAAAAGTTAACTTTCCCGGCGGTAATGTCTTTCTTTACCCTTTTATCAAGGTTTTACTGCTTTTAAAATCGCCTCGAGGTCTTTTGAAGCAAAAAACCCGGACAATTTAATTTTTAAAGAGTTATACTATAATATTTTGTTAATTCAATGTCTATATAAAATAATATAGTCATAACATAACGCAGGGATTGAATATCTTATTGCATACGTTCGGTCTGTTATTGTTGCTGCGACGCTTGCTTTTCTCTCTCTCTCTCTCTCTCTCTCTCTCTCTCTCTCTCTCTCTCGCTCTCTCTCTCTCTCGCTCTCTCTCTCTCTCGCTCTCTCTCTTGCTTTCACACATACACACTCATGCTCGCAAGTAGGCACGCATGCACGCAAGAACGCACACACACACACGCGAATGCGCTGGGAAGCACGCACGCACGCACGCACATTTATTCTTCACTTTAAGCCTCCCAAAAATCCTAACCTCTTTCATATGCCAAATTTGATGAATTAGAAACAGTAAAGAGGCCATGCTAGTCAAAGGGACTTTTCTACATTCGAGGTACACGCCAGCCTGGAAAGTTGATACCTAAGTTTGTAAGAAAATACACGTATGCACACACAGACACACAGACACACACACACAGACACACACAGGCACACTTACACACACACAGATTTATAATTAAGCAACAAAAATTAATTCAAACGTTTTATTGAAATCGACCGACAAAGTTGTGTGTTTAATTGTTTTATTACATTTTTCCTGTTTGTGTATAAGCTGTCGCTCATTCGGCTCAGATTTATAAAGAAACTGTACGTTAAATTTAATAAAAACATTAAAAGAAATAACGAAAGAAAGAAGTGTAACGAATTGAGTAATGTGCCACAAACAGGATACATATATATATATATATATATATATATATATATATATATATATATATATATATATATATATGTGTGGGGGGGGATGTATTTGTGTATGGTGGAGTGTAGTGAATAAAATCAGAAAGGTTCAAGTGAATTATCTGGTTATATTATTATTATTATTATTATTATTATTATTATTATTAATATTAATATTAATATTAATATTATTATTATTATTATTATTATTATACATATATGTATATATACATGTATACAAATATATATATATGTATATATATAAGTATATATATTAGTATGCCTGTATATATATACATATGTATATATATACGTATGTATATATATATATTTTATTATATATGTGTGTGTGTATATATATATATACATATATATATATATATATATATATATATATATATATATAATTATTATAAATTAACTGATTTAACACTGGATTATATATCTTACTGTTCTTTCTTTTTATTTATATATACATATATATAATTATATATATATATATATATAATTTTATGGATATGTATGTATGTATATGCATATACATACATACATACATACATACATACATATACAAAACGTTTTTTTACGTAAAAGAAAGTTTAAGTGCATTTGTAAAACAAATCACGTTAATATTATTTTTGTATTCAATTTTTATGTTACTTTTATGATTATCTTTGACTTGTATTTTCACTTTCTTTTGACATCTGTCTTTGACATATATTTTCACTTTCGTTTGACATATTTTCACTTTCTTTTGACATCTGTCTGACATATATTTTCACTTTCTTTTGACATATTTTCACTTTCTTTTGACATCTGTCTTTGACATATATTTTCACTTTCTTTTGACATATTTTCACTTTCTTTTGACATCTGTCTTTGACATATATTTTCACTTTCTTTTGACATATTTTCACTTTCTTTTGACATCTGTCTTTGACATATATTTTCACTTTCTTTTGACATATTTTCACTTTCTTTTGACATCTGTCTTTGACATATATTTTCACTTTCTTTTGACATATTTTCACTTTCTTTTGACATATTTTCACTTTCTTTTGACATAGGCATTTGACATGTATTTTCACTTTCTTTTGACATATATTTTTGACATATATCTTCAATTTCTTTACAGAAATCATTTGTATACGTAACACTTTTCACCTTTTAACAAATTAATTCTCTTATTTTACCAATTTCCTGATACCGTATATACTGGAGTATAGTGAGTTTTTATATAATCAGTTTTTACGCAAAACATTAAGGAGTCGCACTATACATAGGTAATTTTTTTCTGGAAGAGTTTAAATTTATGCTTTTTTAGTGACCGGTTGCACTAGATTATTTTTTTCTAGGGGGTTAAAATTCAGGTGTAGCACTATACATGGAGTCGTCTTATACATGAGTATATACGATTTGTATTTTTTTATTTTCAATGTGAACTGAAAACGGGTTTTAGAACGACAAAATAAAACATACAAAACTTTGTGATAATTTTACCCCTATTTTTTCTTAATTTCATAAAAAAAAGACGTTAGATTGCATTGGTAAAAGTTACATACAACTGAGTAAGAGATAATTTTAATTAATCTTTATTCATTTTTTTACTAGTTTAAAATAACATCTTTCTTTACTAAGTGCATTTTCTTGAAATTTCAATACAAATTTTGGGATTCAGTTTTTTTAATGGAGAAATCGATGTATTTATGGTAAACAAAAAAAGTTAAATCCATTTCTTACTCTCCTTAAATATATTATTCTTAACATTGAAATGAAAATAAAAGTTGATTTATTTCTGGTTATCAGGAAAAGAAATTAATGACTATTTTTGCTTTATTTGTTTCTAAATAAAAATTAAGTCCAAAACTTTAAAACATATGGAAATATAATGTTGACTAATGATAAAAGCGTAATGATGGCTAATATTCTTAATTTGACTAAAAGTTTATTAGAACAATAACTAGAAACTTGATTCTCTTGCCTTTAAATATCTGTCCTTCACAGCTAAAATTCCGATTTTGTACGCTTGTCTATAACTTGTAAATAGCCGACATGCTGCATTCTAACCTAAGTTATTGAATTAAGGTATCTTTGAATTACGATAACCTAAAGAAAGGTAAAAGTAAATAATTACATTTGTGTGGCTTTCATCATCGTGGGATCAACATTTGCGCTCAACTGGAAAAAAAAAAAAAAAACAAATAAATTACTTTTCGCGAGAGAACTCTTAAATGCTAATTACTGTGTACTATCCTTTATTTACTTATTTACATATAAGTAGAAAAGTATATCTAGACGCAAAAAACATACACTTTTTCGTAAAAGACATAGAAAGTAGCTAAACCTGCGAGGGAACAAATTCAATCGCAATCTTTCTTACACTATAATCATCACTCGCACGGTTATCGGTCAAATATTTCCGCATATAAGGCAACATTTAGATCTTAAAAATTATCTCCAAAAATAGGGGGTTGTTTAATACAACAGTTGCAAAAAGCTAACCTTAGATTCTGTGGTTTATCGACACTTGTAAGTATGCTTGCATTATGGATGACAGTAGGTTAAAAGCTGCATCGGTATGGTAACTACCGATGTAAATATTTTAAAATTGAAACAATTTATATTATAATGCTGTATTACTGTTATAAATATAATAAAAATACTTTTACTTCTTGATTTCACATTAAAATGCAACATTCAAGAAACGATTACACAAAAGTTTGCAAAAGTTCCACTGTACAACACGCACAAATAACGTAAATAAATCTTTCGTACTTGATCTGTAGAGCTATGTCTGCGTTCACACCAATCATTATTTCTCGGAATAATATTAAATAACGACATTTGGGATAACATACAATCTATATTTCTAATTAAAATTCATTATCATGGTCGTGCTAAATAATTTTAGAGTAAAACAGATTTTAATTTATTTTTAATACGATAGTATTTTGCAGTGTTACGCAACAAAACATTTAAGATGTCATAAAATTTGTCTTTCTCATTGCAGAATAAAAAGAAAGACATCCACCTACATAATTAAAAGCCTTCAAAATGACTATGATCATCGCCATCTGATGCGAAGACCTCATCATAAACATTGCCATTTACAGGTTCGTAGTATGGGTAACAGTCGGTCTTCTTATACTAGAGATATCAGATACAATCACGAAAATTTAGCTAGATTTTGGGTCTTGTCTAATCAATAGGTCGGTAACTGTTGCTATTAAATATCATGCTATAATTATTATTGATTTTGTATTGATAATATGTATATGTATATATGATCTGTTTCTGTTGCATTCACCCCACTCCTATCCATATGTGTGTAGACACACACACACACACACACACACACACTCTCTCTCTCTCACACACACACACACACACACATACATACATATATATATATATATATATATATATATATATATATATATATATATATATATATATATATATATATATATACATATATGTATGTATCATCGTTAACAAACGTTTTTAAATTACCATGATTCTTTCACGATAATTTTTCACACCATATCAAATATTACCAATCTCTTCATTTCGCTATATGGATAAGTCTAAATTATAAAACCAATTAAGCAAATTCCCAACGAAATAATCTCGTAAGCAATATATATATATATATATATATATATATATATATATATATATATATATATATATTACCAAAGAGTATTTTTACGTAAGTGAATGTAACGAACTCGACTGGAACTCGAACTTGGATCACCGATTTTCCATTCCGACCTGCAATCGATTACCACACAAGTAAGACACAAAGTTAAAAGAGAAACGTTATTTCCCTCAATGTAATCCATATAAAAATTGTGAATATTCTAGAACAAAAATACTTTCACTTTCTATTTATTTCTTCATGTATTTATTTACTGTACATTTGGGTTTTGTGAACGCTGCTAATATATGGAAGTGATTTGTTCGTCACTGATTTACTACAGACTAAAAACACTAAATTAAACAAACGTTCGCTAATTTAAAATTTATAAACGAAATCGTTTAACACTCGTGGATATTAATTTGTTTCACACATAACTGACTTTATTTCCTTTCACTTATCTATAAATCAAATGTCACAATTTATATTCCCTTCCCCCTCTTTACCCGTCACTCTTATTTTCAAAGTTCATAAAAACTATCAATATGCATGTATAATGTTTCAGAATCGTATCAACATTAGATATACAAATGATACAATGTTGATTGTAAACACAGAAAGAAAACTGCAAGAACTCCTGCAGAAGTTAGCAACGGAAAACGAGAAGAAAGGACTATATATCAATTCTAAGAAGACAGAATGTATGGTTGTCAACAGAATAACAATTATATATTGGACTCCTTTAATAGAGATCTTGGAAGCAATATTATCTGTAATTATGAGGTTAGAAGTTGTTAGCCTTTACATTAAGGTATGATTGAATTTGAATTAGAAGTCCTATCAAGATTAATTATTCAAAATCAAACTGTTATCAGCATTAGACATGCCGATGACTCAGTATTGGTAGCAGAAAAAGAAAAAAAAACTACAGCAACTCCTGCAGAAGTTAGCAACGGAAAAAGACGAGGAAAGGAACCAACAACAATTGTATGAAAACAGAATGTATGGTTGTCAGTAAAAGGAACATTCCAAGATGTGAAGTACAACCTGCAGACAAGCAAGTACAAATGTTCAAATATCTAGGAAGTGTTGAAACAGAGGACATATAATGCGCCACCTAAAAAAAGCCAAGCAAAGTAGACAATTTCCTTAGAAACATGAAAAGAGTACTAAACTGTTATATAATATCAGTCTTCCTCTATGGCAGTGAATGTTGGATAATCTCTTCTCAAATGAAGGAGAGGCGACAGAAATGTGGTTCTACAGAAGGATGCTGAGAATACCATTGATGGAACATTTAAACGATGAGAAAGTTTTAAGGAAAATGAAAACAAAAAGGACAGTTATATTTATCATCAGGAAGAAACAACTGAAATTTTATGGGGCACATAATGAGAAAAGAGAGCTTGGAGAATTTGACACTCACAAGACAGATTGAAGGCAAGGGAGACAGAGGAAAGCCATGAATAAGCTACCGGAAGAGCTTGTGTAAATGGAGGGCAGAACAGCAACTAGGAAAAATAATGAAAAGACAAACCTTACTTAAAGTACAAAGAATAGGAAGTTGTGGAGAGCCATGATCGCCTTCCTCCTGAAGGGACAAAACACATCGAAGAAGAGGATATATCTAATGAAAATATTTTATTTCAGTAAAAAATAATCGTTGTTTTATTTATTATTACTAATTTTATTCTTGTAATTAGTTTAAATTTAATTGATTTTAGTTATTTATTTTAAGAATCTATTTATCTAAGAGTGTATATCGTAGAAAGATGGGTGTCATTTTTCACCTCATGTAGGATGGATTATGTTTATTTAAACCAAATCTTAGGAATTGTCCTTTGTGAATCGGCTGGGCTTGTTTTATTGTGTCAACTTTAAAGATACAAATCTGAGACAAAAGAAGAAAAAAAATAATGTTTTTTGTTTTTATTCCCTGATTTATTTAATTTTTCCCTTGTAAGATTTTTCATTATCGTATTACACTACTTCTTGCGATACAGAATACTTGAGAAAGAAAGAAAGAAAGAAAGAAAGAAAGAAAGAAAGAAAGAAAGAAAGAGTCAAAGAAAGTAAGAAATAAAGGTTGGAAGAAAGAGAGAAAGACAAAAAGGAAAAAGAAAGAAATGAATGAATGAATGAAATAAAAATAAAAAATAAAGATTGAAAGAAAGAGTCAAAGAAAGTAAGAATTAAAGATAGGAAGAAAGAGAGAAAGACAGAAAGTAAAAGAAAGAAAGAAAGAAATAGAAAGAGAGATGTTGAGGGAGAAAGTAATAGAGCACGGATTGAGAGGTAAATTGAATAATCGATTTTTTTTTGTTTCTTTTAGGTCGAATATTTTAGTTGTAAATTGTGATAATAAAGATGACAAACTTATCTGAACACTAATAATATCCCACATTAAGTGTGCCCCTACTGTGATCTTATTCCAGGCGAAAAATAACTTACACACACGCATATATATGTGTGTGCGTGTTTGTTTGTGTGTGTGTGAAATTTTACAAAAAATTGCTCTTTCAATTTTTTATAAAAAGTGTGTCAAACACAATAAAGAAGGATACTGTGAAAAAGAGATGGTTGTCAGGCTATCTTGCCATAGACTCACCGCCTGCTGCCACGCCTGCAGTACGTATGGTGCCCTGACGAGCCTAATGAGTTACAGGATTTGCGATGTGGCGAAAAAAAAAATAATGAAATTCAACAGTCGAAATGCTTACGTTCCTCTTTCTTGAATATGAACTCAACCGGTAAAGACTGATAGAAAACCGTCCTTACTCTCATTTAAGCTAAATATTACACTACAGACTTAACGGTACAAATATATCCGCTTAAAACTTTAGTCGATACAAAAGAAAAAACAATTCTTAAAAATGAAAACAAAAATAGGATAATCAATGACAAGAAAACGGTTTGGCAGCGACTTTTTCGCAACTTGTCTATATTATTATTATTTTTTTTTTCTATATTATTATTATTATCATTATTATTATTATTATTTTATTTCCTTTGATTTCTGATGTGTGCTCATTCTTTTCCGGGTCCCGCACAGGGACCTAAGGTTAGAGATGGCATCATGACGTTTTCCACTAGAAAAAAAATTACCTATACAAAGCCCTTCGTAAGGTGTGGGCTGTACGCGTGAGAACATTTTTTTTTTTGTATTTCTTCTTCTTCTTCTTCTTCTACTTCTTCTTCTTCTTCTTCTTCTTCTTCTTCTTCTTATTATTATTATTATTATTATTATTTCCTTTGGTTTCTGGTGTATACTGATTTCTTTCCGGGTCCCGACCAGACACCTAAGGTCAGAAATGACATTTTTCACTGAGCAGTTTTGAAAAAAAAACAACATATTTTACATAGATAAAGCCATTTGTAAGGTGTGAGCTGTACTTGTGAGTACATTTTTTACTTTAAGGCATGGGCTACCAGAGATTCCTTCAATGAGTCTATTGGAATCTTTTCCAATCAATCCGAGGGCTCCAAATTAATATTATCATTATCATCATCATCATCATCATCATCATCATCATCATCATCATTATTATTATTATTATTATTATTATTATTATTATTATTACTACTACTACTACTACTACTACTACTACTACTACTACTACTACTATTATTTTTATTTTCTGTTCAGTACAATAACTTACCGAGTCAACACCCGAAACCTGGGGTGAGGCAAGTTATGCCTCATTCTGTTTGCCCACATTCTATTTATGTGATACTTAACATGTACGGTGTTTAAATTTTATTTACATTGATAGTACTATCCTGACGAAGCAGTTCCGCGGTGACATTTATAAAATCTATTTTAAACAAGGAAAACCTGGAAGTCTGTTAAAGCTCTTCTTGACAGTATCTTTTTTTTTTTATCGTACTCTAAGTTCCAATTAGACATAACAATAGTTTTAACTTTAAAATTTCAATTTCACCAATCTTATATTTACTTATTTTATCTATTATCTCATTGTACTACCATATGTATGGAAAGGCATTTTTTTTTCGTTGTCTTTCTTTTATCTTTTTTAAGGCGAAAAATAGAATTTTATTGATATTTTCAGTTTTTGAAATTAACAAAGAATTTGTATCTACGACAAAAATAATAGAATTTATATTTTTAAAAAGTTGTTAATACTTGTCTCCAATATTCACATTTCAAAATTCAATATTCAGTCTTTTCGTAGATTTTAAGTTTTTATCTAAGTAAAAGTAAAATTTAAAGATTTAATTTAAAACATTAGAACACGTGAAAACTTATGAATTTTTAAAAAAATGTTCACTTAAAAATTTATTTACTTCATACATATAATTTACGTTTGATAACAGCAATTAAATATTCTAGAATCGTCTATAATTAACTACAGAATTAAATAATAGTTTTTAGTGATATTGTTAATTAGTATAATATTGATTAATTTGTTTTTTACGGTTTATCTACCTTTTTCATGCCATTTAAAACCAGAAAATATTTTTAGATTGTAAGAAATTTTTGGGGATAATAATAATTTATTTAATAACAAGTTTTACTAATTAACCCATAGCGGGGTGAGAAGAGATGGATTCATATATTTCCCAAGTGTATTTGCGCGTAAGTGAATATAACGAACCCGAGTGGAATTCGAACTTGGTTCTCTGATTTCCAATTCCGAACTGCTATTCATTACACCACCGAACGTCCACGCTTATAACGCCTAGTATTCCCAAGCGTTCACCCAACTAGATACTGGCCAGGTCCAATGTAAGAGAATACTTTTTTTTCTTTCTTTCTGTTTCTTTTTATACTCTTTTTCTTCTTTTTCATGTTCCTTACATTATCGCGGGTCTTGCAAAATTTATGGGATTCTAATAATCACAAACTCTGCATCCCCTTTTTGTCTTTAAACAAATGTTTTCATCTTCCTATTTGTTTATTATAGCGATGAAATGGGTCTTCTCACTTACTTCTATCATTTATTGTCAAATTCTCACAGATGCAAAGCACAGTTGCACCCAAATGCTATTTGCATGTCGTCTAGACATATACGTGTGTGCGCATGCATGGTGTACTGGAAATATATATAAAAAATTAAATAAAGAAATACGTATGAACGCAATGTAAAAGAATGCAGTCGTGTGTGTGTGTGTGTGTGTGTGTGTGTGTGTGTGTGTGTGTGAGTATATATTTATGTGAGTGCGCAAGCGTACAACACTGTAATAGATATGGTGAATATATATTCATATGTATCCATATCTAGAAAAAACTGTCAACACCGGCTCTCTGAATGCGTGCAACTGTAAAAATCAGAAACGGAAAATTACATATTTCCAAACATATTCTTTTCTTATGTAACGGAAGAAGCTTTCCAAAAAGTGAGCAATGTATTAAGAAACAGGAAAATATCGTTAGAACCGAATAAAAGAATACTGAAATGCAATGTAATATCAGTCCTCCTATATGACACTGTCCTCACAGATGAAGAGAGTAGAAGCAACAGACACAAAGAAAAGAGAACTGTTACGTAATACAGTCCTCCTATATGGCAGTGAATGCTGGACAATCACCTCACAGATGAAGAAGAGATTTGAAGCAAAAGAAAAGAGTACTGAACTCTGACGCAATATCAGTCCTCCTATATGGCAGTGAATGCTGGACAATCACCTCACAGATGAAGAAGATATTTGAAGCAAAAGAAAAGAGTACTGAACTCTGACGCAATATCAGTCCTCCTATATGGCAGTGAATGCTGGACAATCTCCTCACAGATGGAGAAGAGACTTGAAGCAAGAGAAAAAAAAAAGAGTATTGAACTTTGACATAATATCAGTCCTCCTATATGGCAGTGAATGCGGGACAATTTCCTCACAGATGGAGAAGAGACGTGAAGCAACAGAAATTTTGTTCTACAGAAGGATTCTGAGGATGCCATAGACCGAACATGTGAGCAACGAAATAGTTTTATAGAAAATGGCAACAAAAAGAACGCTTACACTTAACATCAGTTAGAGGCAGTAGAAGTTTTTAGGGTACATAATGAGGAAAGACGACTTACAAAATTTGCTACCCACAGGACAGATTGAAGGTAAGAAGACCAGCGGAAAGCAACGCACAGCATAGTTGGCGAGCGTCAGCGAATGTATGGCTGAGTAGAGTTTGGGAGAGATGGCAAAAGACAAAATTTATTAAGAGGAAATTATAGAAAGCCGTGATCGTCAGCGTCCTGAAGGTTTACAACACATCGTTGAAGAATAAGATCTCAGATGAAGTACAAGACCGAAAATATGGAAAACCTCAGTCGTAATTGACCTAGCCAGACAAACATTATATCACGTCAAAGTGTCAAAAGAAGATATGGCATTAACATATACATATGAGAAATCTTAAGCAACACACATGCAATATATGGATGGATGTATATATATATATATATATATATATATATATATATATATATATTTATATATATGGATGGATGTATCGATGTATGTATGTATGTGTGAGTATTATACATACATACATACATATATATATATATATATATATATATATATATATATATATATATATATATGGGGTGCATGTGCGTGCATAATGGCACGGAATTTAATAATGCTATTCGTGAATTGAATATTTAAATTATTTATGCATGCATAACTAGATGAGTAACACTTCACTCTCTCTCACTCAATCACTAATATATATATATATATATATATATATATATATATATATATATATATATATATATATATATATATATATATATATATAAATATGTGTGTGTGCGCGCGTGTGTGTGTCAGTCTGTTCATAGTAAGGTAAATTAAAGAATACTGAAATGGACCAGTGCGTATGCTTCGAAGAATATATTGCTTAAAAAGATATAATTCATGTAAAATTATTCATATTCCGTATTTACTAGTTATTACATATATTTTATAGACGATTTTGCATGTAGGCTTTATGCACAAAGGTACACTCACACACACACACACACGCACACACACACACACACACACACACACATATATATATATATATATATATATATATATATATATATATATATATATATATATATATTATGTATATGTGTGTGCAGGTGTGTCTGTTTGTGTGTACCCAAAGCCTATATGTTATAAACATGTATTATCCTGTTCTCCACATCTATCTATCTATCTATCTATCTATCTATCTATCTATCTATCTATCTATCTATCTAAAGACTGTTCTATCTATCTACTTCAGTCCCTTCATTATATTCTTTCTCTGTCCTGGACATTGAGTTCTGCCTGGATTCTATACTCTTGGAAATTTATATATATATATATATATATATGTGTGTGTGTGTGTGTGTGTGTGTGTGTGTGTGTGTGTGTGTGTGTGTGTGTGTGTGTATGTATGTATTGATCACTAACATTATCTATCTATCTATCTATCTATCTATATTGATCACCTATAACGTGTATACTGCATATACACACATACAAGCAACACACATACACATATATATCATCTGCTTCATATATAGTGCATTTATAATCCCTCTCTCTCTCTCTCTTTCTCTCTCACACACACACGCACACACATATTTGCTTTTTTAATACCATCTATTTGATGTCAGTTCTAGAATACGCTAACAAAATATATGTGTGTGTGTGTGTCTGTGTGTGAGCAGGCGGAAGGGGTAGGTCTACCGACGTGTAATGTATGTCTGATAAAACTCCTGGTATTATAGCACCTGGAGACGGCCGGAGATCACGTTTTTGTAATAAAAAAACATCAAAGATGAGGATGTTATTCCGACTGAATTAAAGGGTCTACAGTATAGTTTATCCCATAAATCTTAAAAAAAAATAAAATAAAATAAAAAAAATAATCTTAGTAAAAGACAATTGCGGAGTAATGTACAAGTGCGCCCTTTAATAAAGGTTTTTATGAGTTCAATCCTTATCGCAGATCGTAAGTAGAAATGAAATTCACACGCACACGCGGGTGTGCATGTGCGTGTGTGTCCGTGCTCGGATTTGGGCTAAAGGCGCTTTGTGTATTTTTATTGGTGCACACTACAGTCGTTCGAAATTATGTCAGTGCGTTTCTGTCTTTCTGGACAAATAATGTTCATCGCTTAAAAATGTTTTTCTCCCACCCGCAAATAAATCTATATGTGAATTTACTTTGCACCGAAAATTTTTTTTACCTATCCTTTCTGTTATGTAGTTATATGTATTATTATGTTATATGTTACATTATTGTTATATGTATGAGTATGTTATATTTTATATTATTATATATGTATTTATTATATTATATGTTGTATGTCACATTATTGATATATGATTTATTATGTTATATATGTTATATTGTTATATGTATTATTATGTGATATGTATTATTCTGTTAAATGACTTATTTTATATGTATTATTAATTTATATGACATATTATGTCATATGTATTATTATGTCATGTGTGCTATTATGTTATATGTTATATATTGTGTTATATGTTATATTGCTATATTATCATTAATATTATTATTACTAATTTTATTATCACTATTATTATTATTATTAATATTATTACAATTATTATTACTATTATTATTATTACTATTAATATTATAACTATTATTGTTAATATTATTATTACTTTATTACTACTATTATAATAACTATTATTATTTCTGTTATTACTATTACTATTATTATTATTATTATTACTATTACTATTATTATTACTATTATTATTACTACTATTACTATTATTATCATTACTATTATTATTATTATAATTATAGTTATATGTAAGTAATTCTAAGTGGTATTGGGGTGGCGGTTTTGCTTGAGCAGCACGGATTTTTACTGGAACTGGGAATAAAACACTGGAGTACATTTTTCATTGCCTCACTCTATGACAATGTATTGAGCTGTGTTGTAACATTTGTATAAATTTATTCTTCCTCTCCCATGTACCGTGTCCCTTCAGGCCATGAGTGATCATGGCTCTCTACAATTGTCCTTTATAACTCTTAATAAATTTTGTCTTTTTTTAAATCTCTCCTAAACCCTGTTCTGCCATCGATTTACTTATGCTTGCTAGATAAGTTATCCGTTGTTTTCCTCTATCCCACTTGCCTTTGACCTGGCCCATGAGTGTTAAATTTTTCCAAGCCCTCTTTCCTCATTATGTGACCTAGAAATTTCAACTATCTCTTTCTGATGTTAAGATTGTCCTTTTTGTTTCTATTTTCTCTAAAGCTGGTCGTTACGCCCATGTTTGGCCTATGGTATCCCCAGCATCTTTCTTCAGAACCACATTTCCGTTGCTTCGTCTTTTTTTCAGCTGTGAAGAGATTGTCCAGCATTCACTAATAGTTTGCTTAGCTTCTGGACGGCATCTTTCGTTATCCCAGTGCACCTTTATATTTCAATGTGATTTTTCCATTCTCTGTTTCTTTGTTTCTAACGATTTCATTCTCATAATAAATCAGAAAACTTCGTCTTTTTTATTTTTATCTCCGAAACATTAACTTCTAAAATATTAATATAAATCTTATATGCGGAAAAAATATATAGTTTTCATCCCAGAAAATAATTTTAAACGAAAAGCGCAAAAATTAAAAAAAGTATATTATTTACATTATTCGTAGTATTGTCCTCATCTTTGTAGCCATATTTATTACAACGTTTCGGCCGTTGTACGCTCCGGCCTTCTTCAGGTGGTTGGAATGTCGAACTGAACCCTTTATTTCGCTCACTGGGGTAGACTGTTCTAGTTCTACGTGCCATGTTTAATGGATGTCAGTTATCAGTTATCTCCTGTTAATTACCCTCTGAAAGTTCTCCACTGCCTTAGTCGGGTATTGAACTCACACTCTTTGGGTCCTGTCACTGGCTCTAACTAACGCTGTAACGTTGTAATAAATATGGCGACAAAGATGAGGACAATAGTCCGAATAATGTAAATAATGTACATAATACCTCATCTCAGAAATATAGACAGATACTGAAGGGCCGAAACTTTGTGATAAATATGGCGACAAAGATGACAACAATAGTCAGAATAATGTAAATAGTGTACATAATACCTCATCACAAAAATATAGACATATACTGAAAGGCCGAAACGTTGTAATAAATATGGCGACAAAGATGAGGACAATAGTCCGAATAATGTAAATAATGTACATAATACCTCATCTCAAAAATATAGACAGTTAATATAAGTAATGTTTAATATAGAATAATCAGGTGAAAAATAAACAATTAAGAATTTTTAGTACATAATATCTGATTTAGTAGCCACAACTTTTAACACCTGAATTAGCCCCCACTGATTACTTTTTATTTGGTGACGTTCTATATGTGTAAGGTGTTATATCTACATGCTGTATAGAGAATTTATTTAATACTTTTTCAAACTTTGAACGATCGCAATCGACATGAAAATATGAGTTTCGTTTGCGTGTGAAATTAAAAAAGAATATGTACGTATTTAATCTGTGACCTTTCTGCTTCCTAGGATATATTATGTGACTGTACACAGCTCTTGAATTTTTCTTTTCAATTATATAAACATAGTTATATACTGTTTATATATCTACATTAATCCATCATTTCAGTTTCATTTAAATAATTTAGACGTACCTATACGAAGGTTTACATAGTTCTTTCATTGGTATTAATTAAATTTATTTCCAAACAAAATGAACAAAATAAATCTGTTTGTACACATCGAAATCTGTCATCATCTATCTATCTATCTATATATATATATATATATATATATATATATATATATATATATATATATGTGTATATATATATGTAGAGATAGATAGATAGATAGATAGATAGATAGATAGATAGATAGATAGATAATATTAGTGGTAAATATACACATACATATGCAATCGTATATCTAAAATATATAAATAAATATACATACATACACATACATATGTGTAAAAAAAAAATAATTCCAAGAGGATATGATCCAGGTAAAACTCAATGTCTAGGAAAGAGTAAGGATATAATAAAAAGACTTAAACACTAATATTCCATGGTCATAATTTATTCCATTGGAATCGTAAGAACGATCCAATTCATCAGACCTACAGATTCAAAATGAAAACAGAAAACACAACTCCGGGAAAAAAAATAAAAAAATAAAATATAGTGAGAGTGTATGTATGATAGTGTGGGTAGTGTTTAAGTCTTTTTATTATATATATATATATATATATATATATATATATATATATATATATATATATATATATATATATATATATATATATCAATTTGTTCATTATCTATTTATTACACACACACACACACACACACACATATATATATATATATAATATGATAAAATATGTTTTGAAAGGTATGTTTTATTTATGGATAAAAGTGCTCAATATCAGAGATAGAGCGTATGAAAATATAAAGGTGCACATTGAGGTCAACACCAAGCGGTGACAGTCTGTTTCATGCTTGAACGCAATCTTTAGGCCTGAAGCATGAAAGCGGCTGTCACCGCTTAGTTTTGACGTTAGCATCCACATGTATATATATATATATATATATATATATATATATATATATATATGCACACACACACATATAGATGTGTGCGTGTGCGTGTGTGAGTAATGTGCATAAATATATATATATATAGCTCTTGAAAATACATTTCAATTGAGCACTGTTGTGTGATAAGCTAATTCTATAAACAACACCCACCTGCACTAATGCAAAGCTCTTCAGTAAAATGAATGGAGCACTTTGGCTGGTGGGCATTTGTTGACATTTGTAAAAACAATACGCTAGATTTAGTTGTGTAACTCTACCGAGTGAAGATAGCTTTGGCTGACACCAAATTAGTTGAGTTTCAATCCTCGATACAGCGAAACAGTACTGTCTGTGAATGACATATATATATATATATATATATATATATATATATATATATATATATATATATATATATATATATATCATATCATATCATATTAAGACAAATATAAAATTTGCTATATTTTGAAATTGATACTTCCAATCAGTAAGACAAAGCCGAAATTACTTGGACATATAATGCGGACAGAGAGTCTGGAGAATTTAATGCTCATAAGGCAGATTGAAAGCAAGAGAAGGAGAGTAAACAGCAAGTAATCATTCATTTGAATCGATAGAAGAGAACAATACTAAGAAGTATGGTCAAAGGCGAATTTATATGACGAGAAATTATCATTATTTACTCTATTTACAGACGGGCGATAGTCCTCATCTTTGTTGCTGCTATCACAGCGTTTCGACTGTTGTACACATTAGTTTTCATCAGGAGTATATTCATCGGAGTAATCTTCAGGGAATACCGAACTGAATCCTTTCTTTAAACTACGAGGATTCCTTGTAGTTATATCTTGTCTCGTTCTTATTTTTAGTCCAAGTACACACTGCCCAGACCAGGGATTGAACTCACAATTACTATATCACCAAATTCATGAACCATCACTTTAATCCTCTAGGATAGTGTCCCGTTTGGCACAAGAGTTCGCTTTTAACCGGAAGTGGAGTAAACGTTTCTCCTCATTTTAGATGGGAGAGGGCGCCCGGTCTCAGGGATTCCAACTCTGCGGTAGAACCTCCCTCATTGCAGTAAGAGAGTTAGGGTCAGTGTAATACAAAGAGTGAGAATGGTCGCGAGGACGGAGTAAAATTTTTTGCCTTTGGCCCATATGCATGGCACTCCCCACGTAAAAACGATCTTGTGTCATGTCCTGCCTTAGTGGGGAAGCTGACTAAATATATCCTTAGGACAATTTTCTGTCTAGATGTTGGAGCCTTAAACATAACCTGCCTGCTGCTGTGTTCTGTAGCTGCTTGTAATTCTCGACTGCAGTCCCTAAAGCTTTTCCCTGTAGGTTACCTGGATCGCTATACACCTGATGAAGGCTGGAGAGCACAATGGTCGAAACTTTGGAATAACAATAATAAAGATAAGTAAATAGGGTAAAATATACTTAGAGATACAAAGACAGGAAGTTGTGGACAGTCATGATCATCAACGTCCTGAATGGTGATAACATATGAAAGAAGATATATAATTATATATAGGTAAAGGAGAGAGAGAGAGAGAGAGAGAGGGAGGGTAGAGAAGGGAATAGATTAACAGGTGGATGGATGAATGTGTGATTTAGAATGTTTAAGCGTACATTCAGGCATAAAACGTGTATATTACTGTACATTAAATTTACACAATCAAATATGCAGACATTCCTCGATGTTTCTAAGGTTAATTATTGACATTTCAATTGATTGTTTACGTATAATACGCAGCTTA
>OZ038520.1:12671109-12688609 GCA_964036315.1 Acanthosepion esculentum
CTTTTATATTTTATGTTTTAATATTTGTGATGTATCAGATTTAATATCATATTTGTCTCTAAAATGTATATAGCTTTTTTTTTGCGTACGTTTAATCATGCAGTTTTCCGTTGAAAATGACTTTTCACTTTCGTATAAGAGAAAAAGAAAGAAAGAACGAAGATGTTGACATAACAACATTACAAACTTAAACATATACCTAGGAAATGGAAAACTCCTATCCAATAAATAAATAAATAAAAAACCTGCGATTGTAACATTGTGTAGAACGTGGCACACAGTGCAACAGTACAAGAGATCGTGCTATGAGGGAGAGAGTATGCATAGCAGGGGTTACAAACAATCGACCATTTTAAAACAATTCACTTGTGCAGGTTGTTCAATAGAATTTACTGAACCCTCTTCCGTCGAGTCCGACGGAAGAATCCAGCAAATATATAAAAGGTTTGATGTTACCTTCAGCATCCTTACTCCAGAGTTTCATAGAGGCATGCTCCAATATTCTCCCCATCCACTCGTCAGCAATTGCTCAAAAACACACACACACATATATTGGTGGTTATTTTGATTTCAAAATGATTATTGTTTCAAGGATCATAAGCCTGTTTTTACTATTTTATTTTGCTAGTATTTTGGTATTGTTTGTAAGTGGCTGTCTAATGTTACTATGATCCTTATGCTGCTTATTAATGTTTCGTCTGATCCGATAAGTGGCAGGTGTATCTCCGTGATAGTGTGGTTGTGGTATATCCTATGTGTTTTTTTATTTACAGAAACATTCTCTGTGTGGTCAAGTATATTCATTCACAACAATGGGCAATATTTACATTATTCGGTCTATTGTCCTCATTTTTGTCGCCAGAAATATAGACAGACAAAACAATGGGGGTTATATAGGGGGTAGGAAATTTGAGATATATTACTTTTAATAACTAACTAACTCTCTCTCTCTCTCTCTCTCTCTCTCTCTCTCTTATATATATATATATATATATATATATATATATATATATATATATATATATTAGGAAAAGAAAATATGATATCAAAATAAACTCAATTCACAACAAAATGAAAATTGAAAAACGCGAAGCAAACTATTTTATATATATACATATATATATAGCTGGTCGCTCCTATTCGAGGATACTCGCCAATCCCTTTTGCAGACGCTTGCTCAGGCACATTTGTGTTTATTCAACACCCACAGAGCCCACCTGTGGCTTATACTGCAACTATGCTGAGCAGACATTAGTTACAGTTTCTGGGAAAGAGCATGTTATCTAGCGTGATCAACAATTCACAGCTATCGACGGTCCCAAGGCTTCCGTCTACCCAATTTCACTCGCAAGATTCCTTGGGAAGGGTATGAAACAAACTCTGCTTCTATCTGCTATGGGTTAATTAGCAGGACTTGTATCAGTAAATCCTTATAATCTTCAAAACTCCTTACAATCTAAAAATATTTTCTGACTTTAAATAACCTGCAAATGGTTGATAAACCGTAAAAACAAATCAATCAATCAGTCATCAAAATCCGCTCCAAATCTTGTTATTTTATATATTCTGAACGTAACGTTGGTATAAGGTGTCATTGTTGTTGCAGCTAAGGAAGATTTATCTGAATTACTATATAAAATCAATTTATTGATAATTACCATCTTTCAAAAAATGATATACGTGTAAATATCGAAATGTTATGATTTCCTGAGTACAATTTTTAATGCCATGTATATCCAGGGCATAAGCAAGTCTGCACAGAATTTATTTATTATTTGCAAATTGCCAGGACTTCTTGGAAAAGATAGTAGAGTGATTTCCCGTTGTTTTTCCACAATTGGAAATAAGTTATCCTTCGCCTAGACTGGCTGCCATTCAAGGCAATCTACAATGCTATTTAAACCTTAATCAGTTGTGGAGAAATAATGGATCCATGTCTTTTACAAGCCATTTATTGGAAGGTGGACGAAACACACTAACCGAACATGAACTAACTGCGTCCACTTTTCGAGTCGTTTTAAATTGTACATGTGTGTGTTATTTTAGAGTTTATTTCTATAGGTGATAAAATGCATCACGCCAGAAATTAATATTCATGTACGTGTGTGTATGCGCGTATGTCAATACTTATATATTCGTAGTAGAGGAATATGCATATACATTATTTACATTATTCGGACTATTGTCCTCATCTTTGTCGCCATATTTATTACAACGTTTCGACCGTTGTACGCTCCGGCCTTATAGTCCGAATAATGTAAATAATGTACATAATACCTCATCTCAGAAATATAGACAGAATATGCATATAGATAAACACACCCACAGTAATATATATGATAGGATAAGGAACAAATAGAAAACGTTTATAAATTTAACATATTTCGCTTTTATGTAAGCTTCATCAGAAATTAAATATAGAGCAGAAAAGAAAATTCTAGTATTTTTATGTTTGTTTTTCATTGGTTAAGTAGACATCACGCGTATTTGTCTTGTCAGGTAGCATTCATGCGTATAATTCTTGTATGTTTGTGTTTCATAATTCTAGTTGTTCTATGTGGGATCTGGTTTATAATGTGTGTGCATGTGCAAGTTTATGCGTCTAGTGGGTATTTTCATTTACGGTAGTGTCCGTATGTTGATTGGGGGAGATATTTTGTGTGGGAGTGAAAGAATTTAAGTTACACCGGTTGTGGTTGTAGATAGACGATGCTTAGATTCTTCAAGTATGGATTTTATGAAAGTTGGTGATATAATGAAATGGGTTTTATGTGCATTTATAGATGGAAAAATATTTATCAGGATTCCTTCTAAGTATTTTCCTCGTAATAAATTACGTTCTTTTCTAATTAGGGTAGCATTTATTAAATCAAAGATATGACCTGCTTTATTTCTACATGCTACAAACAATCTCAATGTGTTTCTCCCAACGTAAGTCTCTCTTATGTGAGAAGAAGCGGGCTGGTAGATTTTTAGATGCTTCGCCTATGTAGTTTTCTAACGTTGCAAGCATTTATATCATAAATCCCGGAATTTAATGTTGTGGAGGTAAATGCTTATACATAAACACACCTACAGTAATACATATACATGGTGCGATGGATAAATTGTCGTTTAAATTACGCAAACCTGAAGATAAGACTAACATCTTATTTTAATAGATATATTTACGAAAATTACACAAAAGTATCTTAAAATACTGATGAGTAAATTTATTCAATAAAATTGACGTTGATTTCAACCACAGTCTCCAGACGACTTCGGAATATCCTGCAACTCTTCTGGACAGTCTCCTTGTTTAAGTTAGTGAATGCTGCCATAATACTTGCCTTCAATTCATCTTTGGTGTTACAAGGAGTTTTGTTGATCTATCGATCAACTGTGCATAATAATCAAGGCGGTTGCAGACTGGGGAGTTAGTTGGCCAGATGTAAGGAGTGATGTGGTCGCAGAAATTGTCTGACAGCCATGACTGCGTTCTTCTATTTGTGTAGAGTATTGTTACCAGATATAAGTTCTTTCAGAAGCCACCCTATTGACCCAGAGCAGAACTGCCTCCTCAGGGCAATTGAGGTAGGACTCCGTGTTTAGTCTGAGCTCCACACTAAGGAATTCGGAAGTTCTTTCTTATCAGAACAATCAGAGTGAGTTTTCCCAGCTGCTGTACTTTTCGTAATCACCATTAGACTCATCCAACTCTTTCCGAATACTCTACACTGATTGATATCCAAACACTCTGAAATGTTCGTATTTTAGCTTCCAGGGTGAATACCATTGCAGTACAGAATGTCGTTTCTAAATTTCTGACAGAATGAATTGCGTCAGGGTGCTCTTTTTCTCATAGAAGGTGCCCAACTGACCCGAATATACTGTACAAAATCGAAAACAAACAAAGCGCACGTGCGAAATTAAACATATAAAATAGCGTCAATTTACCCATCGCACCCGGTATATTTAAAAAGTTAGTATTTTATTTTTATCTATAAAGGGGAGATGTGGATGTTGAATTCGAACAGACGTAAATGCATGAAAGTGAGAATACATTTGTAAATTAATATTTTAATTGTGCTGAAAAGTTCTTAGCCTGAACAAAACAAATGAAACTTTTCAGTTACAATATTCTGATGTCTGGATATTCCGACTGAGGTGATGAAACCTCCTCGGCCCAGTTTCATCAACTGCCGGCTGCACACACGTGCTCAGCACAGACACACAAACACAGACACAGACACACACACACACGCGCGCGCACATATATATGTATCTGTGTGTGTGTATATATATATTATATATTATATATACATTATATATATTATATATATATATATATTACATATATATATTATATGTATATTATATAGTGTAACCCGGATATAAGAGACCCGAATATAAGAGACCCGGATATAAGAGAAACCCGGATATAAGATAGATTTTCTCTGGTCCCAAATTAGAGCCTGTGTTAATAAAACAAAATAGACCAAACCCGGATATAAGAGAAACCCGGATATAAGATACTTCTTCTCCGGTCCTGACAACTCTCTTATATCCGGGTTACACTGTATATATATTATATATATATTATATATATATATTGTATATATATAATGTATGTATATATATATATACATATATACGTATATATGTATATATATATATATATATATAATCAGAGGTATATATAATCGTAGATCAATTCTGCAGATTTGACCTAAGATAAGTAATGATCTTTATTCTTTCTGATTCATTATTTAATAGTCCATACAACTATCGTGCAATTTCTTAGCAAAAATCCTTGGCATTGTATAATTTTAGTGCATCAGTAGGTCATATTATTATATATATATATATATATATATATATATATATATATATATATATATATATATATATATATATATATATGTATATATAATGAGGAGGCACGGTGATGTAATGGAGAGCGGCTTGGATTGAGGAATCGGAGAGCCGAGTACGAATTCCTGTCGAGTTCATTACATTTACTTACGTGCTAATACTCTTGGAAAAGGTATGAATCCTCTTCTCCTCCCTACAGCTATCGGTAAGTAGCAGGACAGATTGGGTTCTATAGCCTTGGATGGAAACTGGTCTAGGAGAAAAACAACTCTGAATTCAAAACCTGCGGGGGACCCTGGGCACGTAGTGCACCAGGTCTCTGTATTCGGCTCTTCAAAAATTGTGGATGGTCCTGCACGAAACCTTCACCACTATAATCAAATCTCATGTGCTGTTGTCGAACTGTCAGTTTCCTAGGAACTGATCTGCTTGACCCTCATACGTCGAATTCGACGGGGAGGTTTTGAGTATATATATATATATATATATATATATATATATATATATATATATATATATATATATATATATATGCATGCACGTATATATATATATATATATATATATATATATATATAATATACATGCACACGAAGAAGAGAATTTTATATATATATATATATATATATATATATATATATATATATATATATATATATATATATACATATATATATATATATATATATATATATATATACATATATATATATATATATATATATATATATATATATATATATATATATATATATAAAATTGTCTTATATATATATATATATAATTCTCTCCCTATATATATAAATCTCTTCTTCGTGAGCATGTATATATATATATATATATATATGTGCATACATACATATATGTATGTATATATATATATATATATATATATATATATATATATATATAGATAGATAGATAGATAGATAGATAGATAGATACATACATACATACATACATACATACATACATATTCATATGATTTTAAATCTTTGTTTTTAAGCTACATAAAACTTATAGAAGGGCATTTAAACACGATGAAATTTACACTCAGATGTTCATGTATAAATTGGCTGTATTTTTAATTAAGTTCTCCGTAATTAAAATTGTATAAGCATATAACTTCTCAAGTTATAATCGAATTTGGTACGTGAGAGAATGAAATATTGTTTTGTTTTGTTTTCAATTATGCTCGCTTTGAAATGTTACGAAATGGGGGAGATAATCTCTTAATCCTTGCTTCAGATAATAAAAGAATAGCGAGTCAAAGGTCAACACTGTCAACTGGAAAAGGACGTTATGTACACATAACTCAATGCAGGCGCAAGTTAAAATAAATAGAAATAGAAATACAATCGCAGGAGACGAAAGGATTAGCCAACAGACATACTATTCGACACATACACAGACTGAGATAGATAGATAGATAGATAGATAGATAGATAGATAGATAGATAGATAGATAGATAGATAGATAGATAGATATGAACAGAATGAGATAGATAGATAGATAGATAGATAGATAGATAGATAGATAGATAGATAATGAACAGAATGATATAGATAGATAGATAGATAGATAGATAGATAGATAGATAGATATGAACAGAATGAGATAGATAGATAGATAGATAGATAGATAGATAGATATGAACAGAATGAGATAGATAGATAGATAGATAGATAGATAGATAGATAGATATGAACAGAATGAGATAGATAGATAGATAGATAGATAGATAGATAGATAGATAGATAGATAGATATGAACAAAATGAGATAGATAGATAGATAGATAGATAGATAGATAGATAATGAACAGAATGAGATAGATAGATAGATAGATAGATAGATAGATAGATAGATAGATAGATATGAACAGAATGAGATAGATAGATAGATAGATAGATAGATAGATAGATAGATATGAACAGAATGAGATAGATAGATAGATAGATAGATAATGAACAGAATGAGATAGATAGATAGATAGATAGATAGATAGATAGATAGATAGATATGAACAGAATGAGATAGATAGATAGATAGATAGATAGATAGATAGATATGAACAGAATGAAATAGATAGATAGATAGATAGATAGATAGATAGATAGATAGATAGATAGATAGATAGATAGATAGATAGATAGATAGCTAAATTCGCGCTTTTGTATCTTTAAACTTTATATGCAAAGTCATAAACAGTTTTATTAAGCTTGCTTTTTTCCTCGAAATCTTTCGGGGACCGAGTGAGTGTTCTTTAAAGAGAAGTGTACAAGAATAAAGATGAAAAGAGAAGGAATTAAAAGAGCAGTATAAAAGTAAGCAATGAAAGAAGCAAAAGGCCATAAACAGGGAACAGGAAAATCTTGAAAAGCAATAAAATATCTAAAGATATAATACGAGAATAAGAAAGAGTAAAGAAATATAAGAGATATAAATGTATTCATGAGTAACATGACAAAAATTAGAGTACAGCTATTAAGAAAAAACAAGGTTCAAAAGCAAATAAGCTTTAAAAATGAATGAAATGTGAACATGTTTTAAAAAAGTGAAGGAAATATGAATATGTTTGAAAACTAAATGAAGTATAAACAATTTATAAAAATTAATAAAAAATTCTAACATGTATTAAAAATAAATGGAATATTAACATGTTTTAAAAAATAAATATCATATGAACATGCGTTTAAAAATGAATGAAATAAGAACGTATTTTTAAAATTTAATGCCATATGAACATGATTTAAAAAAATGTCATATGAACATGCTTTTAAAAATGAATGAAATATGAACGTATTTTTAAAATTTAATGCAATGTGAACATGATTTTAAAAAAATGTCATATGAACATGCTTTTAAAAATGAATGAAATATGAACGTATTTTTAAAATTTAATGCAATGTGAACATGATTTTAAAAAATGTCATATGAACATGCTTTTAAAAATGAATGAAATATGAACGTATTTTTAAAATTTAATGCAATGTGAACATGATTTTAAAAAAATGTCATATGAACATGCTTTTAAAAATGAATGAAATATGAACGTATTTTTAAAATTTAATGCAATGTGAACATGATTTAAAAAAAATGTCATATGAACATGCTTTTAAAAATGAATGAAATATGAACGTATTTTTAAAATTTAATGCAATGTGAACATGATTTTAAAAAAATGTCATATGAACATGCTTTTAAAAATGAATGAAATATGAACGTATTTTTAAATTTTAATGCAATGTGAACATGATTTTAAAAAAATGTCATATGAACATGCTTTTAAAAATGAATGAAATATGAACGTATTTTTAAAATTTAATGCAATATGAACATGATTTAAAAAATGTCATATGAACATGCTTTTAAAAATGAATGAAATAAGAACGTATTTTTAAAATTTAATGAAATGTGAACATGATTTTAAAAATATGTCATATGAACATGCTTTTAAAAATGAATGAAATAAGAACGTATTTTTAAAATTTAATGAAATGTGAACATGATTTTAAAAAATGTCATATGAACATGCTTTTAAAAATGAATGAAATAAAAACGTATTTTTAAAATTTAATGAAATGTGAACATGATTTTAAAAAATGTCATATGAACATGCTTTTAAAAATGAATGAAATAAGAACGTATTTTTAAAATTTAATGAAATGTGAATATGTTTTAAAAAGTAAATGTAATACGAACCTGTTTTTAAGATTACATGAAATATAAAGATGATTTTAAAATGAATAAAATATGAACATGATTTTAAAATTTAATGAAATATGAATATGTTCTAAAAACGAATGAAATATGAACATGTTTTAAAAATGTAGGAATTATGAATATGTTTTACATAAGAATGAAATGTTTTTAAAACGAATGATATATGAACACTTTTTACAAAAATGAATGAAATATGAATATTTGATATGATTATTTATTTAAAAATGAATAAAATATTATTTTTTAAATGAATGAATTATGAACATTTTTTAAATTTGAATGAAATATGAAGGAGAAAATTATTAAAAAATATATATGATTCACTTAAAATTGATAATAAATGCGAGGAAAATGATAATGTGAATAGAACAAAAAAGAATGGAATTTTAATGATTATAAGAGACTTAAATATAGTTATTAATAAAATAAAATAAAAATGAAGATTTTAAAAGAATTCATCAGGCACAAAATAACTTAAAACGTCAACAGAAAAACATACATAGGAATAAGAAAAAAATTAAGGAAGAAAACTAATTCAAAAAGTAAATAAAATTGGAATGTAAAAATGAGAATGAATAAGTAAAAAAGACGAATGCGAAAAAGAATTATAAAATCTAATGTAAAACTGGCTTAAGATGTTAGTGAAGACGCTGATAAAAAAATATAAAGCTTTAAAAAATAGAAATGCTTAGTCCCCAGTCTGAAATAAAAACGAAAAATGTGTACACGATGAATGAGGTTTAAATTATAAGATAATTGTGAAAAGACGGTTTAAATACGAAAGGAAAAGAACTATTAAGGATGAATTATATATTAGCTATGAAAAAATGTCAAATATGAATAAAGTCGATGAAAACTGCTGCAAATTATAAATAAGCAAAAAGAATTCGATAAAAAAGAATGACAAAAGAACAATTTAAAAATTAGGGATGGAAAGAAAATAAATGTGTATGAAAAAAAGGAATACAATATGAAAGAAGATAAAAAAAAGGAGAACGAATAAAATATGACAAAGATATCTGTTTTAAGAAATAAGGAAAAATATCGAAAGTTAAAATAGATTAGAATGCAGAAAATAACTTTAAATCGAACAAAAAAGCACATTTAAATTTGTCATGGAGCAGTCAAATCGAAAAAAATAGAGGTAACAAAAGAATACGGATATAAAAGAATGAATAAGGAAGAATTTTTTTAAAAAAAATGCAATCTTAGTGGACAAAGAAAGAGAAAAGGCATCAAAAGAAATTAAGAAAATAAAGATAAAAATTAAAATAGGAAATAATGCAAGATAATAAAGGATGTTAGCAAACAAAAAATAATTTAAAAAATAAAAAAAGGTAACAACAGAAAAATTTATACCTAAGAAGTTTTAACTTAACAGCTACCAAACCAACTTAAATGGATACATTTGCTGTTACTATATTACAAATTTTACAAGTACAGTGCTTGTTGAAACAGTTGCATGGAATCAATTTTGCTTCTGTTAAATACTGAATAAAAACTTTAAAAATCTCTCCAGTTATAGTACTGTGTTTTTTCTTCTTTTTTTTCTTTTTCAAATGAGCCATCTTCAGTTTAAATATCACAAAAAATCCAAATTATATGTATTTAATAATTGTTACTCTTTTCAGGAGTTTTAGAAAACTATATTCATATAGATATTAAAATTAAAAAAAACTATTGCTAATAGACAAAAAAATACATTATTTTTGCATATTTAAATTATCTTTTCATGGAATTAATCTGAAAGTAAAAAAAAATAAAATATGGAAGAATATCTTTCCGCGAATATTTACTGACTAATATTTATATTGCCTGTACATTGCATAAATTTTTGAATCAATTATTTAAATATATATATATATGTATATATATATATATATATGTATATATATATATATATATATATATATATATATGTGTGTGTGTGTGTGTGTGTGTGTGTGTGTGTGTGTGTGTGTGTGTGTTTATGTGTGTATATGTATGTTGTGTGTGCAAAAATGCAGGTATAAAAAAAGTCAATACGAATGAAAACAAAAGGAAAACTATTCTTTAGCAACGCGCTTCCTCGTCTGATGTTGGTAAAGAATAGTTTTATCTTTTGTTTTTATTTACACGCACAAACACGCACACACATATATATATATATATACACACACACACACACATATATATGTGTGTGTGTGTGTTCGTGTGTATGTGTTATGTGTGTATACATATATATATATATATATATATATATATATATATATGTGTGTGTATATAGATAGATAGATAGATAGATAGATAGATAGATAGATAGATAGATAGATAGATTTAGTTGGATTGATATGAGTTTGTGACCCTGGATTTCACGCTCTCTGCGATCGTTAGAGTTTGTCTGACGATCGTCAGACAGCGTGAAACCCAGGGTCACAAACTCATATCAATCCAACTAAATATGTTAGTTCTATCACTGATATTGAGCGCTTTCCAATAAGTACCACGCATATATATATATATATATATATATATATATATATATATATATATATATTTATTATAATTTTATCATATAGACAAAACCATTTTACTCACTACAAAGAGGCAACTTGGTTTCAGTGCATTTCAACTGCACATCGACGGGTGAGGGTCGAAAATGTTTATGAACAATCCTGCTTGTTCCATTTGTTTGAGAAGAAAAATATACATACAAAAAATATATATAAGTATCTGAGTGAAACAATAGTGGTTGTTGATAGCAGTTTGGTGATGGATGGACCGGGTGTTTAATGTTGATTGGTCTGTGGAAATATTTTCGCTGATAAACAAGAGTTTAGGCACATCATCTCACAAGCAGCCTAAGATTGATTATAAAAGGTTATATTAGCATCCCTTATTTTTCTTTGAGGAGATCACCACTCCTAAATTTTAATCCACAAAACACGTTCATTGATTACAAAATAAATAGTGATAACCCCAACATAAATAAATGCAATTCAACTTTAGAAATCTTATAGAAAAACCAAAAAATAACATTCCCAATTACTACTAAAGCTAACTCTACAATTTTTACCTACTCAAATGTAATATTATCCCCTATCTCTATCTTCCCTCCCCTACCTCTCAATCTTAGGAAGTTTGTGAGATGATGTGCCTAAACTCTTGACCGATGTTTATCAGCGAAAAAATTTCCACAGACCAATCAACATTAAACACCCGGTCCATCCATCACCAAAATGCTATCAACAAGCACTATTGTTTCACTCAGATACTTATATATATTTTTGTATGTATATTTTTCTTCTCAAACAAATGGAAAAAAGGAAGTGACGTTTCACATCCGGCTTGCATACAAGCAGGATTGTTCATAAACATTTTCGACCCTCACCCGTCGATGTGCAGTTGAAATGCACTGAAACCAAGTTGCCTCTTTGTAGTGAGTAAAATGGTTTTGTCTATATGATAAAATTATAATAAATAAATAATTATCGCTCTACTATCTGTATCGAGCTCTTTTTTGTATTAACGCTGCGAAGGTTGGAATTTATATATTACTTTCGTTCTCATCGCATCGGATATATATATATATATATATATATATATATATATATATATATATATATATATATATATATATATATGTACTGATTTGAAATAAGAAAGATCACGTATAATCAGGATCATATTAAAACAAAAGAACATTACCAGCTCGCGACAAACTTAATATTAATCAAAAGTGATATATTCCAACATCAATCCATGACGCCTTTTAAAACAAAGGTGACACCCCAAAAAGAAATGGAATTAATATCAATTATAATATTGGTGTGTAATTGAATGATAAAATGGAAATAAATCTTATGCAACGCGTTTCGTCCTTCAAAAGGACCCTTACTCAGATCAAAAGGACTTAACGCATTTTTACAGGACTTTTTTGAAATTTTGTCATTCAATTACCAACCCTTAGTCTGATATACAGAACTTATATATAATGTTCTTCCATTATGATATTACAAATGTTTACAAACATTTATGTTTCCCAAATTTTATCTTAACATTGCACTCACCAAAATGCAGTGTCCAATGATTTTCTTCGATTTTTTTTTATTAAAGTGTATTTGTTTTAAAATTAGTACAGCACCTCCCTGGATTATGCAGCCCTGAGTTGCTTAGCCCTTATGTAAATCCGTCATCGTGTATATATCATGAAATTAAATTTCGTACCAGTTGATGAAAGAAATCATTCATACACTGATTAAGTTGTTATAACTGGACTTTCCTTAAAAGTATGCTCTGATAGCTCAATTCACGTCACTAGCAAACTTTGTTGAAATCAGTATATAATTATATAAATTAACTTTCACTCACATATTACAGACAACCATAGGAATCTTTACCCTGAGTATATTTGCATGTACCCTACAGTTCAAAAGTTTGAAGCCACTTCCAGAATTAGCATGGGATGAACTTGACAGAAGAGTGAAAAAATAAAAAATATCTCTTAGATTCATTGAAAAAAAGAATAGAATCAATTATCAAATTTATACTTTGAGAAACTTTTCCAACGAATGTCAAAAATGTGTGCTGCAGCAATCAAGGCTAAAGGAGGATATTCTGACCAGAGCAACATTTAATCATAAAATTCTTTTTTTCTATTTGTCATAATAAAATTTCTAATAAAAAAAATCATGTCTCATTTCTTTTTAAGCATATTTGGGGACATTTTAAAAATTACAAGGGGGTGCCTCAAAATTTTCAATTGTAGTGTATGTAGTTGTATATTTTTATTGTCTTACAAAATGAAATAAAAAATAAAAATAAAGGAAAGATATTGCAAGTCTAAATAAAAATGTCCAAAGTAAGAAACTTTAAAAAATTCTATGAAACCAAAAATAGAAAATAAAAATGAAAGAAGCAAATCAAATATCGGAAATGCCACAACGATGTAAGAAATAATGTAAGAAATAATATATCCCAAAACATAATACTCTTAAAATTGCGAATTTATTTATACAAATGTTCATCTTTCAAAATATATCATTTCTTAAATTTGTGCTTTACTTAAAGAAAAAAATGTGTAATTTTCTCGCAACTTATATATAAGAATTTTTGTTTTTTTATTATTTGAAAGATAAATTTAAGTGATAATTCAGCAACATCTGAAAATTAATTGTCAATACATTCCTGATAGTCATAACTATTTGGCCGAAATCGTGTACTGTAAACTGCAAATCGCAAGAACAGATTTGCAGGATGTGTCCCTAGAACATAGCAATGGAGAAACCATTGAAAAAGAGGAAAGTACAGAGAACTATATAAGAGCAAAGATATTAGAACTAATTGTGTCCTCTTCTAATGAATGTTGTAACAAAAAATCAATTGTAAGTAAGATAAGAACCAGTAAAAGTAAAATGAAACAAGAAAAACACGTAAAACAAAAGGCGATACAACGATGAAATAAGATGAAAAAAAGAGAAGAAAAAAGTGCAATAATTTATAGTAGGATCCCCGTGGAAAATTTGCCATGAGCTTTTACGTGTGTTTCTATAGACGCTTGTATATGTTTATGCATTCTTGTGTTTGTGTGTGTGTGTTTATGCGTTTATTTGTATGTTTGTATGCGGAGGTCAGTGTTTGCGTACCTGTTTTGTTTATCTCTGTGTTTGTATATGTATGCATGTGTGGAACTATGTGTGCGTGTTTGTTTGCTACTAATTCATTTTTGACTCCGTTCTAACGGTGAAATTGGAAAACACCTGCCGACGAATGAAATAATGAAACTGAAAGAAGCATGGCGAAAAAGAATGGAAGATTTAAAGAGAAAGACAGAAAAATAGAAAAGAAACGATAAAGTCACAGAAGAACTAGAAAAGAAAATTGTGTAAAAACGGTAGGATTGGATTCCAACTATGCCTGCAGTCGATATTTGAGCCTAGGTAAAAGCCTAGATCCCAAATTGCAAGCAAACCCTCCCCACTTTTAAGATTGACATAAAACAATCTTTCTTCTCTTATTTCCTCCAATTTGGCTCCATGCTGTACTCAGCAAGGCTTAGTGAATATGAAGACGGAAGGGTTAGGAGGAAGAGAAATAACATTTAAATCAATTTTGTCTCAAATGAAATTCATACAAAAGAGAATTTATGTAAAGTACTCTTTTCATTTCTAAAGGACCCCTCGGTAGCTACAAGCTAATTAAAGGAGAGGTAATATTGTAAATATGTAAGTAAAATAAGTTTGCAAAAATAAACATACAAATCCTTTTGAATATTTGCAAAAATTAAATGAATGAAAAATAAATAATAATAAATAAATCATTGAGAATATGTGGTGATTAAACAGAAAAAGGAGAGCAGGACATAAAGGAGCAAAAAAGGAAAAAGAGAGCAAAGCATAAAAGGAGAGCAAGATGTAAAATGAAGAGCAAGATGCAAAGGAGCAAAACAGAAATAGAAGAGCAAGACATAAAAGGAGAGCAAGATGTAAAATAAAGAGTAAACTATAAAAGAACAAAACAGAAAAGGAGAGCAATACATAAGAGCAAAACAGAAAAGGACAGCAAAACATATATGAGCACAACAGGAAAAGGAGAGCAAAATCTAAAAAGAAGAGCAATAGAGAAAGAAGTGCAAAACATAAAATAGAGTACAAGACAAGAAGGATAAAAACGATTGTTGGAAAAGGAAATCAAGATATAAAAATAAAATGTAAATAGGAAAGAATACGATGAATCAAAAGGCAACGGCGAAGAGATTAAAAACGAGGATAAGAAAAGAAATTAAGCTAAAAGATAAAGTTGAAAATAGTGAGAGAAAAAAAAGATAATAAGTGAGCAAGAATAAAACGAGAGAAGAAAATAAATTGAAACTATAAAAATATAAAAATCCATATAAAATATATCCAGAAAAAAAGCTTTAAAGAAAAAATTCTTAAAGAAGATTAATGAAATTATTGTTAGGTACGAACAAGAGACAAACTAATATTACAAAGGATAATAAATGTTATGAATTATGAAAAACACCCGTTTGTTCATTCATTTGTATGCCGTATTCAATAATATAATTTAAATTCAATTTGACTTATTATTCCATGAATCAAAAGTTATGTCATAAATTTAATACACCTAAAGCTTAAATAAACATACAAAACTTAAATTTCTCTCTCTTTATATATATATATATATATATATATATATATATATATATATATATATATATATATATATATATATATATATATATATATAAGTGGACAGTGAACGCCCAGCGGAGACAGCCTGTTTCAAGCTTAGGCACAATTTCAGGACCGATGATTAAGTTAAAGAATGAGACGGAATTGACTATTGGTGTTGACTTCAATCTCCACTTTTATATTTACATACGTTCTTTCCCTGATATTGAGCATTTTATCCCATACATATAGCATACCTTGAAACTATATTTTCAACATATATATATATATATATATATATATATATATATATATATATATATATAAATAAAATATATATATATATAAAATATATATATATATTTATATATATACATATATATATATATATATATAGATAGATAGATAGAGAGATAGATAGATAGTTGCCTATCATGGGGAGTAATGGTGCTTAGTCTACCAGACTCGTTCATGAAAATTTAGAAAGAATTCAGTTTTACTTCTCTTAGCTTGATTGATCTACCGAGGACAGAAATAGCTCATTTTGCCTGCTATTTCCCTATACCTACAAGTAGAAGATTTGGATTCATGCCTTTCTCAAAAGCATGTGGCAGTAATAGCCTCGGCTCGAATTTGAACTCAACCTATTGAATCTCTATTCCGAGACAATGTTGCCACACACACAACACACACAGGTATACACGCATATATATATATATATATATATATATATATATATATATATATGTGTGTGTGTGTGTGTGTGTGTGTGTGTGTGTGTGTGTGTGTGTGTGTGTGTGTGTGTGTGTGTAATATTATAATATTTCGAATCAGAGGATCAAAGAATACTATGTTCCAAATGGAAACCAGAAGTGATATAAGAAACAAAAAATACAAAACAGAATTATAAGAAAATTACTAAAAAGTAACATACACTTCTCAAAGGGTCTCTCTCTTTTTCCCCGTTTTCTATCTATTTAAAAAAGTACAATAAACATAGCACGAAAGTGTATTTTAAAAATAGTCATGTGGTAAATAAATTTATAAGAAAAATGGAATCTACAAATGAACTACTGCTAACAATCAAAAAGAGATAACTGAAGTTTCTAAGCCACATGATAAGGAGACAAAGGTTTGGAGAATCTAACACTCACGAGTCATATTGATGGCAAGAATAATAGGGAGAAACAGTGAGTAACCTGTAGAACAATGTGAATAGATAGCAAAACAGAGACAGAGATGAAAAATGCCAAAAACTACTCAAAGTAAAACAATGAGGAAGTCATGAAGGACCATAATCACCTACGTCCTGAAGAAACATAGAATTGACTGATCATTATATCCATATTGTTCAACTATTTTGCAGCGTTTTCTCTTTGACTTTGACGTAAAATAAATACGCGTGGAGAAATAAATATCTCTTGATAATCTACACGTCACAAGTCTCATATCTCATTAGAATTCTAGGTACACAATATGTACAGGAGAATGTCTAGGGCAGTGGTTCCCAAACTTTTGGGGGTTGTCGCCCCGACCCTTGCGTACTAAATCACAACCCTAATGCCCCACAAATGTATAGGCACATCTCCCACACTCCCCAAATGTATAATCAACCTTTGATTGGATTTTCTTGATGCTAGTATTGCATGTCAATTGAGTATCTTAGTAATTCGCATAATTGTTATATAAATGGGATATAGTATACAGGATATAGTATATCGACAGATATCCGACACTATGTTTAAACCTGCGGTTCCCAAACTTTTTGG
>OZ038520.1:12691109-12701109 GCA_964036315.1 Acanthosepion esculentum
TGTTTTTTGACAAAAGAAAAGATTAGCGGAAAATGTCATGAAGCCATTTCTAATCTTAGGTCTCTGATTGGGACCCGGAAGGAAATGTGTATACAACATAAATCAAAGGAAATAATAATAATAATAATAATAATAATAATAATAATAATAATAATAATAATAATAATAATAATAAAGTTTTTAGACATAAGAAGAATGTTCCTTCTCACTTCTGATGAACCCTTGCGTCTTGGTGGCATTATCACCTCATTTGGGTTGGCGCCTTTTACTCTGTAGCCCTCTACATCGAGTGGCTCTTAGACCTTATACAGAATGAAAATCATTTAAAAAAAATAAAAGAAATAATGTCAATGTAAAAAGTCCATTTAATATCTTAAAACTTTAGATCCAAAAGAGCTGCAATACATAGACAGTAATCGGTTTGTCATGATGGCTTCCCGTGGCCTAATAATTAATACGCACATGGTTTGAAAGTGTTTTCTCCGATTGAAAAACATAATACAGTTTCGGTTCTTATCAGGAGGCATATTTTCCTTCGTTGCACTTTTCAGTCTAGAGAGATTGACATTAATTTTTCAGTTTCGGATATCAGGGGAAGCAACTGAAACATTTGTAACCTCTAAATATAATTTCGATCAGTAACATGAATGTTAAATACAAGTAACGATTCTGATTGAAAGATGAAAAATGAGATGATTAACATTAACTGAGCCGAGTTCAGTTTGGTATCTTCCACAAATCAAAGCAGAAATGATCAATATTAACTGAGCGGAGTTCAGGTTGGTATCTTCCACGAATCAAAACTCAGAGGATTAATATTAACTGAAATGAGTTCAGCTCGGTATCTTTCACGAATCAAGACTCAGATGATCAACATTAACTGAGCCAAGTTTAGTTCGGTATTTTTCTCAAATCAAAACTCGGCATATCATATTAACTAGACCGAGTTCAGTTTGGTATCTGCCGCGTTTCAAAACTCACTGATCAATATTTACTGACCCGAGTTCAGCTCGTTATCTTCCTCAAATCAAAACTCGGCTTATCATATTAACTGAAGTTCATTTCGGTATTTTCCACAGATCAAAAAGTAAAATGATCAAAATTTGCTGAACCGAGTTCAGCTCGGCATGTTCCAAGAAGCAAATTCGAGATGATCAATTTTAACTGAACTGTATTCAGTTCGGTATTTTCTACGACTCAAACACAGATGATCAATATTCACTGAACCGTGCTCAATTCGGTATCTTTCACAAAGCAAAACTCAAATGATCAATATTAAGTAAGCCGAGATCAGTTCGGTATTTGCCACGACTCAAAACTGAGATGATCAATGTTAACTGAACCGTGTTCAGTTCACTAGGTTCTACGAATGGAAATTCAGATGGATGATCAATATTAACTGAGCCGAGTTGAGTTCGGTATCTTCCGGGAATTAAAATTTTTAGAAAGGCAAAAAAATGAAATACTGATAGAACTTTATACAGGCATGAGACTGCTTGCTTTTACACGAATTACTCTTTTATACTATTTCTGAGTTGTCTTAGGAAAGATAATGATATGTTTTCCTGTTACCTTGTCTGGTTTGGAATTCAGAGTTTCCTTTCCCTTGTCAACCGAAACTAGAGCGTCTAGTTTATTGTTATTTAACCCATATCTGGCGGTAGGCAGAAGAGATTTATGCCTACGAATTAAAGCGAACGCGCTTCGAACTGTAACGGAATTTGATCTCGATTCACCAATTCCATTTCCTACATTAATATTCGTTATACATTTTTGCTTTGTTTTTTTTTTTAATAATTTCGCTCCTATAAAGACAATAGAGTTACAAAGACGCAAGGGGTTAATGAGTGCAATTCAATTTGTAGTAAAGTAAATTTGATTATCTTAAAAAATCAAGAAAATGCTAAAGAACTGATCCGCAAAGTTAAGCAAAGATGCTTGGGGATAAAACAGAACATTTTCAGAAAATAAAATACATATTTGTACTTAAACATGCAATCAGACCTTATACTTACGATCAGAAACTGGAATTAATCGGTGAAATGTTTGATTAGAAACGCGGATGTAATGACCGTTCTGGAACTCCAATTTCTGTGAAATAAAAAATAAAATAATTGTCCTAGTATATAGGAATGATAATTCAAGCAAGTCAGACAATGATCATTAAGATTAAAGGAATTCTTGCTTAAGAAATTGAGTAGCTGTTAGAGAAAAAGTTTTAATAATTGGCAAGCTTTAAATTTCGACTGTAAATTTATCGTCATTTCTTCAAGAATTGATTTTTCCAAATTCGAAAATAAACTGGGAGTTTCCACTTCACTTGATGCGTATAGAAATATAAATACAATTTACAGTTTTGTTTCGTTCAGCTAATGCTTATTAATTTAATCATGTTTTGAGAGTCTGGCATAGAGTGATGGAGAGAAAACTTTACTGCTAATCATTTTAATGAATTCCATACTCACTGGTATAAGAATATTACGATACGTAAAATATGATCTTCAGAATCATCTTTATAGCCATAGTGAATAAGAAAGAAAAGGAATAGGTATAGATTGTAAGGAAACAAGAAAACGAGGAAAGAAGGAAATAACGACGACCTTTGACACATGCATACATGCAGTTAACAGCAGTTAATTGCTGAAAGCTCGTGAAGATTGCATTGAGCAATTAGAACAGAGTTCGTCTATGAAGCTCTGAAGTCGACGTAGGTACTGAATATAATATCAATCAGCTAAACGACAAATCTTAATAATCCTATATATATATATATATATATATATATATATATATATATATATATATATATATATATATATATATATATCTTAATAATCCTATATATATATATATATATATATATAGGATTATTAAGATATATATATATATGTATATATATATATATATATGTATAGGATTATTAAGATTTGTCGTTTAGCTGATTGATATATATATATATATATATATATATATATATATATATATATATATATATATATATATCAAGAAATATAATTTTAAGGTGTGCTATATTTATGGGATAAAGTGCTCAATATCAGAGATAGAGCCTATGTAAATATAAATATAAAAGTGAACATTGAAGTCAACACTCAGAGGCGACAGGTGGTTTACTGCTAGACGCAATTGTCAGGCCGCGAATCTGCGATTCTGCGATTCGCGGCCTGACGATTGCGCCTAGCTTGAAACAGCCAGTCGCCTCTGAGTGTTGACTTCAATGTTCACTTATATATATATATATATATATATATATATATATATATATATGATTAATGCAAATATATTATCTGGTTATTCCCTATAAAACAGTAGAAATTTCCCATCAACTGCATTACTGAAAATTGTTATTTACAAAAACATTTATAATGTACTGAAAGGCACAACTGATATCTTCCCCAAACCCACATATGACTAGCTCCTTACATGCATATATATATATATATATATATATATATATATATATATATATATATATATATATATATATATATATACAGGGTGTCCATAAAGTTCGTGTACACTTTAAAAAAGTTATAACTTTAATTGTATTTGCGATAGAAATAATCTGTAAAAAATGTTAGAAAGTTTAATGTACCTAGTTTTAAGTATGGCTAAAATAACTAATGAATGTGATTTCAGGCATTACTGTAAATCAGTTGGCAAATGTTTTCCGTGAACTTCAAAATCGTATTACCCTTTGTATTGCTAATGATGGAGAACATGTGGAAACTTAAATAAGATTTCAATAAAACCTTAAAAAATATAGATTTACTTCTTTCTAATCCTTTTTACAAATTATTTCTATCGCAAATACAAATAAAGGTATAGATTTTTTAAAGTGCACACGAACTTTATGGACACCTTGTATATATGTGTGTGTGTGTATGCGTACGTGCGTGTGCGTGTGCCTGTGTGTGTGTGTGTATGTGTGTGTGTGTGTGTGTATTTCTTTATTATAAGGTATTATATTCGAACATATTTAAACCGCTACATTAATGCATTCATGTTTCGATGCCTATCATAGAATCTCATTAGGCGGTGGTAATTGAACGTTATTACAATTTTTAATATTTACTTGCTAACAATCACTTTTCCCGCGAAAAAAACTAAACGAAAATATGAAAGGCAAGAAAGACATAAGATATAGTTACCCCTAAAAGAAGAAAAAAAAAGAAAGACACAAAACATCATCTAAAAAAGAAAAGAAAGAAAGATAAGATATAGTCTCTTCAAAGATAAAAAAAAAGAAAATACTATTTATATGTTATATTTTACAGACATAATTTATTTAAGTAAATGCTCTGTTTTTTAATTGATCATTATTACCGGCCTGAATGTTCGAGAAATTTTGTAAAAAATATACGTTCTTCGACAGGAATCGAACCTATATGCTTATAGAGAAACCGTCATTTAACCTGACATGCTGTATCACTCAGCTACAGAGAAGCGTCTGGTTAGCAAAGTCCAAATTACTGTTTTTAAACACACAATCATCGAAGATTTTTCTCGATCTATCATATCTGATCACAAAACATATCTTAACATAAACAATGACAACGTAAAAGTAAATGTATTAAGTCCAACAATTGTTTAATATATTTTCTGTTTATATGTTATTTTTATAGATACACCTTATATAAGTACATGCTCTAATATATATATATATATATATATATATATATATATATATATATATATATATATAATCATTTCACAAGAAATATGGCAATAAAGCCACTAAGATACACGGGGTTACTTAGTGTGAAAGTATATGCGAAAAAGGCGAACATTATTGAGGAGAGAAAATAATAAAAGTGCGTGAGGGAAAGATGTCCTACTAAGTTGTAAAAATTTAAGTGTGACGTGTTTCATCCCATCAAAACTGCTCTTGGCACAGATATCGTTATTATGCACACACACACATACAGATATATACATACATACGTATATATATATATATACATACATACGTATATATATATATATATATATATATATATATATATATATATATATAATGGCTTCTCATTTTCGAGCACACCCGTATGCCAGAGAGTCTAAGAAATCACTATCAAGGGTATATATATATATATATATATATATATATATATATATATATATATATAAACGGTTAGAGTATTGATTTGCAAAGTTGTCAACAACAGCTCCATGCCGAGAAAGGTCAATAGAAAAGCACCAAAGATTAATAAATTTCTAGAGTCTTACAGGTGGGATGTAAAACGCTAAGCGTTTGAAAAGTTCAGGAAGTTTATTATAAAAAGTAAAAACGCGGGGGCAGCAAGCTGCCGTTTTATTTTTGCGAGCTAAAAGTGAGCAACCTCGTTCATGCACTTTTCCCCCAACAAAGAAACTATTTGGAGTTGAATATGCTGACTACAGAATAAATCTACAATCTAAAAATGCAGCTGTTTTAAAATCTAACCTCCCTGAAAAGTTCTTATTTTCTCTTTTTCTCTTCTGTACTCAGACATATGTATATAAAACCATTGTAACCGTGATATAAATATTTATGCTAGTTTTATTGGTCGGGTTTGGCATGGAAAACGAAAAAATTACCTAAGATGTTTGCATTTAAACTCAAAGGTAATCAATTGTATATCAATACTTCATCATATAAAAGTTTAAAAGAAGTAATTCCATTCAATATACATCCTTCTCTGCTGATGATTCTTCAAACTTTTTTTATCATTTTACCTCAAGCAAAGGGTTACTTGGTGTGAGACAATATGAGAAAACAGTATTAAAGAGAAAGAACAATATATATATATATATATATATATATATATATATATATATATATATAGATAGATAGATAGATAGATAGATAGATAGATAGATAGATAGATAGATAGAGAGAGAGGGGGGGTGAAGAGAGATAGGTAATATTAGTGGTCAATGTATATATATATATATATATATATATATATATATATATATGTGTGTGTGTGTGTGTGTGTAAAATATATAAATATATATATATTTACATAAATAAATTGCCAAGAGGATAGAATCCAGGTAGAACTCAACTAATTTTTTTTTTTTTTTGAATTTGTAGGTCTGATGAATTGGATCGTAATTACGATTCCAATGTAATAAATTATAACCATGGAATATTAGTTTGAGCCTTTTATATTATATATATATATATATATATATATATATATATATATATATATATATATATATATATATACATATATATATAATTTCACCCCAAACAAGGCAATAAAACCTCTAAGACGCAGATAGTTACTGAGTGTGAAAAAATATAAGAAAAACATTAAGACCCGAGAACAATAAAACAACAGTAATTAAGAAGACAGTAGATAACAATCGACATTGCATTTAAATTTTTTTTGAAGATCGAGTCTCTTCTTCCTCTTTGAGGAGACCGTTCAACATTCTCTGCCGTAAAGAAGGTAGATGTCATATATAAAACTCTAAATGTTTGGACGCCAAGAAATCTTAGAAAGTAGTTTTTGCACTTCTTTACAACGGAATGTCTTTTATAAAGATCTTTGAAAAAGTGTTAGCCAGTGGGCGAGAAAGCAGGAGAACATCGTACATGTGGCAATGTCTCATATCCAAGATAGGTAAAAGCTTCTGCGGTGTTATCTTGGCAACATGTGGCCAAGCATTATCATGAAGCAGAAAAGAAACTCGTTGATTAAACAGTGATGATCGCATTTTGCTTAACTGGACGTGAATTTCATCCATTTGCTGGCAGTAAATTTCGGCAGTTATGCTCTGGTTAGATTCCAAAAATTTGTAATAGACAACGCCAATAGAAGACCAACGGACAGTCACCATAATCTTCTGTTGGTGCAATTTCCGTTTTGGAAAATGTTCAGGTGCTTCGTCATGATTGAGCCGTTGAGCTGATTGTTTACATAAAGGACTCATTTCTCATTACAACGATCAAGAAATGCATCATTCAACTTTCGCAGATGCAGCATCAACCACATTTCAAAATATCAAAATGACTTCCATTGAATTCACTTAGAACCCGTTTCATCAGCTTTCCAATTTTCTTGAGATGATCCAATAATTCTGACACTTTCAGGTGGGTTTTGTTCGACTAGTGTTGTCAAATGTTGATTGTCAATTGCAGATGGACGTCCTCTCTGACCTTAATCTTCAAGACTCGTATCCCCACTATGGAACTTCCGAAATCAGCGCCGTACTGTCCAATCACAAGTAGATTCTTCCCTCGTGCTCTGTTAATGCTGGCAGCAATTTCAGAAGCAACATTACCAAAGCTAGAACCAATGAAGAAAAAAGCTATGCTCATTTCTTCTTTTTTCATATTCAAGAAGGTATAAGATGCTTAATTTTGAAAGAATTAAATTCTGAATGAGATTAATATAAAATTAATATAAAATTAATATAATTTAATATAAAATTAATATAAAATTAATATAATATAATTTAATATAAAATTAATATAAAATTAACAAGCAGAACAATTTAGTAATTATGAATGAGTAAAATATTTTTGTGTAACTATTATAATTTTATCAGAACACAAAAGATTTATTCTAAAACCGGATATTATCTTCCGAACAACCTAATGTTAAACAGGGTATGAATCCGTGCCGATTTCATACCAAAAACTTTTTTGGTTTTTGAATCTTTGATTCCACCTAAACTATGCAAAGTAATCACCCAACTTATTTTTTTTTTATTTTCACAAAAGCTGCATAGGCCCCAGATAATTTGTTGTTGCGCCAGTGTTTGTGGATGCAAAATTATAATAATGTGAGTGAAGAATCTTTACGGGGTACATTTTGAATACCCCGCAAAATGTTTTCTTCGGTGTGTCTCATATTTGGTCAAGTGTTATGCCTACACCTTGCTTAAAATAATTTAAACTTAAATTGCAGTTGGAAAAAAGCCATTATATTCTGAAAATCTTAAGTAGAACACTCTTCCGTCTTCTTGTTTCCCTGTCAAATTTGACCTTCAAAAATTCAAATGCAATGTCAATCATTATCTTTTGTCTTCTTAAATCCTGTCTATTTATTGTTTCTCTCTCTCTCTCTAATGTTTTCTTTTTCTCATATTCTATCTCACTCAGTAGCCACTTGTGTTTTAGTGGCTTTATTACCTTGCTTGGGGTGAAATGATTAAAATAATATTTTCTTATTAGTCAAGTTTTACGCCGTGCATAAATAAATTATTTTTATACAAAAAAGATAAAATCGTCGGAATCTGGATCGAATGCACCTGAAATTACCAATTCAGAAATTTTAAAATTAAAATGAACAACTCTTCATTGAGTGCAAATTCATTATAATATTTCTTTGTACTTTGCAGTTAGAAATTAGCGAAGAAGAAAGATAGAAATTTGCTCATTAAATTTTCACTTTTGACAGCATTAATTTCATGATTAGACACCCCGACCGTGGTAGATGAGCCGACTTTATATGCGTAGTATTGTTACAGGCAGTGTCCGCTAGGAACATAAAACCTTCTTGGAGGATCAAACTATTGTTGTCCACATACATTCACTGCTTGGCACTTGGGACAAATCTTTGCAAACAAGTTTATCTTTCCTTTTTTTAAGCTTGCCAATGATAATTTAAAATATTTACTTAAAAACTCCTGCATTTGCAGATTCGTGCGTTGTTCACCATTTATTCATTCTAATACCGTGATCTTTTGCGGATGGTTGAAAATATTCTTCGGAGAGATCCAAACACAATCATTCGAAAAAATAATCGATTGGGAAGGAAAGAGTGAGTCCCACGTGTATAGTGAAGGCACAAGAAAGAGAAGGAAAGAGCAAGGAATAGTGTGTGAGGCGAAAGATGAAAGGACTGGTGTACAATCTTGCCTGTTCCTCATGGAACCAAGCACTGAAGATATTGATTCAAAGTTGTTAACATGACAGACTGTAATTTGGTGCCCGGAACAAAAGTCTGTTGTTTTTGGAAGATTCATTCTTCTCCAGTCGTTGTCTCTTAGTCCACATTATATTCTGATGTCAATCCAATTTACACATTCATGTTAAATGTAGTCTACAGTTGATACAACAACAAAAAGATAGGACTACTGTGGGTGTTTTCTTTTTTAATCGTTAAATATCTGAAGACACGTAACCAATTAGGCAGGCACAATATTATGATTACATTCGTGAAAGACAAGAATTATAACATTATAGGCAAGAAGGTGTCAGACTTAATCTATTGGATAAACGTGATTTGTTAAGATTGAAAAATGTCGATTTCTAAATCAAAACAACAATTGTTACATTTTATACTTGCAAAATTTCACATCCAACGATTCGATTTTGAGAATTCAGTATCGAAATACTGGCAAACGAGAATTCTTTTACTCTGACTTTTTCCCAATAGATTGCCTATATATATATATATATATATATATATATATATATATATATATATATATATATATATAATCAACAAATTTTGCTTGCTTTGGAAATCGCATCTGTTTTACTGTATTTAAAATGTTAATATATATATAGATAGATAGATATATACATAAACAGACACACGCACACACACACATATATATATATATATATATATATATATATATATATATATATATATATATATGTATACATATATATATATATATATACATGCATACATACATACATACATACGTACACAGTGGGGGAAACAAATATTCGTACACACAAAATTTTTATTTATTGTATTTACAATTTATAAATAAATATACTTTTCATATAATTAACTGTACGCATATGCATAATAACTAAATATGCATAGAAAACAGAAAATATTTTGAGCGAATAGAAATAAAGTTCATTTATTCAATTTAATAGGTAAAAAAATTATTCATCCAATACAAATTTCAGATTTTAAAACTTTTAAATTGCTTTAATATTCTAGATTATTCTTGTGGAATATTCTATAACGTTCCAATAATATTATCAGTAGTTATTTGTAGCCTAAAAATACAAACAGAA
>OZ038520.1:12703609-12773609 GCA_964036315.1 Acanthosepion esculentum
GTAGAGTTTAATATTCCTAATGCTAATGGACCAACATCACCAATATAAATAACTTATGACAGTTTATTATTGACTAATCGCAGCTTCGGTTGGCACAAGGACACAAGTAGGAGGCATCCAATGATGAGCGAAATCACTACAAAATAGTAATAGTCAACCAAACTAGCTCATTAACCGTTATTCCCAGACGAGTCACCTTTTCATCTACTAAGCATTGCTTGGTATGGTACAAGGCAATAAGTATGGGACACCCAGTGAAAATCAAAGTGTCTAGTCAGTAGTAATGGTCAACTAAACTAATTAGTTCACCATTACTAACTTTGACTCACCCTTTCTTAAAGTTTGGGGCACCCAGTGAGGATCGAACTCATTAATCAGTAGTAATGGTCAACCAGATTAAGTCGTTAACTATTACCCCAGACCAAGACCAAGACGCTCTTATTTACTAGGTTTAGCTCCGTTTGGCACAAGGCTCAAAATATGGTACATACAAGGATTATGAAACAGCCTGTTTGGCAGTAAAAATCAACTAGGCCACCTCATTAGCCATTACCACATAGAAGCACCTTAGCTTAATTTTGTGCAAGGCCGCACGCATAAGGCACCTAGTGAGGCTCAAACTCACTACTTGGTCGTATTTGATTTACAAGACTAACTTGTGAACGCTTGCCCCACACCAATGCGCCTCAAAATAAATAAATTAATCTTAGCTTATTTTTTTGTACAAACACATATATAGATTTAGAAGAACGAACTCACTATTTAGTACTAATACTTAACCAGACAAGCTTGTTAGCAATGACATCTTCTCGAGGCGTCCCACAGAAGCATATGTTGTCATTTACATTTGACACTTACAGAATATATCGAGGGCAAGAGGAAGTAGTGGGTCACCGACCTGACAAGCTTGTGTGAATTCGTGGCAGGACAGACGTAATTCACCATGGTAAAGTGTAATCGGCAAAATAGTCAACAGTCTATCTATATAATACTAAAAGTCTATCTATATAATACTAAAAGTCTATCTATATAATACTAAAAGCTTGCGTGTTTGTATGTTGCCTCCGTCCGGCGCATAATGATTTAAGTGAATCTGATTTAAGTGAATAAGATTTAAAAATATGAGTTGTTTATACAGTAGGTATTTTTATTTTAACTTTCTTCAAAAGGACAATTTTTTAATTAAAATGAAAGTTAATGACAGGTAAAAAGAGATCCCGCTTTGCCGCTTTGTCCAGTTGTTTATAGAGTAATTATTTATATTTCAGCTTTCTTTAAACAAACAATATTTTAAATATTTAAAAAATATTTTTTGGCTTATTTAAAAAATATTTTAAGTGAATATGATTTAAAAATATAAAATTTGGAATATTAAAAATATTTTTTTAAGTTAATCTGATTTAAATTTAAATTATATACTAGAAATTCTATTCCTACTGAATGCTATAAACAATCAATAAAACGTTAAACATGAGATTGTAAACCAGACTAATGATGACACGAACGAATTGAAATATTTAACCGAATCATAATAAAATTAACTTTCATTTCAATGGTATGTTGAAATCAACTTCATTGTTTTATAACCTGAACCATCAGTGACCCAACGGATCAAGAGTAGTCTAGTAAACAATAAAAATGAAAGAAAAAGAACAGGGAAAATTAAAATAGCACTAAACAAGCAATATATATATATATATATATATATATATATATATATATATATATATATATATATATATATATATATATATGCAAGACAAAACTAGGTAAAGGAATAGTAATAAATCGAAAATTTCATTTCACAAAATTAAGAATGGAGTTCACATCCAAAAGAGGTACAATTCAGTGATTGTAGCGTGCTGACCAAGAGAAGAAAGAACAACATCCCAGAATGCATCTGCAGGATTTGTCTACAAATTTTGGGAGGTGAGTACATTTGCAGTCATTCCTGAACAGATTAAAACCAACAGAAGAGATAACAAAAACACAAACGCTACAAGATATCGGAAGTTTGGAGGGCTATGATCGTCCACGTCCCAAACAGATACAACACACAGAGGAGAAACGCTGTTATCTTACGCCTTGGTGACCCAGATTCCTAATATGGTTAGTGTATCTTTATTAGGTTATTCATGCCAAAGAGTTATATGGTCCCGTCTCCAGTCTTCCACTTCATGCAAAGATTATACTTTGATGATCAATTTTCATCAGAGATTAAACTTCGGAGATCATGACTCTCAAAAATTATAATAAATTTTTCTCTTTCTGTTTTCTCTCCTAAACGCTGTTCCGACATCCTTTTACTCAAGCTCGCTAGATAGGTTATGCATTGTTTTCCTCTATAACCTCTTGCTTTCACTCAGTCATGTGAGTATAAAAAATTCTAAGCCCTCTTTCCTCGTTATATGCCCTAGAAATTTCAATTGTCGCTTCCTTATATTAAGTATAAGTTTCCTTTTTGTTTTCCATTTTCTCTAAAACTTGGTCGTTACTCAAAGGTTTGGTCCATTAGTATTCATAGAATCATTATGTAGAACTGCATTTCTGTTGCTTTAAGTTTCTTCTACGTGAGATTGTTTATCGTTCACTACCATAGAGGATGACCGATATTATATAATACAGCACCCTTTTCTATGTTTCTAACGAAACTTTTATATTTCTTAATACTTTGCTTTGCCTTTTAAAACATCTTTCGTTATCCCAAAGCGCCTTCGGATTCAGTTGCACTTTACGTCTTCTGTTAAAACACTTCCCAGATATTGTTGTAAAGTTTGGAGGGCTATGATCGTCCACGTCCCAAACAGATACAACACACAGAGGAGGTACGTTGTTATCTTACGCCTTGGTGACTCAGATTCCTAATATGGTTAGTGTATGTTTATTAGGATATTCATGCCAAAGAGTTATATGGTCCCGTCTCCAGTCTTCCACTTCATGTAAAGATTAAACTTTGATGATCAATTTTCATCAGAGATTAAACTTCAATATTTGATTGATGGTGATTGGCATCTTAAAAATAAGTAAACTAAATTTGAGGACATGCCGAAATTTGATATATTATATTTCTTAATACTTTGCTTTACTTTTTAAAACATCTTTCGTTATCCCAAAGCGCCTTCGGATTCAGTTGCACATCCTATCCTTTGTTAAAACACTTCCCAGATATTTAAATTGTTGTACTTGTTTGATTTCGGTATCTTCAATTTGTAATTTGCATGTTGGGCTGAATTCTGTCTTCTTGCGATTGATGTTTAGTCCTTTCTTCTCGCTTTCTTTCACTACCTTCTGTGGGAGTTCTTGTAGTTTTATTTTCCATGTCTGCTATCAGCACTGTGTCATCTATCTATTTCATGTTGTTAAGATTTTGACCGCCAATGATGAATCCTGATAGGATTTCCAATTCTTTCAGAATCGCTTCACTTTAGAGAGTGAATAAATCCGGCGAGAAGGCAGATCCTTATCTTACACCATTTTTCATTTGGTTTCTTACTGAATTAATTCTCTATATGTATGCAGAAGTTTGCTACCAGTATAAGTTCTGAATGATTCTAATATCCTTTCCGAATATGTAAAACACAAGTATACATCATTTTGAATTTGTGACTGCACTTTCTGATATCATTCTGAGCATAAATATCGCATTCCTTGTTCTAGTGTCTTTAATGAAACCGTACTGTTTTTGTACTATTTCCGGTCTAGTTCTTGACCTATCTCCGGTTTGATTCTGCTGCGCTTACTATTCATCAGAATTTGGATGATTAGTTTTGTTATATAACTCATAGGCTGTTTGTCTGATGGAGTTTACATTCGTTTGCACCTGGCTTCTTATGCAGTGCTATAAAAATGGATCTTATTAGGTCTTCTGGTATATCACCACTGTTGTATATTTCATTTATTATGTCCGTAATTTTGTCAGTGCCTAAATCATTTAAGGCTGCAATCGTTTCTGTTAAAATTCCATCTGGTCTCACTGCTTTTTTTCTGTTCAATTTGACTAGATTTGATTTTTTTTAAGCTTATCGCCCCAAGCAAGGCTGGAAGCCACTAGCATGCAAGGGGTTACAGAAGGTTTGGAGTAAGAGCAGATAGGAGTGGTAAAGGAGAGGATGTGGAGAAAGATAGTGGATCGATCAAGGCAAGGGGGTTACAGAAGATTTGGAGCGAGAGCAGATAGGAATGAAAGGTGAAAGGATGTGGAGAAGGGAAGTGGATAGATCCAGGCAACTGGAGATGTCGATTGACATTACACTTAAATAGATTTAAAGATATTATATTTGTCAGGGAAACAGGAATAAGGAAGGGAGTTCCACAGGCTTCCACTTCAGATTTTAATATTTTTGGTTATTCGATATTTCTGTGTATTGCCTGCCGGTTGTTCTGTTTGATCATGGAAGAGTTCTCCGATGTAATCGTTCCAGATCTGAACTATTCTTTCTTCTTTCTCTAATATCAATGTCACGTCCTTAGATTTTATGCATCCTGTTAGTGAGCATGCCTTTTTGTTTCTCTTATTTATATGCATATCTACTTTATCTGTGATACTCATTCTTTCTCCATCTGCACATTTTTCGTTGAGTCATTCGTCTATAGCTCAACTGCTTTTTTTCCCTAATTACTTTCTGCAGTGTCCTATATTCTATGTTGTACCTTGACATTGATTTTGCCCCGTTTCATCATGGGGAGATTTTCATCTGTCATCCATTCCTTTCTTCTTTGTCTACTTTTCTTTAGAATGATAAAAAGAGTTAATAAAAAACTTATGAGATTTTCCTTGTTTGTCACATTCAATGAAATATATATATATATATATATATATATATATATATATATATATATATATATATATATATATATAAATAGAGAGACAGAGAGACAGAGAGAGAGAGAGAGAAAGGCGTGCGTGTATTTGGGTAGTAATTTTTCACCCATACAAGTTTGGCTAAAGATAATTTAAAGTTCTTTGTTAAGCATTCCTTTGTTTCCTTTTCTTGTATATTGCGGACCTTTCTTCTGGTTTCCGGTGAAAATTTGAAAATAAATTCTTGAATGTTTGAATAACTCCGGCTTTTATAGGCCATTAGTAAAGAATTTTTGTTTATGCTACATTAGTTTCTTTTTTTTCCCAAATATCTAAATAGAAATCAAAAACGATGCGATAAAAAAGAGGCGTCAAAACGTGATATTTTTTTTTAAAAACCTACATGATGTAGTAAGACGTGATATTTGAAAAATATTAGAAAGTTAATAATTTGCAACTAAAATTCATTGTATTTATGGACGTACCTCCCCTTTTTCGCAGAAAAAACAGCATAGTACCCCGTAAATGAACTTTATATTTATTCTTAATGTAGGTACCTTCACATGGTCATGTAAAAAAACGGCATAGCACCCTGTAAATGAATTTTTTATTTATTCTTAATGTAGGTACCCCCACATACTGACGTAAAAAAAACTGCATAGCATGAAAAAAGGCCCCAAACTCAACAAAAACAAAATTTCGTCATCAAAGTGTTTAAGGATTTTTTAAATTATTTTTAAAAATTTTTTAATCCTTTCAAGCACGTTCGAAATTTTAGTTAAAATTCTTGTTTTGTTTACGTCAGCGGCTGACGTAATGACAAAGGTTAGTTTTTTTGGTGTTTTCTTTTTTCTGTGTTTTTTGCGCTTTTTCCAGTGAAAAACACATTGACTTGGAAATTCTTGCCAAAATCAAATAATTGTTGAATTTTTAATAAACTTTCAGGACATATTAAGAAATGAATTAAAGTATTTTTGTAATTTTTTAGAAAATCTTGGTTAGAAATATGTTGTTTACATATGTTACCACCCACTTACTTAATTTCATAAAGTTTCGAGAAATTCAAGTTTTAGAGCGGAGATTTTTTTATTAGTTAAAAGCAGGACTCCTTGGAGAATGTAAATCATCAATTTTTATGTAAAACAGTTACCCCTTTTTACCGAAAATATGCTCTGAACTGTAAAATAAAAAAATGCAATAAAACTATGACATTATTTAATTAGAAAAGTTTTTAATTGCTTTGATAAATAAGATTTATTAAGGACACTAATGTCTTAAGAAGAAATTTTTTTCGATGAATAATTAATTTTTACAAGAATTGTTTCCTTTTTGTTAAATTTTAATTAAATAATTTATAATAATAAAAGAAATCATTTAAAATTCTGCATTGCTTCAAGGCGGCGGTTTGGTGATATTGTTAAGTAAAAAGTAAATTTACGAATTAAAAATTGAAAAGCTCATAATAGTCGTTTGTACCCAAATATTTAAAAAAAAAATTAAAAACAAAATTTTTAGTGTATATACGTTCCCAATTTCTAACTATGGAAAGCCAGTTTTTAAAATGCTTTAAAAGCTCACGTGATTTAAGAGTCGTCTGGCGCTCTGCAATTATTTCAATTTCATTATTCAGTTCTGTTTCATCATTAACGTCTTTGCAAATCATCTCTTCAAAATACTCTTCAATTAAGAATTATATTTTTTGTTTAAGTTAGTAAACTTAAAAACCTAGAGAAGAAACCCAAATTTCATAAATCATCTTGAAACTTAACTAAAAGTCAATAAAATATTAAATAATTGCTGAAAATTATGTTAATTTGTAAAAATTACTAGGTAGTTAAAAAAAAATTTAAAATGGGTTCACATAGATTTCATAAAGTTATGTGACTTCTGGGTCATCCATACTAGCTATCAACACCTGGGAAATAACCGATACATCAATAAAGATCAACGGAAAATAGGACTCGTCGTTAAGAAATGCTTGTATATTACTTTTTATGCAATAAGTAATATTTATTTCAAATCCGATTAATTTAACTTTAAATGTGCTTATTTTATTCAAATAACGTGTCACAAATATAAATTTTATTTTTGGAAGATTTTTAAAACCGATAATTTTGTTTTTACAAATTTCTTAAAATTAAGAAAATGGCAGCTTTTAAGAAAATTTTCTGAAATCGGCCAAAAAGCTGAGATTCCGATCTGAATTTCTATTTGAAATACACCAGAGTGTTTTGTTGACTGGAAATAGTAAATTTAATCATTTAACTTTCAATTAAAGCTAAAATGAAATATTCAAGAATGCTTTTTCATTTAAAAAAAATCATTTTAAACCTTAGTTATCGAATATTCAGTGGACGTACCTATTATGTAAAGCCGTTTTTCTACAAAATATGTTTTTGAAGACAAAGAACAAACCGAATCGAGAAAATTGTTCAAAAACAATTATTCGAAAAACATTTATTCGAATTGTAAATTACTTGAATAAAAATTAATCTAAAGAACAATTATACTAAATTATAATAATTCGAAATACATATGTTTATTATACGTATGTGGTCTTGCTTTCAGAGAGTCGATGCTGATTTACCTAGAATTAATAATGCCCTTAAAGGATGACATAGGGCATTTTTGCAGCAAGTGTCTTCCCATCATTCGACAATATGGAAATTCTTCAACACTCTTTAAAGAGAACAGAACTTGCAATGGACCCATATTGCAAAAGTAAGAGCAGATTGGCAAAATATCAGAAGCGCTAAGAAATACCGTGACGTAAATGGAAAACTTAAAAAATTAGTGGCATCTTTTAACGAATACTCTCCAGTAGTTGACTATTTTTTTAATCATTTCACCCCAAGCAAGGCGGGAATGCCACTAGCACGCAAGGGGTTACAGAGAGCGAAAGAAAGAGTAAAGAGGGTTGTTTGGGGAAAGGATAAAGAGAAGGACGGGATCAAGATCAATTCATCAGATGTCGATTGACATTACATTTAAATTTTTGAAGATTATAGATATCAGGGAAGCAAGTAAGAGGAAGGGAGTTCCACTTTCGGGAAGTGCGAGAGAAGAATCAGTTGGAGTAAAAGAGGCGGTTTCATTTAACTGTTTCGACAGTAAAAGGGTGGGACCGAGATACCAACCTAGTAGACCGCTTAAATTCATGCAGTTGAAGTACTAGTGAAAATAGTTCATCAGAGCAGTTGCCATGAAAATATTTGTAGAAAAGACAAAGGGAAGCCACATCACGTCTGTGAGAAAGTGATTGTAGTTGAGATGCTAGGTTAGGACCTGTCACATTGCATATCCATCTTTGGATCTCGCCGAGAACCTCGAGATGAACAGCGGGAGCACCAGACCATATATGATAATAGTATTTGCTGCAAGGACGAATGGTAGATTTGTATATTTGAAGGATGGACTCAGAGGAGAAAATGCTTCTGGCACGACACAGAGAACCAACTTTCCTTGCGGCAGATGTAGCTAATGATTCAATGTAGTTGTTCCACCTCAGGTCAGTGGAAAACGTGAGACAAAGAAGACGCAGAGAGATTCTCCCGTGAATTTGAGCATCAGCCATGGTAATAGGAGGCAGGGAGTTTTCTCTATGGTGGGTAAATGAGAGCAGTTTCGTTCTGGAGGCATTCAAGTTTACAAACCATTTCCTGCCCCAGTCAACCTCAGATTGGAGGTCCTTTTCGAGACCAACGGCCAGGTTAACTTTGTCAGCAATGCCGGGTTTACTATTCAAACCGGGGTAAATGGTGTTGTTGACTGTGTATATGCCTACTTTAGAACTGATGACATCAGGGAGATCGTTGATGAAGACCAGAAACAGTGTAGGACCAAGGATAAAGCCCTGGGGAACACCAGCGTTCTTATGAAAGGAACTGGAGGAGAACCCGTTTAGGACGACCTTCATTTCACGGTTTGATAGGAATGATTATCTTTAATCAAATAATCGTCCTGTAATACCGTATCCCTGAAGCTTACGTTGAAGGCCGGTATGCCAAAGACTATCAAACGTCTTAGAGATATCTAGAGCTAGAGCTCGATCTTCGCCGTTATTATCAAGATATTTGGTATACAAATTAAGTTATGGCTGTAAGCACGTCGGCCGTAGACCGGGCAAATTTTTGCGTGCAGTATCATATAACTTAAGGTTATAAGGACTTTTTCCTGGCTAAATTGTTTTATTAACGATATTTGTATTTCGAATAATTATTGTGGATTTCGTTTTTTAATTTTTACATTTGTTGCAATAAAGAATTTTGCATTTTGAATAATTATCATTTAGTATAGATACCTCCACGATACCTCCACGAAAATTCTAACAAATCAGCATACTTAATGAAAACATTTTTATCGTCAAAATATTTATATTGTTATTAAGAGTAAGGATCAAAATATTTTTTGAATGTTTAAATAAATGAGTTAATCCTTTTTTAGAACATTCGAAATTCTTATTAAAAAAACTTCTTTTTTTTTGCGTCAGCGGTTGTGATAACTTTTAGCATAGCAAATTTACATTTCTTATAGAAAATTTTTACTTTTTTTATAGCAAATTTATTCTTTTTTTTAGTGAAATTAATTTTGTAATTCTTGCAAAAATCAAATAACTGTCAGATTTTAATTAAATTTTCAAGACCTATTTACAAATGAATAATTTTATTTTTTTTTAGAAAATCTTGGTAAAAATGTTTTTTGCAAATTTTTCAACCCATTACTTAATTTTATGAAAACTTGAGAAATTCAACGTGAAAATTTTTAATAACTATATTAATTAAAAGCAGAATTCTTTCAAGAATTTAAATCAACGAATTTTTTTTTTTTTTTTTGCATAATCTGACCACGTCTTACCGAAAATTTGTTCTAAATCGAAAAATAAAAAAACGCAATAAGACTAAGACATTATTAAATTAGAGAAGCTTTTAATTGCTTTTATGAAATATATGTAGGAAAGACAATATTGTCTGAAAACAAATTTTAGAAGATTTATTTTCATTTTTTACAATTTTAAATTGAATAATTTATAAAGATTTAAATCTTATTAAATTCAGTTACAATGTGATAATTCTTACGAAATATTGTTAAGTAAAACTATATTTACTAATCATATACTGTAAAGCTTATTACAATCTGACGACACTGAATATTATAAAAGAATTTCGATTTATTTTTTAATGTGATATACGTGTTTGAAATATGGATGGTGAAACCTATAACTCTCATTAAAAGGTCAAGTATTTTGTCCCTTCTTACGACGTTCTTCCAGTGACTGGAATTTCTTCCACTCAGGTAGATTGCTCTAGTTCCACGTGCCATGCCTCTACTTGACGTCTAAGTTATCTCCCTTTAACACAACTCTCCAAGTTTTTTGTTTACCGCTGCCGTAGCGAGGTATTGAACTCACAACTCTTTGGGTCAAATCACGGGATCCAACCAACGCTTTTATCCACTGGGCCATATTTAAATATCTTCACTGATATTGGGATATGCGACACCGAAATCTGAAAACACACTAGAACAGCGGAAGATGGCTTTGAAAAGATAAGGAAAGTATTGAGAAATAGGAAAATTTCGTTAGAAACAAAGAAACGAGTGCTGGGCTGTTATGTAATATCGGTCCCCGCGTATAAAGTAGTGAAGACTGGATATCCTTACAGATAGAGACAACAGAAATATGATATCTACAGAAAGATACTAAGGATACGATATACCGAATATGTGAGAAACAGATACTTATCATCAGGATGATAGTTGAATTTGGATACATAACAAGGAAAGATGGCTTGAAGAATTTGATGCTCACAGGTCTGATTGAAGGCAAAGAGGAATAGAGGAAATCAGATAATAACCTACCTAGCGAACTTATACAAATGTTTTTCAGAACAAGGAATAGGAAATAGACAAAACAAAAAGACAAAATATACTAAGAGCTACAAAGAACAGGAAGTTGTGAAGAGCCATCATCACTCAAGTATTTAAGAGAAACAGCACATGGAAGAACAACTCACAAAGATCTTATTCAATCATTAACTTAAGCATTATGATCCGTCAGAAATTCAAATAGTAAAAACCGTATGATTTTCATCTGTACTACAAAGAATTTACTACTATTTTTAGTATCGAACTATTTTCATGCAATATAAATGTGTAGATAACGAAAAAGAATTATATCTATCAAAACGATTTCCTCTTTTTCATACGGGCTCTGACGATGTAGTAAAAAACTGTTAGGAAGAGCAGGGCCGGTGCGTACTACCCGCGAACCTTTCGCCTGGAGATGCAAACCTGATTGTGCAAATCCGGACAGTGATTTATAACCCTCGCTATCTTCTCAATATTTGTTTTTATCTAACTTCATTTATATACATTACAAATTGCCGTATTCACGACGTTCCGGCCGTTCTACGCTTCGGCCTTCTTTAGGATTAAGAGATGAGATATTGTAATTATTTACATTGTTCGGACTGTGGTTTTCATATTTATTGCCATATTCACGACGTTTCGGCCGTTCTAAGTTCTGGCCTTCTTTAGGATATGTCTCTTTTTATGAGATGGGGTATTGTAATTATTTTCATTATTTACATTGTTCGGACTGTTGTTTTCATCTTTATTGCTATATTCACGACGTTTCGGCCGTTCTACTCTCCGGCCTTTTTTAGGATATGTCTATATTTCTGAGATGAGGTATTGTAATTATTGTACTAAGCACAACAGACTGTTAAAGGATGAAATATTTTCATAGATTCTCGGGTTATTTTTTTATTTTTTTATATTTTTTTTTGCGCATATCCGAGAATTTATTTTGCTTTTGCTAAGTCTCGTAAAAAAAACACTATATAAAATTCACTATTATTTATCCGTAATGTTGAATATGTTAAAATTAGTCAACAGTTTAACAAGAAAAATGTCAAATTGATGTTAAAAATTGCCCCAAAATATTATTGATTTAATTTAGATGGAATGATCTGTTATAATATGCCTCTAATTTCTGTTTACTTACGACCTTTCTAGTTGAATTGCTCACCTATATTGCATATGATCCATTATTGTACATAATTAGGTTACAAAATAAAGTGTATTTAGTATGAATACTACCTTATAAAAATTGCGATTTAGTAGAGTGGGAGAGGCCCTTATCATACATATTCAGAGTTGGGGGTACGAGACCTTTGCTGTTGACTGAGAAACATGCCAAACTTTGAAAAGTCAGTCATAACAATCATTTAGGGACAAACGAATCGCTTGAGAACAACTTGCAACTCGCTTTTCCTTATGTATGAAAAGGGAGTATAAACAAATAAAAGTTAAACGTCAATATTTCAGGGAAGATATTTTCTGGGATACCACGAAATTGTCAGTTTGATATTCAAAATTTGCAACAAAAACCCCAGGAAATGCGAGTAGTATAACGGTTCTAGACGCGAACAGTGAGTTTGAAGGGCCGAGTTCAAGTTGAACACGGTTAGTTAAATTCACTTACAGCGAAATCGTTACACTATTCGCATTTCCCTATCAAAATTTATTTTGAAAAAATATATCAATAGAAAATTGGTAGTTATGAAAAAAAAAACTTTTTCATTCCTGTTATTATGCTACAATTAATGTAGTAAAAAGATTTGTATTGAAATTGACTCATGTAAACTATTCACTCATGTAAGGAAAACATGGAATTCACTTCGCTAACTAAATTTTTAAAATTGATTAACCCACTAACCGCTCTGTGATGAATGTTATGATCCTTGTTTTTTAAAATTATAAATTGTATTAGGTCTTCCTTAAATATGCAAATACTTTTGACGGGTTCTCCGGTCATCGGGTGATTTTGCCATTTTATATCATTAACTTTACTAATTTACTTTTTTCATGAATGATTCATTGTAATATATATATTACGACGGGAGAGTCCACCATATATATATATATATATATATATATATATATATATATATATATATATATATATATATATATATATATATATATAAGGTCATCCCATAAGTTCTGTCCAAATTTTAACTTTTTGTTAAAATGAACGAAATTTAAAGAGTATTTTATAATGTCTAATGGAGCTGAACATTATTTTTATGTTTAGATGCATTTAATCTGATCAAATTTTATTTCAGAGAATAATAAAATTAAATTTTGTTTGATTAAAACCCTGCTAACATGGAAGTACCCAAGAATCATTTGAGGCACATAATGCTTTATGAGTTCAAGAAAGGAAACTCAGCAGCCGAAGCGTCTAGAAACATTCACTCAGTTTATGGAGAGGAATGTGTGAATGAAATCAGAGGTGGAGATTTCACCCTTGAAGTTTAAGATCGAACCGGATGTCTAGTTGAGTTTGATGAAAAGCTTCTTGAAGCAGCCCTTGAAGAAAATCCTGCTTTATCAGTTGAGGAATTGGCAGTGGTTCTCAGTTCAAACCATACAACTGTTCATCGTCAACTTGAACAACTTGGAAAAGTTCCTAAACTTGGTAAATGGGTGCCTCATGAATTGTCTGAAAACAATCTCAAATCCTAAAAAAGATTCTTCTTTCAATCGGGTGGGATTGCTAAGAAATAATCCACTTTGAATTCTTACCACCTAATGCAAAAATTAATGCTCAAATATACTGTCAGCAATTAGAGCGTTTGAACCAATCTTTGAGGAAAAAAAGACCTGCTCTAGTGAATCGAAAACGGGTGATGTTTCATCAGGACAATGCGCGACCACACACAGCAAGAATCACGTCACAAAAGATCGAAGAACTTGGTTGGAAGAAAATTCATCATCAACCTTATTCTCCGGACCTTGCTCCTTCAGACTACCATTTGTTTCGTAGCTTACAGAATCATTTGGAAGAAACAGCTTTTGTAACACAGGAAGAGGTTAAAACTGACATTTGTGAGTTCTTCGAATCAAAGGCAAAAGAATTTTACAGAAATGGAATTAGTAAGTTTGTTAATAGATGGAAGGAAGTCATAGATAATCAGGGAAAATACATTGTTGATTGAATCTGTAATTAAATGTAACATTTGGTCACTTGTTTTCTTTATTCAAAATTCATAGGCGATAGGGTGTGTGGGACATTCCATTACAACAATATATATATATATATATATATATATATATATATATATATATATATATATATATATATATATATATATATATATATATATCCTTATGCCTCTGCACCAACAGATAATTACAAGTTTATAGTAACACCTTATATCTTACAAATACTACACTGCTAGTTCCGAATGTAATTGCCATTCAAATTGTTACATTTGTCTCATGAGAGCACGAATAGATAAAGACACTCCTCAAAGAATGTCATATTAATCGATTGGAGGCATCTATATACCTCAGCAACAATAGCTAATTAGAAATTTTAGTAATAGACAAATACAAATTGTAAGCTCTAATCTGATAGTTTCCAATATAATTGCTATAGAGTTTGATGCAGTTGTCCCATAAGTGCACAAACAGATAAAAACTCTCCTGAAAGAATGTCATGCCGATTTATTAGAGCCATCGTTATAACTCAGCATCAACAGCGAATTACTGATTTATAGTAATATACAGATAAAATATAGTACCTACGTTACTAGCACTACTCTGCTAGTTTCCAATGTAATTACCATTGAAATTGATGCATTTGTCTCATCAGTGCACAAATTAATAAAACACTCCTAAAAAATGTCATGTCAAGTGATTGGGGGTCATCCTCATACCTCTGCAACAACAAATTTATCTTCATGTAAGTAATTACTACTTAAATGTTGGTTAAGGTATACTATCATTCAGCAGGAATCCTGACACACTTGCACCAATACCATGGTCTCTACAGATGGACAAATTCCCTCGGTTTCTCCAATTTGAAACCAAGTTCTAAAGGCATGTAATTCGAGGGGCCGAAACAGCCGAAAGGTTAAGTCAGGGCTGTGGTGGATTTTCGAGACATCCCAACCTATCACTGCAGGTACTCTTTTGTAATAATGGTCATGTTTTCGGTGACACTGTCATGCAGTTGGTTACACACTTATATAAATTTCATGGTCTTCCTCAGTATGCCTTACGTGGAACCAATTCTAAGATAGATATCATTTAAGCATCTGAAACTACTGATAATATGATAAGCTACGAGAGGTAGGGAAACATACCAACCATATCCCTGGAGATACAGTTTTGTCAGGATGATCAGATTTGTCGTGACACTCTCATGCAACTGGAAACATTACACCCATCCTTAATTATGGATGAACACATTCCCCCTGTCCGTCCAATGCAGAACCAATTCTCATATACATATTTGAGGGGACTCAAACAGATGATAAGTTGAAGAATATAAGTCAGGACTCTCTGATGTATGCAATGAAACATGCCAACCATACGAAAGTGGAAATTCAGGTTGGTACTAGCGTGCAACAAGACACATTATTCTATATATATTTTGGTATCTCCTGACGAACAGCTTCTCCCAGTCTGTCCAATACGGAACCAGTTCCAAGATCATTTGAGCGTCCTAAACAGACGATAATATTTTAAAAAAAGTTAAAAGCTCTGAACTCTTTGATAGATGCCAGCAATATTACTGGGGTTACCATTTTATTGTGTGTTGTTTGCTGTTGCCTATTAGCAAAATGACACATTTAAATAAACGTCTTAGTCTTTCAATGTAAATCTTACTTCAGTATGTACAGTGTTTCATAGTATCAGATTGTTTTAAATATCTAACCTTGAAGTCCACTAGCATCACAGATTTTGCAACCCGGAACACAGTTACCATCAATATTTCTGCTAGCTGATAAACATTCAATGTTGGTACGACTTTAACAACGGTCTGTAAAAATGGAATTTAGATCCCTAAAACGTAGAAAAATTCAAAAAGAAATATCCCATCTCATGTATTCTTCAATCAAATTTTATGGGAGTCAAAAACAGGACACTTTCCGATACCCCAGGTTTTCGGTTTCATAGTCCACCGACGTCATCCGATTAGATCCCCGTAGCAAAACCAGAAAAGAAATGCGCATGCCCTGGAGCTTGTGTTCTTCAATCAAATGCTTTGGGAGTCAATAAAAGGACACTTTCTGATATAACAGGTTTTCGTTTTCAAAATCCAATGACGTCATTTGATTATTTCCTTAAACCGTTCCAAAACCTACAAAGAGTTATCCCTTCTCTGGGATTTGTGTTTTTCGATCGAATGATATCAGAAAATGCCAACTTCTTGAGGACATTTTCAGATATCACAGGTTTTAGTTTTCATAATCCACTGACTTCATTCGATTAAATCCCGAAACAGTTCAAAAACCTGAAAAGAGTTATCTCTTCTCTGGAACTTGTGTTGTTCAATCAAATGATATCAGAAAGTAACCTCTTCTTTAGGACATTTTCTGATATCACAGGTTTTCCCATTCGATTAAATCCTTAAACAGTTCCAAAACCTGAAAATGAATGTCCCTGTTTTAGATACCATTAACCATTCCAAAACCTAAAAATAGTTATCTCTTCTCTGGAATATGTGTTCTTCAATGTAATGTTTTGGAATCATTTAGAGGGCACTTTCTGATATCAGAGGTTTTCACTTTCATAGTCCACCGACACCATTCGATTAAATCCCAGAAACAGTTCAAAAAACCTGAAAAGAAATGTCCCTGTTTTGGATGTTATGTTTTTCAATAAATTGCTTTGAGATTTAAGAAAAAGACTCTTTCTGATGTCATAAGTTTTCGTTTTAATAATCTGCCAACTTCATTTGATTAAATCCCCTAAACTGTTACAAAACCTGAAAAGAAACATACCTGTTCTGGAACTTGTGCTTTTCAATCAAATGCTTTGGGGCTCTAGAAGAGGACATTTTCTAATAAGTCAAGTATTCGTTTTCCTATTCCATCGACTTCATTTGATTGGATCTCCTGAACCGTTTCAAAACCTGAAAGAAATGTCTCACCTATGGAACTTTTGTTCCTCAATTAAATGCTTTGGGAATTAAGAAGACAACACTTTCAGATATCACAAAGCATTTCGTTTTCATAGTCCACCGACTTCATTCGATTAAATCCCCTATACCGTTCTAAAACCTGAAAGGAAATGTCACCATTTTGGAACTTGTGTTCTTCAATGAAATGCTCTGAGATGCAAGTAGAGGAAACTTTCTAATATCGCAGGTTTTCGTTTTCATAATCCACTATCTTCAATCGATTACATCCCTAAACGGTTTCAAACCCTCAAAAAATGTTCCTACTCTGGAATTTTGTACTTGAATCAATTACTTTGGGAATCAAGAAGAGGACACTTTCTGATATCACAAAGCATTTCATTTTCATAATCCACTGAGTTCATTCGATTAAATACGCTATTCTGGGACTTTTGTACTTTAATCAAATGCTTGAGGACTCAAGAACAGGACACGTTCTGATATCCCAGGTTTTCCTTTTCATAGTCCACCGACTTCATTCGATTAAATGCCCTAAACTGTTCCAAAATCTGAAAAGAAATGTGTCTCTTCTCTTGTTTTTATTATCTTCAATCAACTGCTTTGGAACTCAAGAAGAGGTAACTTACTGACATCTCAGATTATTGTTGATGACTTTATATAACACCGTCCGTCTGTAGATCGATTTCCCTAGATCTTGCAATATTTTCATTCTCTGTCACCTTGCATCAACGCTTTCATATGCGCAATGTTGTCTTCTTTTATTTTAAAGACAGTGACGTCACATATGCGCTGTTATGGCTATTTACATTAATCGGACTATTGTCCTCATCTCTGTCGCCATATTTATTACAACGTTTCAGCCGTTGTGCGCTCCGGCCTTCTTCAGGTGGTTGGAATGTCGAACTGAACCCTTTATTTCGCTCACTGGGGTAGATTGTTCTAGTTCCACGTGCCATGTTTAATGGATATCAGTTGTCAGAAGAAGGCCTGAGAGTACAACGGCCGAAACGTTGTAATAAATATGGCGACAAAGATGAGGACAATAGTCCGAATAATGTAAATAGTGTACATAATACCTCATCTCAGAAATATAGACAGATACTGAAGAAAGCCGGAACGTACAACGGCCGAAACGTTGTGATGAATATGGCGACAAAGATGAGGACAATAGTCCGAATAATGTAAATAGTGTACATAATACTTCATCTCAGAAATATAGACAGATGCTGTTATGGCTGTTACAGGAATTATTGCATGTCGTACTCCCAATTGCCATGTGTTAACAGCTTTCCCATTGCCTTAATTCCAGCCAATTTATATTTATCTGTATCATTCTTTTCAGACGTCCCTCCTGAACTGGATAAGTAACAATAACAACAAGTTTATTTATTTGTAGTCTGTAAAATTGTAATTAAGCGGTAAATAAAGATATTTGATATACACTGGTATCACATGTCGTCAATGTTTTTGTTATGACAATGACAAAAATATTCGAAAAGTAAGGAAATGAAAACAGACCGACTCCGTGAAAGAGTTGAATATAACAATAATTGCATCTTTATCAATTTCGGATTCGTATATTTTTCATCTTAATTTCAGTTGTTTTATTGTCAATTATCTATATAATGCTAAATGTCTGTGAATCATGTGTACGTCACTCGTCGAGCGCATAGTGATTTAAGTTTCTTTCCACCTCTCCCTTTCCACCTATTTCTTTCCACCTCTCTCTTTCTAATTCTCTCTTTCTACCTCTCTCTCTCTTTCCACCTCTTTCTTTTCACCTCTATCTTTCTAATTCTCTCTTTCTACCACTCTTTCTTTCCACCTCTTTCTTTTCACCTCTCTCTTCCTAATTCTTTCTTTCTACCACTCTCTCTTTCCATCTCTTTCTTTTCACCTCTCTCTCTAATTCTCTCTTTCAACCTCTCTCACTCTCTTTCCACCTCTTTCTTTTCACCTCTATCTTTCTAATTCTCTCTTTCTACCTCTCTCTCTTTCTACCTCTTTCTTTCTACCTCTCTCTTTTTAATTCTTTCTTCCTACCCCTCTCTCTCTCTCTTTCCACCTCTTTCTTTTCACCTCTATCTTTCTAATTCTCTCTTTCAACCTCTCTCACTCTCTTTCCACCTCTTTCTTTTCACCTCTATCTTTCTAATTCTCTCTTTCTACCTCTCTCTTTCTACCCCTTTTTTTTCCACCTCTCTCTTTTTAATTATTTCTTCCTACCTCTCTCTCTCTCTCTCCTTCCACCTCTTTCTTTTCACCTCTCACTCTTTCCACCTCTCTGTGGTTGCGTGCGTGCTTATTTATATTTCAGCTTGTTTAAACAAATATTTTCAATATTTATTTGCCATATTTAAAAATATTTTCAAAGGAATTTTAAAAATAATTTTTGGCATATTAAAAAATATTTTTAAATTAATCAGATTTATAAAATATTTTAAGTGAATAAGATTTAAACATACGAGTTGTTTGTGCAGTAAGTATTTTCATTTTAACATAACTTTATTTTAAACAAGTTTTTAATTAAAATATTTTTAAGTTAAAGACAGACAACGAGATCCCGCTTTATTGTTTCGTTAAATTTTTTGTAGAGTAATTATTTATATTTCAGCTTTCTTTAAACAAACAATATTTTAAATATTTAAAAATATATTTTGGCATATTAAAAAATATTTTTTAAGTTAATGTGATTTTAAAAATACGAGTTGTTTATGCAGTAAGTATTTTTATTTCAACTTTCATCAAACAGACAATTTTTTTAATGTTGAAATTAATTAGTATATATATATACACACACACATATATATATATATATAATTAAATAATTCATTGAGTCGGCCGTTTCGTCATATATTTGGGACTCATCAGCAGTGCGCATCCACTACCGAGAATTGAAACCCTGACAGTTAGGTTGTCAAGCAAGCACCATACCAACTGTTCCAACTGTTCGGTGACGAAGAGGTAGCAAATCAGACTCAATATAGCGCCGCTCGCTCAAATATTCCGTGGTGGAACTCAACTGAAATTCTCTGTAACCATAGGACTGTGCCCCCCGGAGCCACGACTACTATCACCAAGCCGCTCAAACTGAAGCATTAGAAGCCGGATCAAGCAATGATATACATATGATAGAAATTGTAAGGAGGATTTGATAATTATAATTAAGTAATTCATTGAGTCTGAAAGAATATATATATATATTCTCTACTTCACCTGACAAATTCAGACAAGCTATTGCTTGTCTGAATTTCTTAGATGAAGCATTGTCAATCATTATCCTTTTGGACTCATATAATTCATCTTAATCTTAGTTGCTTTTTATCATAACATTCAAACAATCATTGGTAATATTACACTAAATTTATTATTCTTGATCGGACACTGTCAACCTAATTTAAGCTTTAATTCTTATTTCTTTCATCGTAATTTTAGTGGATTTTACACCTTGTTGCAACATTCGGTTATCTGAATTTGTCAGGTGAAACATTGTCAACCATTTCTTTTATTTTTGTGTTGAACTTTTGATGTACATTTTAGTTAGTTTTATGTCCCGTAATCATGATATGAAATTGTCTTAGATGAATCATTGATAAATATTTATTCATCTTAATTAATATTTATTTATCTTCATTCTAGTAAATTTTAGTTATTTTTCATCACCATAACTCAAAACATCAGTTGAAAAGCATTATTAGTAATATTATTAGTAATATTATCTTGCATCGAGGACAATTTCAATCATTATTAATTTTAAACTGGTATTTCTTTTTATCTTTATTTTTGTTGCTTTTACACCCGTTAGTCATAATACTAGGTTCACTGAAATTCTTACTAATTTTTATTTGTATTTCTTCCATCTTAATTTCAATTGCTTTTTTTAAAATCACAACTGAAGTCACCACATCACTGTCATTAGTATGTACCCTGAATTGAAAGTAGAGAATAAGTACTGTCCGAGACTTTACGTCCCCTTACCTAGGAAGTTTACTTTAGCGGATCGGTTGCCTTTCTGATTAGCAATCTAGTAATCTAGTAATAAGTGCTTTCTTATTTTACTAAACCACTCATATACCACCAACTTTCGTTGTTGATCATTCAAATTTTTTCAAAGAGTAATTATTGTTAGTACTAACATAAAATTGGATTTCTGGGGTACGCAGTAAGGAAAGAAAGCCTAGACACTTTAACACTCACAAGACAGACTGAAGGTAAGAGAAGCAAGAATAAACACCAATTAACCTACTAAACGAGTTTATGTGGGTGGCTGGATGGCTAATAAAAGACAAAGAAATTGTAGAGAGCCATGATCGTTCATATTCTTAAGGAACAAAGTACATAGGTAAGAGGAGAAAACGTGTACATCGTGAAAGGATGATTAAATAGAATGATTAAAGAAAGCTTGGAGAATTTAACACGCACAAGAGTAAGTAACAGAGAACAGCAAGTAACCTGTTTAACAGGTGTGAGTGAATAGATGATGGAACAAGGAGAAATAGAAATGATAAAGGACCAAAAGATGTGGAGGGTCGTGATCACCAGTGTCAAGACATGGCATATAAAAGAACTTAACCTAGGACAAAATCCTAATAGTGGTATTCACTGATAATAGAGGCCATGAAAAATAAACTGTAATAAGCATGCTATCAATCACTCTACGTCAGTCTAAAAAAATGCGACATACCGATTGATGTAAGATAAACATTAATCAGAGACATGGATGCGGTGATATTATCACATAGAAACTGTTCTTTCATAATAGCTAAATGTTAGTATCAATAAACTAAATGGAAAAGATTAAATCAATACGTGATGTGTGTCCATAGTTACAAACACATCTTCAGTTGAGCAGAGAACTAAACGTATGGATTAAAACACTATAGACAATAAAGGCAAACTCGGTGAAAAGTAAAAGAATACAGAATGACACAGAAGATTGCGGCGATAAAATGCCGAACGGATCATGCATAATGAAATAAAGAAAGGCTGACAACAACACAAACAATTAGCATAAAGCGTAAAAATTGACAAAAGGCAATAATTGTGCTACACTACAGTAAATATAGAAACTGGAGATGATAATGCAAATATATAGCGAAATATAAAGACAATTTAAAGACAATTTACCAAATGACAAGTGAAAGGACGTTCGCATTCTTGATAATGTCTAATAGAATAGCCGAAAGCGCTCGGATATACAGAACATTCGAACAGTTTTTACATATTTTACCTAAAAAACAAAAACACATGAAGGAACATAAGAAACATTGAGTAAAAAGCGTAATCGCAATACCGTGTCAGTCGTCTTTATTGAAATCGCACAAAAGAGGGATTGCCGCCCAAATACGCAATGATGTATATACATATATATGTGTATATAAAATACATATAAGGTTGACGGTCAGAGTTGAATCAGACCAGGAAAGAGTCGAATTAAAAACATTGCTCAATACACGTGTGAAAAAATAAAAATAACATTTAGAGTTTTTAATTTAAAATTTTTTCACTCCAGTTGAATCCGCTACCTTAGTTTCAACCTTACGGTATCCTCAGGCTATTTAAAAATAAAAATTAACGAAGGTTATATATATATATATTTATATATATATATATATATATATATATATATATATATATATATATATATATATATACAAGAATAGAATATATTTATTCTACATTCAACACCATCACTTCATAAGACACCAGAAGTGTTGAAACAAAATTGTTATTTTTGTAGTGATTTTATAACATATTTATGTTACAATTTTCGAATAAATAATTATATATATATATATATATATATATATATATATATATACAGTTGGTCACCCAATACAAAACCTAAGATTCACTCAAGATGGTTGAAAGTAGATAAAAGTTGGCACAAGAGTTGAAGAAGTTAAGATTGTAGTGATGGGGGACATTGTTCCATAAAGTAGCGGTACTTGGGAAGACGCTGTCGAAATGGTACTTCCTTCTTACCGATAGAATCCGAAGGAAGTGAGATTGATTCAGTCCTGCATATATGTTATGACGGATTTTAGCTATAAATGTCTAACCTGGTGGAACTAAGGTATGGAGAACGTCAGAACATGGAAATACGGATGAAGAAGCTATAGGCTTGTGACGTTGCTTCTACATTTTTGGGAAATAAGTTTTAGGGTGGAAAATAATTCATCACCCACAAGGCCGAGTAGAACTTTTTTTAAATCAGTGAAGTGAAAAGTGAAGATTGGGTAGCTCTATCCCATATATGGAAGCAATCATTTTATGATCTGTCTCTTGTAAAGATAGAATACGTCAGGAGGAGTCAGATAGTTTCTGGAATGGTGCATGGAACAGACCTTTTTTTTTCTCAGTATTTTTAACGATGGATTGTATGTATGAGTTGTGGTCTTGTGTGGTGGAACAAGCCCCAACAGACGTTCAAATTAAGGAGGCTTAGAATGCTGTCACTTGATTTTTATATATACAGTGTGATCATTATTCAAAGAATAAAATCTTAAACCAAAATATTTGATTAGGTAATAACTGAAGATTCTATATTTACTTTAATGCACGTCAAGAGGACAGCAAACATTTTTCACCTAATTTAAGATCTGAGTAGCTCATGAACGTTTGTCTTTTTTCCCTTACAGACTTTTTCTTTCATTCAATTAAAATGAAGGCATTCGTTGACAAGAGGAATGAACGAGTTAGATTTTAGGAATCTTTTTAAGAATGCAAAAAATATTTGAAGTAGGTTTTCTTGTAAGGAAGTAAAAAATATAAATTAACATCTCGTTCTCGAAGCAGATTTTCAAGAGGAAATGGTAAAAGAATAAATTATTCAAGTTAAAGAAAAGAAAAGATATAATTCTTTGTTCAGGTAATATTTTAAAAGTCACAAACTATTATAGCTAGAAAATCTTTAGAAAAATTTACTCGTGTATTTCTAAATAGATTAAAAAGGGATTTTAAATACAAATAAATAAATAGTTAAATAAGTCAACTATAATAAAGAATGTAAATTACTGGACAAGTTTTCAATTTGAATTTTTATGTTTAAAGAGAGTTTTGATAGTTGAAAAACTTTTCTTTGCTATTTTAAAATAAAGTTTCAAGATGATTAAATTTATACATTTTTAAGGGAAAAGAAATAATTAAAGTAATAGCGTCTGAAACTTTTGTATTCGGAAGATTTTGCAAGAATTGCTTATTAACAAAAGTGTTAAACATGTCTTCTATTTCAGAAACAGGAGAACAGGTGAAAATGTCTTTTAAAACAGGTAAACAGTTCCTCTATTTTAAAAACATTTCTTTCTCGTTTTAGCCCATTAGTGCCTCTTTGACTTTCACATTGATGCTTTTAATAAAGACATATAATATGTCTCTTCTTTAAATATCATCCCCTGCGGCATGAAAGGACATGACACTTAAAAAGAAAACCGTCAGCTATTCGTTAAATAGCAGTTTAAAACCTCTAGCTTTGCATGTCAGCCAACATAGGAGAATGGCTAGTCCGTATTCAAAACCGTGGACATGGCAACGGGAAACCACTTCACTATCTTTCCCAACAAGTCTTGACAATTCATAGACATGAAAGGTGGTAAATCTGTGGAGAGCAATGATTTTCTACGTCCTGAAGCATAAAAAGAAAACCTCCAGGTATAGATTAAATAACAGAATAGATTGAACTCTCTCGCTTTGTGTGGCAACCAATCAAGCAGAAGGACAACTTTGAACTCAAAACCGTTGAGAAAAAAATGGAAAAATAAGAAAATGAAAAATAAGTCCACTTTTTTATGAAGAAGTCATTGAAACTTACAGGTAATAAATAAAAGGAAGCTGTGGAGAGATATGAAATGGTATTTAAATTTTGAAAAATGTTCATCGAAAATAATAATATATTTTTCCTGCTGCTTAAATAATTTTTCACTCGTTAATAGAATTTACAACGCTTTACTAGCTAAAAACAATCAGCTTATCAGTGACCAATAAACTTCTCGCATATCTTTTGAAAATACACGCAAAAAAATCTGGAAATTAATAAATTACTTCGAGAGAAAAAAGTCACTAATACATAAAAAAACAATTCAAATTATGTTTGTGTCTCAAAATAGGAACAAAATTAATTTCCAATATAAACATCTGGCTATGAGTATCACTCTTGAAAAATCTTAAGAACTGCAACATCTAATTTGTTAAAAATAACAAAAAACACTAATTTAGAGACATTTAAATTTTCAAAGCTACGAGAACTTAAGTACTTGTTGCTAATGATGTACAATAGTGAATAGAAACAAATTATTTCACTGTTTTTAATCACTTTTATGGTAAGATTTTCTAAAAAGATATAAAATTATGACTAAAGAAAATTATATTGCTTGTTGATCGAATAAATCAAAATAAACAAATACACAAATAGTGAAAAAGTCAAAGAAATAACACTAAAAAATGCCAAATATTTTTGAGTAATACCACAAAGATCTGTTTGGACTACTAGTAAAATGTTATTTGGGAGGGATGTTAGAATATTCCAGAACTTATACTCGGAGCAAACAGCCTTCAATACATGTAGAAGATGAATTCAGTAAATTCACAATTCACCTTAAACAAGGATGTATTTTCTCACCGGACTTATTTAAACTTTACAGCGAGGTGGTCGTAAGAGAACTGGGATCTCTGGTAGGATTAAAAAATTTTAATTTTAAAAATGGGAAACTATCATATAATATTTTTGCCTGGTGGGTGCACATTTTAATATTTAAAAATGTGAAGGTGTATCCTTTATCATGTGATTATGGCGGGTGGGGAGCACATATTAAAGAGTTAAAAAATAGGAAACTATCTTTTATCATATCATTTTTAGAGGGGTGGGGGCACATATAAAAGGTTTTAAAATATGAAGCTGTATCTTTTATCATATAATGATTTTGGCGAGGTAAGAGCACATATTAAAGATTTATAAAATGGGTAACTGTATCTTTTATCATATCATTTCTTAGCGGGGTTGTGTCTCAAGTTAAAGATTTACAAAATGGGACATTGTATCCTTTATAACATCATTTTTTGACTGGGTGGAGGGACAAATTAAAGATTTTAAAAATGGGGAACTATCTTTCGTCATGTCATTTTTGGAGGGGGGCAAAAATTAAAGATTTAAAAAATGGGAAACAATCATTTATCATGTAATTTTTTGGCGGACTGGGGGCACATATAAGCGATTTAAAAATGTGAAACTTTATTTTTTATCAAAGAGTTTTAGAGCGAGGTGAGTGTTCACATTAAGATTTAAAAAATGGGAAAATGCATCCTATAAGTGTTTTGGCGTGGTGGGGAATATATTAAAGAGCCAAAAAGTAGGAAATGTGTCCTTTATAATATTTTTTTATTGCAGGGTTGTGGCATATATTAAAGATTTTTAAAAAATAGGAGAATGCATCGTTTATCATAGCATTTTTGTCGGAATGGGGGCACTTATCAGAAGTTTAAAAATGTAAAACTGTATATTTTATAATATAATATTTTTGGTGGGGTGCCTGCACATATTAAAGATTTAAAAAATTGGAATCTGTATCCTTTATGATATAAATTTTGGACGACTAAGTTGGACATATTAAAGATTTTAAAACATGTGAAACTGTTTCCTTTATCATATAATTTTTGGCGAGGTGGGTGCACATATTAAAGATTTAAAAAATTGGAATCTGTATTCTTTATGATATAATTTTTGGGCAAGCTGGGGGTACATATTAAAAATTTAAAAAATAGAAAACTGTTTCCTTTATCATATAATTTTTTTGTCAAAGTTGTGGTACATATTAAAGATTTAAAAAAATGTGAAACTATCTTTGATAATATCATTTTCTTGGCGCAGTGGGAGTTCATATTAAAGATTCAAACAATGTGAAACTATATTTTTTCTAATATAATGTTGTGGGGCTGGTACATATTAAATATTTAAAATTAGAAAACTGTATCCTTTTTTCATGTAATGTACTTGAAAAACAGTGTAATGTTAATTATAAGGGTCTTCTATTAAATCACTTCTTTAGAATGTACATATTTCAATTCATGTAGAGTATTTTAAGTGTTTATCTAATTAAGGATAAGAAGCCGTGTTTTCTCGCTCTGATTAAAACTATAAAATATTTTTCTTAAAATAAAACCTGATACAATGAAAACGGTAAGTCAATACTTGTCTTTTGTACAGGGTGCGATGGGTAAATTGTTGCCATTTTATATTTTTAATTTTGATCATACGCGTTGTTTTTGATTTTTTTGATTGAAGGGTCACTTGGGCACAGTCTGTGAGAAAAAGGTGACAATGACGCAATTCACTCCACCAGAAATTTGGAAACCGCATGTTATACTGCTTTGCATTTGGCCGAAAACTCCAATATGAACATTTCAGAGTGTTTGGGTGTCAATCTAAGGATAGTGCAGAGGATTCGGAAAGAGTTCGATGAGTCTAATGGTGATTACGAAGGTGCGGCAACTCGGAAAAACTCACTCTGATCGTTCTGATAAGAAAATAACTCCCGAATTTGTTGGTGAGGACCTCAAACTCAACACGGAGACCTACATCAAGTGCCTTGAGAAGGTAGTGCTGCTCTGGGTCAAGAGGGGGAGGGGGCTGTTGGAAGACTCTATGTCTGACAACAGGGCTCTGTACCATACAACACAAGCAGGAGAGCTCAGTCATGACTGTCAGACAATTTCTGCGACAACATCATCCCTTACATATGGCCACCTAACACACCAGATTGCAATCCCCTTGATTATTACGTGTGGGACGCAGTTGTAACAAGAGACCAACAAGGGTTATGGCAGCATGCATCAATTAAACAAGGAGACAGTCCAGAAGAGTTGCAGGAGATTCCGAAGTTGTCTGGAGGTGTGGTTGAAGCTAATGGTGATTTTATTGAATAAATTTACTCTTTAGTATTTCTAGATATTTTTATGTAATTTTGGTAAATATATCTGTTAAAATGAGATGTCAGTTATTTTCAGCTTTGTGGCGTTTAGACGACAATTTATCCATCGCACCTTGTATATCTGTATCCACTTTTCTAAAAGAAGTAGACAGAATTTTGATTCAATTTTTAAGATGCGTCATTAGTTTTATTGTACGCTGATTTTCTGGTTTACTTATTTTGGTTGCTACAACCACAAACTTTCGGACGTTATACTCACCGGTCTCTTTTGGGAAAAATAATCAACTGAAACGATATATTTCGTCTAACATGTACGCCGAAATGAGAAAAATCAATCTCTTGGACTAAAAATAAAAAGTTCGATTCGAAATACCGAAAGGTATCCAACTACGACAAGTATTTGAAGATGGCCAGAAGCTTGTATTGCTGAAACATTTTGAAGGCAGCCAAAATAAATACAACAGTCGTAGTAAATCTGCGTTTAAAACTTGAGAAATTTCCCTCAACCTATTATGCATTCTCCCCTACTAGTAATAAGTTGTAATTAGTAATATGTCTAAAAAAATGCAAAGAATAAATTAAACAATAAATAGACCTTTTATGATAGAAAATACCAGATAAATGTTTGCTTAAAATGGTTGATAAAAAAGGCAAATGTCTTAGGCATCGGCAAACAAAGACTATATTTTTGTAGTTTTTAATCAAGAACGATAACTAAGTAAAAGAAACACATGAAGCATATTGCAGTATTGATAAAGTAATTGGCAGATAGAAAGTAAAATTTTCTGCTAGCTGTAAAGTGATGGTTAACAAGCCAGCCTTGCAAATAATTCGTTAATGAAAAGATTTCGGTCCTTACTCAGTACCCTGTTTCAATCTAAAACAATAAAATCTATAAATAAAGGTGAAGTTTCTTGCTTAAGTATTTGTTATAATTTTTCATTATTGAGAATGAAACTTCTATCGGAAGATAATATTTCTTTGGTATTGTATGACAATGAGATTAAAAAAAACACGCACTATTTCTCTTCAGCGGAAGCCGGTTTTGTTGGATTTGCAGAGCTCAATGTTAGTAAATACAAAAAGAAAGATAAAAGAAACCTTATGACACTTTGCATCTCCGAGGCGGGATGATATACAGACTGATTTTCACGCTAGAAGTTTACTTCCCACTAAGACGGCCTTATTGTCATAACTGAACAACTCCATTCATTACTGCACCCTCGGGAATTCGTTCTCGTACAACCCTTTTTTTTTTCAATGAATTCTTCGCGATTACGAACAATATTTAAATACAATAAATTTCCCATTAATCTTACGTGCAGTTGGGGCATTTGGAAAAGAAAAAGATAAATCAAGTCAAGCGAAGATAATCAGACTTAGTATGTGGTCCAATTTTGCCCGTCCAGAATTCATTTGGTTTAGGCAATCTTTCTTTACCACAAAATGAATGCCTAACGGGGTGTGGCGTAATTTAAAGAAAAATACCGTGCTTTTGCACTTCTTATTCTTAATGTGTCTATTTTCATTTTTTCCCCTGTCTCTCCCTCCCTCTATTTCTCGTCATCTCTCTCCTCCCCCCATATATATATATATATATATATATATATATATATATATATCGATAGATAGATAGATAGATAGATAGATATAGAGGGGGTGAACGTTCTCTTTTTTTCTATGCAGTCGCTTATTGAAAATCAAATTCAAATTGATTTCCGTAACCTTGATATGAAATATTGTGGAAATTCTTACATTCAGGAAACTACTTAATTTTAGAATAGACAGTAACCAACTGTTTCTTCTGATGGGGTGCCTTTCAAATTTAATATATACTCGGTGAGCTGATGAAAAGTTATCAGCACGATCAAGAACCTAAAAAATATGATATTTGGTCATTTGGTTAGATTTTTGAAAGTTTCAGTACCCCGGTGTATATATATATATATATATATATATATATATATATATATATATATATATATATACACACAAGTATAGGATTGGTATATACGGAAGACATTCAACATCATCACTTGATAAGACACCGGAGGTGTTGAAACAAAATGGCTATTTTTGTAGTGATTTTATAACATATTTATGTTATAATTTTTAAATAAATAATTATATATATATATATATATATATATATATATATATATATATATATATATATATATATACAAGTATAGGATTGGTGTATACGAAATAAATTCCAATAGCCAATAAATACTATTCTTAAAATAGTGCTCAATACAGAATAGAGCAAATATAACATTTATTCTACATTCAACACCATCACTTGATAAAACACCAGAAGTGTTGAAACAAAATAGTTATTTTTGTAGTGATTTTATAACATATTTATGTTATAATTTTCGAATAAATATATATATATATATATGTGTGTGTGTGTGTGTGTGTGTGTGTGTGTGTGTGTGTGTGTGTGTGTGTGCATGTTTCATTAAAAACGACAGACAAGGTACCACGGTTAAGCTTTTTATTTAATTTTTCTTGTGTTCGAACAAGAGCTTTCTTTTCTGGACAAAGGGTGTGTAAGAACTGTCCAAATGTTTTATTTTTCCGAGTGTTTTCGGCTATACCTTTAGCCATTATCAAGGATGATTCGATTTTTCAGCTTAATTGAGTGTGTGCATTATGTGTATGTCTTATTATGTGTGGTAGGGATGTTTTAATTTCCGAATACGGTTAGCAAATTGTGGCTTTGTTCGTAGTTAATATTGTTAAGAGTTGGCTTTTTCTATTTTATTATTAAAACCTCCATTATTTTTAATCTTATTTTTTACAGTGGATGCAGTTAATATATTTATGTTTTCTACTACTATCTGATCACAGCTCCATTAGCACCCATTTAAACACACACACAAATTTACCAGCCTTCATTAGAAAGACACCCTTTGTCCAGAAAAGAAAGTTCTTGTTTGAACACAAGAAAAATTAAATAAAAAGCTTAACCGTAGTACCTTGTCTGTCGTTTTTAATGAAACATGCATAAACGAAGGATTGCTGCCTAAATATACAACTATATATATATATATATATATATATATATATATATATATATATATATCGGGTCACTGAATATATATACATATATATATATATATACACATATATATATATATACACATATATATATATATGTGTGTGTGTGTGTGTGTGTGAAGATTGGTACTCAAATTAAAAGGGAAAGCAATTTAATAAGACGAGAATGTATAGAAAGTGCTTTAATCGCTAGATTATCCACTGTAAATTTACATCCAAGTTCTTACGACATTTCACTTTAATTCGCAGATCTTTTATCGCACTTTTGGGATATTTAATAGTCAAAGTCATGCAAACATGAACAAAAAAAGAAAAAGAAACTGTATTGAATTGGTTAGACTATATTCGGAAAACATATGCTTAAAAAAATAAATTTAAAATTTTTACCGTTCCCTCTTTTCGTGTCCATGTGTAGTCGCATCAACGTAGACATTACTTTAGTCCGATGAAGTACTAAAGGTCGAAATGCGTCACATAAAATTTTTTCCCCTTTTGAGTTTTTATATATATATATATATATATATATATATATATATATATATATATGTATGTATATATAGTCATCCACAAACAGACTGTTTCGTTGTATCACAGCTCATCAGTGTGGCTTGACGTCCTGTTGTCTCAAGCTAGGATTGAAACCCGACTGAATTGGCGTCAGTCGGGGGATTCTACACCTAAGCCGTTGGCACACGGCAGGGAATAAGGTGAATTTAAGCGTATTTATTTTTAGATAAACACACAGTGACTGAGAGAACTCGATTCGACTTACCGAAGAGCCTTGTATTATTAGCTGTAATAGTCACTGTTTACAAACCCACACTTACTCCCCAGAGAGCTCAACCGAAATAAATTTTTTAGGAGCATATATATATATATATATATATATATATATGGGTGACGTATGACAAAGTTGAAAAATGTTTTCATGCGACGCATTTCGTTATTTATGACATCATCTGACTAAATTTGGTCCGTTAGTGCAACGATACATGCCCACGAGCGAGGGATGGTGGCAATCATTTTTTTTCTTTTTCTTTTGGGTATATAATCTTACCGATTTCATATAGATTCTTTTTCTTTTTCCTTTTGTTTCCATCACTTTTGTTATTGTTATCATCACTGTGATAATAGATCTCCCAGGAATGGTGAAATGTTTTAAGAGCCAAGGCTCAAATTTACTTTGGATGACCTTGCGATCAAAGCACTCTCTAAACATTTTCGTCTTAATAAATTGTTTCTCCTTTGATTAGAGTAGCATTTTTATGTTAAAATTATATATATATATATATATATATATATATATATATATATATATATATATATATATATATCAGCGGCGATTGTAGGTCATCAATATTTGTCGGGCTTATTACAATCTTTAACAAAATATTGATATTATTTAAATGCTAAAATGATTCCTTTACTATAACTAAAACATAGAATTTTTATAATCACTCTGCATGAAATTAATGAAAAAAACACATTTTGCTATTTTAATATCAACTGTAATAATTCTATAAAAATAAACACATATTGTAAAAAACATTTCAGAAACGTATGAAGAAAGAGTGAGGACAAAGTCTTTGATATGTTTGTCTGTTTATTTCCATTTTTTATTGTTTTATAGCCTGGTTATCAAGTCACAGTTGGCAGAAATAGGAATAGTTGTAGGATCATAAAGTAGAAATGTATTTCACTCAATGAATAAGGGTGTGGATAGAGGTGTCTTCTTTTTTTAAAGTTAGGAACATTTTGTGTTGATCACTGTGCATTTGTATGTATGTTTGTGACCGCGTACATAAACCTAATTAGTCTGTTTATGTATCTTGCTGTCTGTGAATTTTTAGTTTAATTTATTGTACGTTTATGATAATTACTGCAGACTGATATCATATTTCCTCAACGCTACCCCAGTCACACTCCTCACTGCAACTCCAGTCGACGAATTTAAGCTGCCAATTTATTTGATTTTCGCCGCATTTAAGTCTGGCTAAATTTAATTTGTCCTTTCTCAAAAGATACATCCCCCCAAAAAACTTATACTGTACGGGATAAAATATTGGTCATTTGAAAACGAAAAGTTGAAAAAAATGGTTTCTTTAAAAAACATGGCATACAAATCATTAGAAATTTTTAAGACATACATTCTTATTAATTATGTCTCCAGCTCAGATCTACGCAGCCCGACTAGCCACGTTAATTTTATTTCATTCTTTCTTACTTACTTTCTTTCATCTTTATTATGAACAATTACAATGAAATGTATTTCAGTCAATATTTTTAGTAACAGGAGTTAAAACAATTAATTTTAGATCCAGCTGAAGTCAAGAAGGAAAACAACGCACTTCGAAAGTCACCACTCACACACACATATATATGTGTGTGTGTGTGTGTGTGTGTGTGTGTGTGTGTCGTTCGTGCGCATCTGTGTCCGCACCAACATAACAAATTTAGCCTTATGATGTCATAAAGGATGTAACGGGTCACATAAAATCTTTTTTGTACTTTGGCATATATTTTTCCCCAATATTGTTCTTGATATAGAAAAAAATTATATATCGATATTACACACACACACACACACACACACACACACACACATATACATATATATATATATATATATATATATATATATATATATATATATATATATATGCAATTTTCTTTGAAAACGACTGACAAGGTGTTGTTGTTCATATGCTCTCTCCATGGTATTCTCAGTATCCTTCTGTAGTATCAGATCTCCTTTGACTCAAGTCTCTTTTAATCACAGGGGAAATTGTCCAGCATTTCTAAGCATAAGTTTCTATTTTCCTAAAAATATTTTCTAATTGTTCAATACTCTGTCCATGATATTCTCCGGGTCCTTTTGCAGAATTATATCTTTATCGAAATGATCGTTTAATATCCAAGGTTCAATATGCAACAGTATTATGATTCGTTTTGAAATTAATACTATTAATTAATTTAATATTTAATATAATATTATCGTATTTAATAGGAGTGCCGAAATAACCCCACGATTTATTAACCTGCTCTCTTGTTTGAGCACTTTCAGCGAAAAATATGAAATTCCTATCGGTCACATGAAGTTGTGGTAACCAGTATTGCTAAGTAAAGAAAGTAATAGTTGGCTGTAAGTTTCCTAGTATATCCATCTGAAAGAATGGCTCATCCCTGCTGCAAACGTCGGCTAAGGAACATTTGTGTTTGTTCAATACAGACACAAAGCTAATATTTTATTTATACTGCAGGTATACTGAATGGACCATATTTAAACATTTTAGGAGATAACGCACAATCTGGTGTGATCATTAGTTGAACAAGGCCTGCACACTTAAACCGACTGTCATGATAAGTTTTGACTACGTGACAGTGCACAAATAACATCTTCCGAAAAATTTTGTCTGTTACATGACGGGTCAACGTGTTTTCTCAATTAATCTCCCGGTACCAAGATCTTTTTTTAATCTTTGTAAATTACATGCTATGATTGTGAAAATTAACAATGGGAACATTTATTTGATAAATTTATGGCGACCAGGTCATGGATCTGTCATTGGGCGAGGAGGCAATTATTCAAAATATATAGACAAGAAAAAAAAAAGAAACTATATATTTAATCTTACAAACTATTTTTTTGTGTTTGAACAACGAGTTTTCTATATTATGTGTGGACAAGTTTCAAAATGTCAAATTTCAGTATTCAGGTCAACAATCTAGAATCTTTTGAACAGAAAAATAAAAATAAAATATTCTTGTTGATGAGGTATTAACAGGAAAAGTACCCGAGCATTATATTTGTGATCGTCCGGAGTAGAACACAAGACATTTCTTCATCTAAGAGTGACACCAAAAAGCGAAAAGAAATTTTCATTGGAGAAAACCTTTATCGAACATTATTGCTTACCAAAATATGTGTATATAAATTGGAGGAAATTAATGTTAAACGAAATCCTGTTCTGTTTTGTCCAAATATTTTATCGTTTTTTATGTTGAGGACGAGAAAGTGTCGTCTGCTCTGTCAAATCAGTCAATCAGCCCCTATATCTATTTGTTAATCATTTCACCTCAAGCTAGGCGATAAGATGCACGCTGTTACTGGGAGCGAAAGAGAATGAGAAGACTTTAGTGATGAGAAAGGACCGTACAAGAGCAGAATTCAAGAGCACAGAAGATGGCGAGTGATGTTGCATTTAAATGTTTGAATATTGTAGTTGGCAATGAAGCATGAAACCGAAAGAGAGATCTACAGGTGAGAAATGAGAGAAAAGAAACTATTAGAATAGAAGTAGTGGTTGCATCTAGCTATTTCAACAATAAAACGGTGAGACCTAATTGCCAATCTAGTAGTATGCTTAAACTTATGTAGTTGAGAAACCAAGGGGGAAGGCTCATCAGAACAACTGCTATGAAAATATTTCTAGAAAAGACAGAGGGAAAATACATTATGACGGGGAGAAAGTGACTGAAGCCGAGATGCCAGGTTAGGACCAATAATATTATAGACCTTCCTTTGGATTTTGTCAAGAATCTTGAGATATATAACCGTAGTAGTTTCTATAAACAATAAAATATAGAAATATCGTAGAATTTTGTGATGTACATATAACCAAATATTTCCTTTTTTTTATAGAACTTACTTTCATATTTCTTCGTTTTATTTCCAATCCCAGTTGTAAAACAGCAATATTTTTTCTCACTGATAAAAAAAATACATGTGGTTAAAGAAAAGAAAATTAGAAAAAAAATGTGTGCATCAAGAACAGCAAATGTCTAACCATTCTTCTGTCAAAATACTCTAGTACAGTAATTCACAACCGCCGTACTGCAGCACATTGGTATGCCGGGGGATCATCTTAAATGTGCCACGAAATATTGTCATTTCTAGTGATCGATGGCTCAAAACAAATCATTGGACGGTACCTATTGATACATTTTGGATTTCAATTCAAAAGGAATATATCACATTAGCTAGAAAGGTTTAATTAATTTTATTGCGATTTTCTAATTCTTAGGCTTCTCAGCACTAAATAACATAAAAAATAAGAAACGAGAAAGACTACGCTCTCGCGTAGAAGAAATGAGGGTCTGCTTATCGCACATTCGACCGTACATTGAAGAAATCGTGAAAAAAAAACACAGGCACAGGTTTCCCACTAAATAAGCTGCACAAATAGTTGAATAGAAACATTGAAGTAATGTTCATATTGATGTGTATTTTTTTTAAATCGATGGTTTTATTTCATAACATTTAAATGTATACCCTTGAAAAATTTTGCTAAGTGTGCCGCGATATTTTCATTTGCTCCTAGGTGTGCTGTTGCTTAAAAAGGTTGAGAAACACTACGCTAGTACAAAGAAAAGGTTAACTTTACATATATAAGTTAATAAGTTAATATTTAAAAAAAAAAAAACATTATTTAAGGTTACGCGCAAATGGTATCAGTCCGCCTTTTCCCCACCCCAGCTATGAGTTGAATAGCAGTAGACAGAGTTCTATAGCCTTGATTGGCAACCAGTCAACCACAAAAAGAAACGGCAACCTACTACTGGAAAATCATCTGCCTTGTCAGTCATAACTTGAAAGAGGCATGATTGCCCAAACGTGTATCACGTATGGCAACAGTGATAGTAACAGTGTAATTGACTTCTACCGGCACAGGAAATCGAATGTCTTCAAGAAAACGTCCTTAATTTGTAAATGTTTAATGTAGATTATTGCCGAAAGATTCTGTCAAGCTTTAAATAAGAATGGTGAAGCTCGGGTCGTTGCTCTGGGTATCTAGAAGGCACTTGACAGGGTTTGGCATACTGGTCTACTTCACAAATGGAAAGGTGTTTCTGGATGAATATTTGAAATGATTCACTTTCAAATCGCATGTCAAAGCCGGCATGGTCGCTTTCATCGCTCTTCGGAAATACCAGGTGAAACTTCAATCTTCTCCATCGTTCTCCCCGGTATGCTCGGCCGCCATAGCACACAGGAACCACTACTTCCGGTCATACCAGCGTGACAGCTATCGTCATAACAGGTATCTATATGCTACTGCTCGTAACATATACAAGCGAGTCCTCGAATAAGCTAAGTTCTTGTTTGCCGAGAGCATGAGTTACCGCATAGCCTCTAACAACGTTGGCTCTCGTGTTTACTGGCGGCTCTGTAAAAGGGTATGAAATAAGTGCAAGATCTCTATTCTCCCCTCTTCAATCAATGTGCGGTTTTATCATCCTCTGCTGATAAAGCTGAATCCTTTGCCGATAAATTCTCCTCGAATTCTACTCTTGACTAATCTGGAGTAACCCTGCCTGACATCTCACTTAGAACTGAATCTCTGTTGAGTGATATGCGTAGAATCCCATCCATGGTTTCTGCTATCATCTTTAACCTTGATCCCCACAAAGCATGTGGGCTCGATGGTATTCCTGTAATAGTCATTAAGAACTGTGCTCCTGAACTGGCTCATGTTCTCTCTAAACTCTATAATAAATGAATCACTACCTCTTGCTTTCCTGCCTGATGGAAGTCATCATCTGTTGTTCCAGTTTTTAAGAACTCTGGTGAAAAGCCCGACCCTTCCAACTATTGGTCTATTAGCCTTCTGCCTTTTTTTGTGGAACTCTTAGAGGCCCTAATCAATGCTAAATTTGTTCATCATATCTCATGACAGGGCCTTTTCTCAGATAAGTCATATGTCTTTCGTTTCTCTACGTCAACTGCTGATATACTGACGACATAGAAAGAGTCTGTCATACCCGAGGGAGGTAGCATTGGGCATCTTGAAAGCTTTTGACAGAGTCTGACATACAGGTCTGCTTCACAAGCTGAAAAGTTAAGGTGTCTCTCAGCACATTTTTGAGCTGATCCGGTTTTTCAAATCGTCGAACAAAAGACATCCAGAATAGCCAGATCTTTTTTTATACTAGATCCTTTCATCCTAGCGTGAGTCTCCCCCAGGGTTCCGTCCTTGGTCCTTTGCTGTTTGTAATTTTCATTAATGACCTTCCCGATGACATCAGCTCCCAACTTTGTATCTACGCTAACGATACAATCATTTACTCCTGCCTCGATAGTAAGGCGAATTAGTCTGACAAGAGCAAAATGGCAGCTGATGTCCAAACGATGGCTCGTTAATTTTAACACTTCCAAAACTAAACTTCTCTCCATTAATCGTCTGACAGCACCCTCACTGCCTTCAATCAGCATGGCTGATGCTAACCTCCAGGAAAGTGACTCATTGTGCCTTCTCGGGCTAATGTTTTCAGCTGAGATGAAGTGGAAAGACTATATTGAATCCATTGCTAGGTCAGCTGTTAAGAAAGTCGGTTCACTGTGTTTAGAATATTGCTTCCAATACGGTCCCGTGCCCCTGATATTTACCTTGAGTTCCTTGATAAAATCTAAAGAAGAATCAGCAATATTATTGCTCCTGATCTAGCGGTACGACTCGACTCGACTCACTTACCCACCGCCGTATTGTTGCCTCTCCGTGCCTTTTTTATAAATACTTATATCATAATTGTCCGGATGAGCTTTTCGCTATAGTATCTAGACTTTATGTATTCAAGCGTCGAGATCTCATCAATTTACAGTTGAGCTGGCTATATGCAACCGTAAGTTCTATGCTAATAGTTTCTTCTCTCGCACTTCTCGATTGTGAACCTTCCTTTCGGCTCCATGCTTTCCAGCCAACGTTAGTCTGCAAAATATTAAATGCAATGCCAATCGCAATCCACCTAATTACTCTCTTCTCTTTCTGCTCATCATTAATGTTTCTGTTCTTAAATCTTCCACACCCTGTAACCAATTGTATCTTGGTGGCTTTACTGCCTTACTTGTGGAAGTGCCTTGGGTGGGGTGATATCGATTTAAAAATTCCGTAGTTCTAACCAACATGCCACGAAAATTGTAATGAACCACCCTAATTCCCTTTGTATTCCATTGATGAGATGTAACTTCCCTCCCACAAATCACTGCATTGTGGAACTGACTCCCAAGAGGATGCATCCGTGATCACTACTATCTTAATCTTTTCATGTCTAGGGTTAACCGTTATTTTCCCCGCATATCGACATAAACTATATCTCTTATTCTGTATCCCTCTACTTCCAGGGCTCACTGGTCTTATACAACACCATTGTAAAAATAAGAAGCAAATATCTCAGATTTTAGAGACTGTTGGTTGATCGTCGTCAAGCAAACATGACGTTAGATTTATTTTATTTTCCTTCTTGCCGTACAATTTTGAGCAAGAACAAGTCTCATCACTTAGATGACACAGTTCTGTTAAATTTGCAAGTGTAATTAGATTGTATACTCCTAACAAAATGGTTCTTCTTTTTTATTTGTTATTTATTTTGCTGCTCTTTGCTTGTCAACATATAAACTGCGGTTATCTCAGCATATTTACAAAAATTAAGACAATTTCCGCTCATTATACGCATTTATGTTTTCACATGTCTCAATTTTGTTGACTTTAATGTTCCTACAACTGCTCTCGTGACACTATATCAACTTTGAGAATAATCAAGGGGAATTATCACTGACAATATCTGGGAAGAAATCACAGGTACTACGTAATTAATAACAGCAATAAAATCAATATTATGTGTTAAGGTGAAACGCAAAACAAGGAGGAAAATAAATAGAGAATTAATACAAATGTTAACATAAAAGCAAAAGTATATTTGTTAAATTTGAACTAATAAATTACATGGTTTATACGAATTTAATATTTCTACATCCCTGCATATCTTCCGTTGATAACCGTTGTGATGTAGGGTCTGGCAACACACAACACAACTCGACACAGACAGTCGTGATAGTAGTATTCAGTCCTCAGCTAGACAAGTCACTGCAATAGTATTATCTTCTTTTTACCTAGACGGTTACCCAGGACTACTTATCATGAATGGATCAGCCCTTTCATGATATTAAAGAGGGTAACTGGCTCTTACCACAACAGTAATCATAGTTTGTTTTTGTTTTTGTTTTTGTTTTTTTTTTTCAATTCACCACAAGCAAGACGATAATGCCACTAAGACGCAAGGGGCTGCGGGGAAAGAAAACGAGAAGAGTTTAAAAAGAGCTGGGAACCCAGTCTTAAACAGGAAACAAAGAATATGCCTTTACTCCTGTTCAAAAGACACGCAACAGTTATACAAATTGATTGATTCGTTTTCTACGACTTATCAACCCTTTGCAGGTTATTTAAAGCCAGATTTTTAGATTGTAATTTTTGTTGAGTTAGTAATACAAGCCTTACTTGTGAGTAAGTGAATATAACAAACACAACGGGAATTAGAACTCGGCTCTCCGATTAACAATTCTGAGCCATTATACATTACATCAGCCGCACATCCTTGATATTCCTAATCTTGGTACTGACCAGGCTCGACGTTGCTTAACTTCGGTGATCGTACAGGAACTGGTATTTCAAAAAATGTGACCGTAAGCCATGAGTTATACAGAGATTTATTTAAAACATATAGATATTTTGATACTTAAACATTAGAAGTTATCAGTGGTTATTTTTTAATCAATTCACCCCAAGCAAGACGATAAAGTCATTAAGACGCAAAGAGCTACTGAGAGTGAAAGGGAATGAGAAGACTTTAGTATTCAACCAGAATCATAGTCCTGATCATGAAATAAGGAATAAAATTCTACTTCTGTTAAAAAACTGAGGAGGAGTGTGAACCGGCCGATAGGTAATCTCTGACAGATAAAGAATTCTCAAGTAAAAGATGTTTGATTCTAGCGACTAATATTATTATGGATAGAACATGTGAGAAATGTGGAAGTTAGTTACAATCAGAAAGTGATTGCTGAAGTGTATAGGACACATAATGAAGGATATCTGGAAATGGTGAGAATAGCATGGACAGAACATGTGAGCAATAAGGAAGTTTTAAGGGAAATATGAACTACAAGGAAACTGTTACTTTACAGTCATAAAGAAATTGCTGAAATTTATGGGACACATAATGAGGAAAGTTACCAAGTAAAGATGAGATTACCATGGTCAGAACATGTAACCAATAAGGAAGTTTTAAGGAAAATGGAAAATACTAGGAAACTCATACTTACAATCAGAAAGAGAAAATTGAAATATATGGTATACATGAGGAAAGATGCCAGGAAGTGCTGAGAATACCATGGACAGAACATGTGAGCAATAAGGAAGTGTTAAGGAAAACTGCTAGTTGCTGTCAGGGACATTTGAAATTCCTGGGAAACATAATGAAGAAAGAAGTCTTGGAGAATTTGACACTCACAGAGAGTTAAATTTTTAACGAGTTTGCGTGAATAGGTAACAGAAAAAAGGGTTGATAAAGAATCAAAAGTTACTTAGAACAACAACAACAAAAAATATCAGGTTGTATAGAGACATGATCGAAAGTTCTGAAATGGAATGAAACAAAAAAGAAGACGGAGACTAAAACTCTGATTTAAAACAGTTGTTCTTATTGATAACATGATTATTACTGTGTATTCTATACACATTTGCATTCTGATTGTGCGTATTTACGCATGCGCTTTCGATAAAAGTCTGTCAAACAAATTGATTTAGAGTGAGAACATTTTAAGTGTCCTTTCTATATCTTTATATTTTTGATTTGCAATAACAGTAATGTAACTTTGTAGGTATAAAATCCTAAACCTAATTGAAATAAAATTCGTTGATCATGCTTATAAACATGATCAGCAAATTTTAGACTCAGCAAAATGTAGCGGTACGAATATTTCTGAAAGTGTTTTTTAAATGAGTTGCAAATGTTGCCTTTAAATCAATCATTCATGCCACATTCAAATCTAGGATATCAATATCAATATCTATCACCGTTAATCTTGTGATTGGACATAAGATGACATACACATAAGAAAGAAAGAAAGAAAGAAAGAAAGAAAGAAAGAAGAAAGAAAGAAAACCATTTAAAAAACAGTAAATTTTCTCATGGAAACTTTATATGCATAACAGATTTAAAAAAAAAACTTTTAGAATAGGGAAGTTTTAAAAAACACAATAAAAAGAATCCTGATTTAGAAATAATGAGTAAGTAATGTTACAGCTATTATTGTACTTTTAGAATACGTGATACTAACAATATATAAATGTCCAAACTACTCTTCACGCATAAAAGAGAGACTTATCGATATAAAACAGGGGATCCTCAAATATCAATAAATATTTTTTTCCCATTATTACTATGATTTCGAACTGTAACGCAAAACCAATACAAGAAAGAAAAAAGCACAAATTCCCCAAGTCAAAGATAAAATTAATCATCTTTACGAACTCAAAATCTAAGTTTCTTATACAATCTCATTAATATGATTTAGTAGTCTCCCTAAAAAATCTGGTATACAACACTACCAGAAACAATCTCACGGTCAACATATGTTAGATGAACGCTCTTCTTCTTTATATGCCGTGTCCCATGAGGACGTAAGCGATTATGGCTCTCCACAACTTCCTGTCCGTTGTAGCACTTAATAAACTTTGTCTTTCTGTTATTTCTCTTAAGCCCTGTTCCACCATCCATTTACTCGAGCTCACTAAATATGCTATGCTTTGTCCCCCTTACCCTCTATCTGTCCCGTGAGTATCAAATTTTCCAAGTCCTCCTTCCTCATTATGCGCCCTAGAAGTTTCAAATGTCTCTTCCTTTTTGTTTCCATTTTCTCTAAAACTTCGTCGTTGCTCACATGCTCGGTCCACGGTATCCTCAGCATCCTTTTGTAGAGCTAGATTTCTGTTGCTTCAGTCTCCTCTTGCTCTTATTGTTTCATATTAACTGATGAACACGCAATAATGATTTAAGAATCCGAAAGAGAAAAATCCCATATACACAGAGGCAAAAATATGTTATATGTATCAAGAATGACAGCTATTGTCTCATAACAGCTATGAAGCTATAGTCAAAGAAATCAAAAAGTTATTTTTTGTTTAATCATTTTATCTCATGTAAGACAGTAATGCCACTAAGACAAAAAGGGTTTTCTGAGTATGAAACAGTAAACCCTTTTATAAGATAAAAGAGAATCATTATTAAGGATAAAAAATACTAGTAGTCCGTCCTGGAGTACTTCATTTTGAATGCTGCAGTTATAGTCAAAAAGTAAGATTTGAATGATTTTAATAAAGGCCAAATTGTTATCGCTAGAAGACTTGGTTATAGAGAATCCAAAATAGGACGACTTGTCGAATACACATTGTGAATAGTGGACTCTCCACACACCTATTGATAGTGATTCTAGGTGGGTCAACCTTTGACAAGGCATTGGACGGTCAAAATTCATTGATGCGAGAAGTGAATAGAAGCGTCCTCGCTAACTATACGCCAACAGATCGCTTTAATCAAGATGAAAGAATACATAATTACACTTCTTGTGTTTGGAATAGTATTATCCACGCAAAACAATTCCAGTCGTCAAAATAATTTTCAATGACACGCGAACGCCGTAACTGGACCTTGTATCATTAGAATATAGTCACTTAGTCTTATAAGTTTCGCATTCCCTTGACTATTCTTGGCTGCGGGATATGTGTGCGTCTTTATCCTAGAGAACTGATGGCTTCAGGATAAACTGTGCGAAAATAAGAAGTTGCTAAGCAACATTTTGCTGAGAAACACTTAGTTTTGTAAAAAATCATATAGAAAATACTTAGTCATATACCAACAATATCAACATCATGAAGACAAGACCAACCCCCTTCGTAAAAACAGTCTCCTATAATGACAATGGAATCCTTTATCAGAACAAGGTAACCTGCTATAATGCACAAGTTGTTTGGGGATGGTTTATGGAATACGAAGATTTTACTGAATTTGTTTGGTCACCTAATCAAAAACCCATTGAACTCTCATGAGTTATGTCATTCATATTGATGGAATTTGGTCATATAACATCAACATCATAAAAACAAGGTCAACCCTTCATGGCAATAGGTTTCTATAATAATAATGGCATCTTTGAGCAAGACAAGTTACCCTGCTATACTACATAACTTCTTTGGGAATGGTTTGAGAATATGAAAATTTCACTGAATTGGTTTGTTCCCCTAACTCCCTAGATCTAAATCCCATTGAACAGTCATGAGTCATGTTATCCATATGATAGGTACTTAGTCATATACCACCAACATCGTAATCATGAAGACAAGGTCAACTCCATAAGGACAAAAATCTTCTACAATGGCAACGGCATCTTTTAGCAAAAACACCCCAGATCTAAATCCCTTAGGATTTATTGAATCAAAAGTTTATCTCTGAAGAGTTAACACTGCGTGACTTGTAGCAGTTAAAAGATATTCTGTTAAGATTACCATATTCCAAAGAAAAGCTTTACAGATTTTGCTGGGTTCAGGCCTAATTCAATAAGAAGTCTTTTGTGGAACCAATGCCTTAGTAAGTAAGCAGGTATGTTGTTTTTGCTCACACAATGTAAAATGCAAATACGAAAAAGAAATAAATATTTCTGCCACAGTATAAAAATGACATAGAATCAAAACAGAAAATTGTATTCAATGAAACTTTAAAGATGACCTTATTATAAAGGAAAGTTAGTGTTGCATTGTTTACAACATTCTATGTAATAAGGAATTCACATTTACAATATATATATATATATATATATATATATATATATATATATATATATATATATATATATATTTTTTTTTTCTTCGCGGTTGCAAAATATGTTGATAATTAATTCCATGATAAATGCAACAATAAAAGAATGTCAAAACTTTTAAAAATAATGTTTATATATGACATGATGTCCAGTTTCCATTAGCATTCCTGAAATATATGGTAAAAATGAAAATTCACAACACAAGTAACAAAAACATTGATTTTCATGAAAACAAAGACGTGTGATGTTCGTATTCAATACCTCTTGCCAATTTCGTATTTTAACTAATAATATTTAAAAGATGTTTTTCGGAAGATAAACTGATTAATCCTATGGTTTTAATAAATATTTTCAATAACAAATAAACACTATCATTTCAATTTACAAATTATATAATCAATTTACCTTCTGTGATTTCAATCATTTCTTAATCGTTGTTTTCTTTTAGATTATTGAATATTGCAAACGAGTAATTATGTTTAGTCACAAAGTCCGAAAATCATATTTATATGTCTGATACATTTTAGAATTGATTCACCTTTTGGAAAAGAGATTTTGAGTTCTATACAAATATCTAGTAATAAGGAATTCTTAGTCGAAATAAAAATACAATTTATTGTGTACAATGATACCAGTTGAACAGAAAAATGATTTGTATACCTGAGATACTGAAAAGTACTTAGATCGACTCACATCCAAAAATCTGACCAAATGACCAAACATCATAATTTCATTTCAGTGAATGCTTTCTTGGTTGAGCAGATAACTTTTCAGTACACACACATAGGTTTATATATATATATATATATATATATATATATATATATATATATAGTAGTACTTGCTTGAAAAAATCTTGGGTATTTCAGCTTGTAGTAGACCCAACCAGTAGCGAAGGAAAAATGAGGAATAAAAAAAGAAAAGAACTAAGAAGATGAAATTGAGGTGAAAACAATCATCCAGAGTTCAAGCTCAGAGTCCAAAGAAGAAATCCTCCAAAACGAGTAAAAGTAACTACAAAAAGTGCTCAATGCACAAAGTAGAGCAAACCTAATATCAACCTAAACTCTTTAGGTTTATATATATATAGTAGTACTTGCTTGAAAAAATCTTGGGTATTTCAGCTTGTAGTAGAACCAACCAGTAGCGAAGGAAAAATGAGGAATAAAAAAAGAAAAGAACTAAGAAGATGAAATTGAGGTGAAAACAATCATCCAGAGTTCAAGCTCAGAGTCCAAAGAAGAAATCCTCCAAAACGAGTAAAAGTAACTACAAAAAGTGCTCAATGCACAAAGTAGAGCAAACCTAATATCAACCTAAACTCTTTAGGTTTATATATATATAGTAGTACTTGCTTGAAAAAAATCTTGGCTATTTCAGCTTGTAGTAGACCCAACCAGTAGCGAAGGAAAAATGAGGAATAAAAAAAGAAAAGAACTAAGAAGATGAAATTGAGGTGAAAACAATCATCCAGAGTTCAAGCTCAGAGTCCAAAGAAGAAATCCTCCAAAACGAGTAAAAGTAACTAGGAAAAGTGCTCAATACACAAAGTAGAGCAAACCTAATATAAACCTAAACTCTTTAGGTTTATATATATATATAGTAGTACTTGCTTGAAAAAAATCTTGGCTATTTCAGCTTGTAGTAGACCCAACCAGTAGCGAAGGAAAAATGAGGAATAAAAAAAGAAAAGAACTAAGAAGATGAAATTGAGGTGAAAACAATCATCCAGAGGTCAAGCTCAGAGTCCAAAGAAGAAATCCTCCAAAACGAGTAAAAGTAACTAGGAAAAGTGCTCAATACACAAAGTAGAGCAAACCTAATATAAACCTAAACTCTTTAGGTTTATATATATATAGTAGTACTTGCTTGAAAAAAATCTTGGCTATTTCAGCTTGTAGTAGACCCAACCAGTAGCGAAGGAAAAATGAGGAATAAAAAAAGAAAAGAACTAAGAAGATGAAATTGAGGTGAAAACAATCATCCAGAGTTCAAGCTCAGAGTCCAAAGAAGAAATCCTCCAAAACGAGTAAAAGTAACTAGGAAAAGTGCTCAATACACAAAGTAGAGCAAACCTAATATAAACCTAAACTCTTTAGGTTTATATATATATATAGTAGTACTTGCTTGAAAAAAATCTTGGCTATTTCAGCTTGTAGTAGACCCAACCAGTAGCGAAGGAAAAATGAGGAATAAAAAAAGAAAAGAACTAAGAAGATGAAATTGAGGTGAAAACAATCATCCAGAGTTCAAGCTCAGAGTCCAAAGAAGAAATCCTCCAAAACGAGTAAAAGTAACTAGGAAAAGTGCTCAATACACAAAGTAGAGCAAACCTAATATAAACCTAAACTCTTTAGGTTTATATATATATATAGTAGTACTTGCTTGAAAAAATCTTGGGTATTTCAGCTTGTAGTAGACCCAACCAGTAGCGAAGGAAAAATGAGGAATAAAAAAAGAAAAGAACTAAGAAGATGAAATTGAGGTGAAAACAATCATCCAGAGTTCAAGCTCAGAGTCCAAAGAAGAAATCCTCCAAAACGAGTAAAAGTAACTAGGAAAAGTGCTCAATACACAAAGTAGAGCAAACCTAATATAAACCTAAACTCTTTAGGTTTATATATATATATAGTAGTACTTGCTTGAAAAAAATCTTGGCTATTTCAGCTTGTAGTAGACCCAACCAGTAGCGAAGGAAAAATGAGGAATAAAAAAAGAAAAGAACTAAGAAGATGAAATTGAGGTGAAAACAATCATCCAGAGTTCAAGCTCAGAGTCCAAAGAAGAAATCCTCCAAAACGAGTAAAAGTAACTAGGAAAAGTGCTCAATACACAAAGTAGAGCAAACCTAATATAAACCTAAACTCTTTAGGTTTATATATATATATAGTAGTACTTGCTTGAAAAAAATCTTGGCTATTTCAGCTTGTAGTAGACCCAACCAGTAGCGAAGGAAAAATGAGGAATAAAAAAAGAAAAGAACTAAGAAGATGAAATTGAGGTGAAAACAATCATCCAGAGTTCAAGCTCAGAGTCCAAAGAAGAAATCCTCCAAAACGAGTAAAAGTAACTAGGAAAAGTGCTCAATACACAAAGTAGAGCAAACCTAATATAAACCTAAACTCTTTAGGTTTATATATATATAGTAGTACTTGCTTGAAAAAATCTTGGGTATTTCAGCTTGTAGTAGACCCAACCAGTACCGATGGAAAAATGAGGAATAAAAAAAGAAAAGAACTAAGAAGATGAAATTGAGGTGAAAACAATCATCCAGAGTTCAAGCTCAGAGTCCAAAGAAGAAATCCTCCAAAACGAGTAAAAGTAACTAGGAAAAGTGCTCAATACACAAAGTAGAGCAAACCTAATATAAACCTAAACTCTTTAGGTTTATATATATATAGTAGTACTTGCTTGAAAAAATCTTGGGTATTTCAGCTTGTAGTAGACCCAACCAGTACCGATGGAAAAATGAGGAATAAAAAAAGAAAAGAACTAAGAAGATGAAATTGAGGTGAAAACAATCATCCAGAGTTCAAGCTCAGAGTCCAAAGAAGAAATCCTCCAAAACGAGTAAAAGTAACTAGGAAAAGTGCTCAATACACAAAGTAGAGCAAACCTAATATAAACCTAAACTCTTTAGGTTTATATATATATAGTAGTACTTGCTTGAAAAAATCTTGGGTATTTCAGCTTGTAGTAGACCCAACCAGTACCGATGGAAAAATGAGGAATAAAAAAAGAAAAGAACTAAGAAGATGAAATTGAGGTGAAAACAATCATCCAGAGTTCAAGCTCAGAGTCCAAAGAAGAAATCCTCCAAAACGAGTAAAAATAACTAGGAAAAGTGCTCAATACACAAAGTAGAGCAAACCTAATATCAACCTAAACTCTTTAGGTTTATATATATATAGTAGTACTTGCTTGAAAAAATCTTGGGTATTTCAGCTTGTAGTAGACCCAACCAGTAGCGAAGGAAAAATGAGGAATAAAAAAAGAAAAGAACTAAGAAGATGAAATTGAGGTGAAAACAATCATCCAGAGTTCAAGCTCAGAGTCCAAAGAAGAAATCCTCCAAAACGAGTAAAAGTAACTAGGAAAAGTGCTCAATACACAAAGTAGAGCAAACCTAATATAAACCTAAACTCTTTAGGTTTATATATATATATAGTAGTACTTGCTTGAAAAAAATCTTGGCTATTTCAGCTTGTAGTAGACCCAACCAGTAGCGAAGGAAAAATGAGGAATAAAAAGAGAAAAGAACTAAGAAGATGAAATTGAGGTGAAAACAATCATCCAGAGTTCAAGCTCAGAGTCCAAAGAAGAAATCCTCCAAAACGAGTAAAAGTAACTAGGAAAAGTGCTCAATACACAAAGTAGAGCAAACCTAATATAAACCTAAACTCTTTAGGTTTATATATATATATAGTAGTACTTGCTTGAAAAAAATCTTGGCTATTTCAGCTTGTAGTAGACCCAACCAGTAGCGAAGGAAAAATGAGGAATAAAAAAAGAAAAGAACTAAGAAGATGAAATTGAGGTGAAAACAATCATCCAGAGTTCAAGCTCAGAGTCCAAAGAAGAAATCCTCCAAAACGAGTAAAAATAACTAGGAAAAGTGCTCAATACACAAAGTAGAGCAAACCTAATATAAACCTAAACTCTTTAGGTTTATATATATATATATAGTAGTACTTGCTTGAAAAAATCTTGGGTATTTCAGCTTGTAGTAGACCCAACCAGTAGCGAAGGAAAAATGAGGAATAAAAAAAGAAAAGAACTAAGATGAAATTGAGGTGAAAACAATCATCCAGAGTTCAAGCTCAGAGTCCAAAGAAGAAATCCTCCAAAACGAGTAAAAATAACTAGGAAAAGTGCTCAATACACAAAGTAGAGCAAACCTAATATCAACCTAAACTCTTTAGGTTTATATATATATATAGTAGTACTTGCTTGAAAAAATCTTGGCTATTTCAGCTTGTAGTAGACCCAACCAGTAGCGAAGGAAAAATGAGGAATAAAAAAAGAAAAGAACTAAGAAGATGAAATTGAGGTGAAAACAATCATCCAGAGTTCAAGCTCAGAGTCCAAAGAAGAAATCCTCCAAAACGAGTAAAAATAACTAGGAAAAGTGCTCAATACACAAAGTAGAGCAAACCTAATATAAACCTAAACTCTTTAGGTTTATATATATATATAGTAGTACTTGCTTGAAAAAATCTTGGGTATTTCAGCTTGTAGTAGACCCAACCAGTAGCGAAGGAAAAATGAGGAATAAAAAAAGAAAAGAACTAAGATGAAATTGAGGTGAAAACAATCATCCAGAGTTCAAGCTCAGAGTCCAAAGAAGAAATCCTCCAAAACGAGTAAAAATAACTAGGAAAAGTGCTCAATACACAAAGTAGAGCAAACCTAATATCAACCTAAACTCTTTAGGTTTATATATATATATAGTAGTACTTGCTTGAAAAAATCTTGGCTATTTCAGCTTGTAGTAGACCCAACCAGTAGCGAAGGAAAAATGAGGAATAAAAAAAGAAAAGAACTAAGAAGATGAAATTGAGGTGAAAACAATCATCCAGAGTTCAAGCTCAGAGTCCAAAGAAGAAATCCTCCAAAACGAGTAAAAATAACTAGGAAAAGTGCTCAATACACAAAGTAGAGCAAACCTAATATAAACCTAAACTCTTTAGGTTTATATATATATATATAGTAGTACTTGCTTGAAAAAATCTTGGCTATTTCAGCTTGTAGTAGACCCAACCAGTAGCGAAGGAAAAATGAGGAATAAAAAAAGAAAAGAACTAAGAAGATGAAATTGAGGTGAAAACAATCATCCAGAGTTCAAGCTCAGAGTCCAAAGAAGAAATCCTCCAAAACGAGTAAAAGTAACTACGAAAAGTGCTCAATACACAAAGTAGAGCAAACCTACTAACAACCTAAACTCTTTAGGTTTATATATATATAGTAGTACTTGCTTGAAAAAATCTTGGGTATTTCAGCTTGTAGTAGACCCAACCAGTAGCGAAGGAAAAATGAGGAATAAAAAAAGAAAAGAACTAAGAAGATGAAATTGAGGTGAAAACAATCATCCAGAGTTCAAGCTCAGAGTCCAAAGAAGAAATCCTCCAAAACGAGTAAAAGTAACTAGGAAAAGTGCTCAATACACAAAGTAGAGCAAACCTAATATCAACCTAAACTCTTTAGGTTTATATATATATATAGTAGTACTTGCTTGAAAAAATCTTGGGTATTTCAGCTTGTAGTAGACCCAACCAGTAGCGAAGGAAAAATGAGGAATAAAAAAAGAAAAGAACTAAGAAGATGAAATTGAGGTGAAAACAATCATCCAGAGTTCAAGCTCAGAGTCCAAAGAAGAAATCCTCCAAAACGAGTAAAAATAACTAGGAAAAGTGCTCAATACACAAAGTAGAGCAAACCTAATATAAACCTAAACTCTTTAGGTTTATATATATATATATAGTAGTACTTGCTTGAAAAAATCTTGGCTATTTCAGCTTGTAGTAGACCCAACCAGTAGCGAAGGAAAAATGAGGAATAAAAAAAGAAAAGAACTAAGAAGATGAAATTGAGGTGAAAACAATCATCCAGAGTTCAAGCTCAGAGTCCAAAGAAGAAATCCTCCAAAACGAGTAAAAGTAACTAGGAAAAGTGCTCAATACACAAAGTAGAGCAAACCTAATATAAACCTAAACTCTTTAGGTTTATATATATATATAGTAGTACTTGCTTGAAAAAAATCTTGGCTATTTCAGCTTGTAGTAGACCCAACCAGTACCGATGGAAAAATGAGGAATAAAAAAAGAAAAGAACTAAGAAGATGAAATTGAGGTGAAAACAATCATCCAGAGTTCAAGCTCAGAGTCCAAAGAAGAAATCCTCCAAAACGAGTAAAAGTAACTAGGAAAAGTGCTCAATACACAAAGTAGAGCAAACCTAATATCAACCTAAACTCTTTAGGTTTATATATATATAGTAGTACTTGCTTGAAAAAATCTTGGGTATTTCAGCTTGTAGTAGACCCAACCAGTAGCGAAGGAAAAATGAGGAATAAAAAAAAGAAAAGAACTAAGAAGATGAAATTGAGGTGAAAACAATCATCCAGAGTTCAAGCTCAGAGTCCAAAGAAGAAATCCTCCAAAACGAGTAAAAATAACTAGGAAAAGTGCTCAATACACAAAGTAGAGCAAACCTAATATAAACCTAAACTCTTTAGGTTTATATATATATATATAGTAGTACTTGCTTGAAAAAATCTTGGCTATTTCAGCTTGTAGTAGACCCAACCAGTAGCGAAGGAAAAATGAGGAATAAAAAAAGAAAAGAACTAAGACGATGAAATTGAGGTGAAAACAATCATCCAGAGTTCAAGCTCAGAGTCCAAAGAAGAAATCCTCCAAAACGAGTAAAAGTAACTAGGAAAAGTGCTCAATACACAAAGTAGAGCAAACCTAATATAAACCTAAACTCTTTAGGTTTATATATATATATAGTAGTACTTGCTTGAAAAAATCTTGGCTATTTCAGCTTGTAGTAGACCCAACCAGTAGCAAAGGAAAAATGAGGAATAAAAAAAGAAAAGAACTAAGAAGATGAAATTGAGGTGAAAACAATCATCCAGAGTTCAAGCTCAGAGTCCAAAGAAGAAATCCTCCAAAACGAGTAAAAGTAACTAGGAAAAGTGCTCAATACACAAAGTAGAGCAAACCTAATATAAACCTAAACTCTTTAGGTTTATATATATATATAGTAGTACTTGCTTGAAAAAATCTTGGCTATTTCAGCTTGTAGTAGAACCAACCAGTAGCGAAGGAAAAATGAGGAATAAAAAAAGAAAAGAACTAAGAAGATGAAATTGAGGTGAAAAAAATCATCCAGAGTTCAAGCTCAGAGTCCAAAGAAGAAATCCTCCAAAACGAGTAAAAATAACTAGGAAAAGTGCTCAATACACAAAGTAGAGCAAACCTAATATCAACCTAAACTCTTTAGGTTTATATATATATATAGTAGTACTTGCTTGAAAAAATCTTGGCTATTTCAGCTTGTAGTAGACCCAACCAGTAGCGAAGGAAAAATGAGGAATAAAAAAAGAAAAGAACTAAGAAGATGAAATTGAGGTGAAAACAATCATCCAGAGTTCAAGCTCAGAGTCCAAAGAAGAAATCCTCCAAAACGAGTAAAAGTAACTAGGAAAAGTGCTCAATACACAAAGTAGAGCAAACCTAATATCAACCTAAACTCTTTAGGTTTATATATATATAGTAGTACTTTCTTGAAAAAATCTTGGGTATTTCAGCTTGTAGTAGACCCAACCAGTAGCGAAGGAAAAATGAGGAATAAAAAAAGAAAAGAACTAAGAAGATGAAATTGAGGTGAAAACAATCATCCAGAGTTCAAGCTCAGAGTCCAAAGAAGAAATCCTCCAAAACGAGTAAAAGTAACTAGGAAAAGTGCTCAATACACAAAGTAGAGCAAACCTAATATAAACCTAAACTCTTTAGGTTTATATATATATAGTAGTACTTGCTTGAAAAAATCTTGGGTATTTCAGCTTGTAGTAGACCCAACCAGTAGCGAAGGAAAAATGAGGAATAAAAAAAAGAAAAGAACTAAGAAGATGAAATTGAGGTGAAAACAATCATCCAGAGTTCAAGCTCAGAGTCCAAAGAAGAAATCCTCCAAAACGAGTAAAAGTAACTAGGAAAAGTGCTCAATACACAAAGTAGAGCAAACCTAATATCAACCTAAACTCTTTAGGTTTATATATATATATAGTAGTACTTGCTTGAAAAAATCTTGGGTATTTCAGCTTGTAGTAGACCCAACCAGTAGCGAAGGAAAAATGAGGAATAAAAAAAGAAAAGAACTAAGAAGATAAAATTGAGGTGAAAACAATCATCCAGAGTTCAAGCTCAGAGTCCAAAGAAGAAATCCTCCAAAACGAGTAAAAGTAACTAGGAAAAGTGCTCAATACACAAAGTAGAGCAAACCTAATATAAACCTAAACTCTTTAGGTTTATATATATATATAGTAGTACTTGCTTGAAAAAATCTTGGCTATTTCAGCTTGTAGTAGACCCAACCAGTAGCGAAGGAAAAATGAGGAATAAAAAAAGAAAAGAACTAAGAAGATGAAATTGAGGTGAAAACAATCATCCAGAGTTCAAGCTCAGAGTCCAAAGAAGAAATCCTCCAAAACGAGTAAAAGTAACTAGGAAAAGTGCTCAATACACAAAGTAGAGCAAACCTAATATCAACCTAAACTCTTTAGGTTTATATATATATAGTAGTACTTGCTTGAAAAAATCTTGGGTATTTCAGCTTGTAGTAGACCCAACCAGTAGCAAAGGAAAAATGAGGAATAAAAAAAGAAAAGAACTAAGAAGATGAAATTGAGGTGAAAACAATCATCCAGAGTTCAAGCTCAGAGTCCAAAGAAGAAATCCTCCAAAACGAGTAAAAGTAACTAGGAAAAGTGCTCAATACACAAAGTAGAGCAAACCTAATATCAACCTAAACTCTTTAGGTTTATATATATATAGTAGTACTTGCTTGAATAAATCTTGGGTATTTCAGCTTGTAGTAGACCCAACCAGTACCGATGGAAAAATGAGGAATAAAAAAAGAAAAGAACTAAGAAGATGAAATTGAGGTGAAAACAATCATCCAGAGTTCAAGCTCAGAGTCCAAAGAAGAAATCCTCCAAAACGAGTAAAAGTAACTAGGAAAAGTGCTCAATACACAAAGTAGAGCAAACCTAATATCAACCTAAACTCTTTAGGTTTATATATATATATAGTAGTACTTGCTTGAAAAAATCTTGGCTATTTCAGCTTGTAGTAGACCCAACCAGTAGCGAAGGAAAAATGAGGAATAAAAAAAGAAAAGAACTAAGAAGATGAAATTGAGGTGAAAACAATCATCCAGAGTTCAAGCTCAGAGTCCAAAGAAGAAATCCTCCAAAACGAGTAAAAGTAACTAGGAAAAGTGCTCAATACACAAAGTAGAGCAAACCTAATATCAACCTAAACTCTTTAGGTTTATATATATATAGTAGTACTTGCTTGAATAAATCTTGGGTATTTCAGCTTGTAGTAGACCCAACCAGTACCGATGGAAAAATGAGGAATAAAAAAAGAAAAGAACTAAGAAGATGAAATTGAGGTGAAAACAATCATCCAGAGTTCAAGCTCAGAGTCCAAAGAAGAAATCCTCCAAAACGAGTAAAAGTAACTAGGAAAAGTGCTCAATACACAAAGTAGAGCAAACCTAATATCAACCTAAACTCTTTAGGTTTATATATATATAGTAGTACTTGCTTGAATAAATCTTGGGTATTTCAGCTTGTAGTAGACCCAACCAGTACCGATGGAAAAATGAGGAATAAAAAAAGAAAAGAACTAAGAAGATGAAATTGAGGTGAAAACAATCATCCAGAGTTCAAGCTCAGAGTCCAAAGAAGAAATCCTCCAAAACGAGTAAAAGTAACTAGGAAAAGTGCTCAATACACAAAGTAGAGCAAACCTAATATCAACCTAAACTCTTTAGGTTTATATATATATAGTAGTACTTGCTTGAATAAATCTTGGGTATTTCAGCTTGTAGTAGACCCAACCAGTACCGATGGAAAAATGAGGAATAAAAAAAGAAAAGAACTAAGAAGATGAAATTGAGGTGAAAACAATCATCCAGAGTTCAAGCTCAGAGTCCAAAGAAGAAATCCTCCAAAACGAGTAAAAATAACTAGGAAAAGTGCTCAATACACAAAGTAGAGCAAACCTAATATCAACCTAAACTCTTTAGGTTTATATATATATATAGTAGTACTTGCTTGAAAAAATCTTGGCTATTTCAGCTTGTAGTAGACCCAACCAGTAGCGAAGGAAAAATGAGGAATAAAAAAAGAAAAGAACTAAGAAGATGAAATTGAGGTGAAAACAATCATCCAGAGTTCAAGCTCAGAGTCCAAAGAAGAAATCCTCCAAAACGAGTAAAAGTAACTAGGAAAAGTGCTCAATACACAAAGTAGAGCAAACCTAATATCAACCTAAACTCTTTAGGTTTATATATATATAGTAGTACTTTCTTGAAAAAATCTTGGGTATTTCAGCTTGTAGTAGACCCAACCAGTAGCGAAGGAAAAATGAGGAATAAAAAAAGAAAAGAACTAAGAAGATGAAATTGAGGTGAAAACAATCATCCAGAGTTCAAGCTCAGAGTCCAAAGAAGAAATCCTCCAAAACGAGTAAAAGTAACTAGGAAAAGTGCTCAATACACAAAGTAGAGCAAACCTAATATAAACCTAAACTCTTTAGGTTTATATATATATAGTAGTACTTGCTTGAAAAAATCTTGGCTATTTCAGCTTGTAGTAGACCCAACCAGTAGCGAAGGAAAAATGAGGAATAAAAAAAAGAAAAGAACTAAGAAGATGAAATTGAGGTGAAAACAATCATCCAGAGTTCAAGCTCAGAGTCCAAAGAAGAAATCCTCCAAAACGAGTAAAAGTAACTAGGAAAAGTGCTCAATACACAAAGTAGAGCAAACCTAATATCAACCTAAACTCTTTAGGTTTATATATATATATAGTAGTACTTGCTTGAAAAAATCTTGGCTATTTCAGCTTGTAGTAGACCCAACCAGTAGCGAAGGAAAAATGAGGAATAAAAAAAGAAAAGAACTAAGAAGATGAAATTGAGGTGAAAACAATCATCCAGAGTTCAAGCTCAGAGTCCAAAGAAGAAATCCTCCAAAACGAGTAAAAGTAACTAGGAAAAGTGCTCAATACACAAAGTAGAGCAAACCTAATATCAACCTAAACTCTTTAGGTTTATATATATATAGTAGTACTTGCTTGAAAAAATCTTGGGTATTTCAGCTTGTAGTAGACCCAACCAGTAGCAAAGGAAAAATGAGGAATAAAAAAAGAAAAGAACTAAGAAGATGAAATTGAGGTGAAAACAATCATCCAGAGTTCAAGCTCAGAGTCCAAAGAAGAAATCCTCCAAAACGAGTAAAAGTAACTAGGAAAAGTGCTCAATACACAAAGTAGAGCAAACCTAATATCAACCTAAACTCTTTAGGTTTATATATATATATAGTAGTACTTGCTTGAAAAAATCTTGGCTATTTCAGCTTGTAGTAGACCCAACCAGTAGCGAAGGAAAAATGAGGAATAAAAAAAGAAAAGAACTAAGAAGATGAAATTGAGGTGAAAACAATCATCCAGAGTTCAAGCTCAGAGTCCAAAGAAGAAATCCTCCAAAACGAGTAAAAGTAACTAGGAAAAGTGCTCAATACACAAAGTAGAGCAAACCTAATATCAACCTAAACTCTTTAGGTTTATATATATATAGTAGTACTTGCTTGAATAAATCTTGGGTATTTCAGCTTGTAGTAGACCCAACCAGTACCGATGGAAAAATGAGGAATAAAAAAAGAAAAGAACTAAGAAGATGAAATTGAGGTGAAAACAATCATCCAGAGTTCAAGCTCAGAGTCCAAAGAAGAAATCCTCCAAAACGAGTAAAAGTAACTAGGAAAAGTGCTCAATACACAAAGTAGAGCAAACCTAATATCAACCTAAACTCTTTAGGTTTATATATATATAGTAGTACTTGCTTGAATAAATCTTGGGTATTTCAGCTTGTAGTAGACCCAACCAGTACCGATGGAAAAATGAGGAATAAAAAAAGAAAAGAACTAAGAAGATGAAATTGAGGTGAAAACAATCATCCAGAGTTCAAGCTCAGAGTCCAAAGAAGAAATCCTCCAAAACGAGTAAAAGTAACTAGGAAAAGTGCTCAATACACAAAGTAGAGCAAACCTAATATCAACCTAAACTCTTTAGGTTTATATATATATAGTAGTACTTGCTTGAATAAATCTTGGGTATTTCAGCTTGTAGTAGACCCAACCAGTACCGATGGAAAAATGAGGAATAAAAAAAGAAAAGAACTAAGAAGATGAAATTGAGGTGAAAACAATCATCCAGAGTTCAAGCTCAGAGTCCAAAGAAGAAATCCTCCAAAACGAGTAAAAGTAACTAGGAAAAGTGCTCAATACACAAAGTAGAGCAAACCTAATATCAACCTAAACTCTTTAGGTTTATATATATATAGTAGTACTTGCTTGAATAAATCTTGGGTATTTCAGCTTGTAGTAGACCCAACCAGTACCGATGGAAAAATGAGGAATAAAAAAAGAAAAGAACTAAGAAGATGAAATTGAGGTGAAAACAATCATCCAGAGTTCAAGCTCAGAGTCCAAAGAAGAAATCCTCCAAAACGAGTAAAAGTAACTAGGAAAAGTGCTCAATACACAAAGTAGAGCAAACCTAATATCAACCTAAACTCTTTAGGTTTATATATATATATAGTAGTACTTGCTTGAAAAAATCTTGGGTATTTCAGCTTGTAGTAGACCCAACCAGTAGCGAAGGAAAAATGAGGAATAAAAAAAGAAAAGAACTAAGAAGATGAAATTGAGGTGAAAACAATCATCCAGAGTTCAAGCTCAGAGTCCAAAGAAGAAATCCTCCAAAACGAGTAAAAGTAACTAGGAAAAGTGCTCAATACACAAAGTAGAGCAAACCTAATATCAACCTAAACTCTTTAGGTTTATATATATATATAGTAGTACTTGCTTGAAAAAATCTTGGCTATTTCAGCTTGTAGTAGACCCAACCAGTAGCGAAGGAAAAATGAGGAATAAAAAAAGAAAAGAACTAAGAAGATGAAATTGAGGTGAAACAGAGTTCAAGCTCAGAGTCCAAAGAAGAAATCCTCCAAAACGAGTAAAAGTAACTAGGAAAAGTGCTCAATACACAAAGTAGAGCAAACCTAATATCAACCTAAACTCTTTAGGTTTATATATATATAGTAGTACTTGCTTGAAAAAATCTTGGGTATTTCAGCTTGTAGTAGACCCAACCAGTAGCGAAGGAAAAATGAGGAATAAAAAAAGAAAAGAACTAAGAAGATGAAATTGAGGTGAAAACAATCATCCAGAGTTCAAGCACAGAGTCCAAAGAAGAAATCCTCCAAAACGAGTAAAAGTAACTAGGAAAAGTGCTCAATACACAAAGTAGAGCAAACCTAATATCAACCTAAACTCTTTAGGTTTATATATATATAGTAGTACTTGCTTGAAAAAATCTTGGGTATTTCAGCTTGTAGTAGACCCAACCAGTAGCGAAGGAAAAATGAGGAATAAAAAAAGAAAAGAACTAAGAAGATGAAATTGAGGTGAAAACAATCATCCAGAGTTCAAGCTCAGAGTCCAAAGAAGAAATCCTCCAAAACGAGTAAAAGTAACTAGGAAAAGTGCTCAATACACAAAGTAGAGCAAACCTAATATCAACCTAAACTCTTTAGGTTTATATATATATAGTAGTACTTGCTTGAAAAAATCTTGGGTATTTCAGCTTGTAGTAGACCCAACCAGTAGCGAAGGAAAAATGAGGAATAAAAAAAGAAAAGAACTAAGAAGATGAAATTGAGGTGAAAACAATCATCCAGAGTTCAAGCTCAGAGTCCAAAGAAGAAATCCTCCAAAACGAGTAAAAGTAACTAGGAAAAGTGCTCAATACACAAAGTAGAGCAAACCTAATATCAACCTAAACTCTTTAGGTTTATATATATATAGTAGTACTTGCTTGAAAAAATCTTGGGTATTTCAGCTTGTAGTAGACCCAACCAGTAGCGAAGGAAAAATGAGGAATAAAAAAAGAAAAGAACTAAGAAGATGAAATTGAGGTGAAAACAATCATCCAGAGTTCAAGCTCAGAGTCCAAAGAAGAAATCCTCAAAAACGAGTAAAAGTAACTAGGAAAAGTGCTCAATACACAAAGTAGAGCAAACCTAATATCAACCTAAACTCTTTAGGTTTATATATATATAGTAGTACTTGCTTGAAAAAATCTTGGGTATTTCAGCTTGTAGTAGACCCAACCAGTAGCGAAGGAAAAATGAGGAATAAAAAAAAGAAAAGAACTAAGAAGATGAAATTGAGGTGAAAACAATCATCCAGAGGTCAAGCTCAGAGTCCAAAGAAGAAATCCTCCAAAACGAGTAAAAGTAACTAGGAAAAGTGCTCAATACACAAAGTAGAGCAAACCTAATATCAACCTAAACTCTTTAGGTTATATATATATATATATATATATATATATATATATATATATATATATATATATATATATATATATATATATATATATATATATATATATATATATGTAGGTAGAAAAAAGTGACTGTTGATATGATAGTGAGGGTCACAAAGCTCTCCTTGGAGTACCCAATCAGGTTTACTTCCACTTCTGTTTGTGGTGGTGGTTACTACATGCCAGCCTTTAATTAAACATACAATAAATATATAGAAAAAATATTTTAATATCTTCTATTCTGAATCAAGTTTGTTTGTAATTTTTTTAACATGGCATCATTTTTTAAATGAAGCTTTTTAAAAATAATATAATTATTATTCCTTTTATTTTAGGCATCAAGAAATATTAATTTTATATTCTTTACTTAAAGTTTATTTGATGCAGATGTTGCTATTCATTGTAAAGATATTATATAAGAGGACAATAATTAATTTTTTGCAGATGATCAATCAATGGCTACTTTTAGTTTTAGTGAATTAAAAACAGGATGTTCAGTACAATCCCTTACATGAGATCTAGGATAAGGTCAGTAATATACATGTAGTTAATAAAGGGTGTTTCATTAAGTCGGATTATATATTTTATAATGTAAGTGCACTGTTAATGATTTTACTATAGGAATGCGTTGAAAATCATGAAGAAAGGGATTGTCCATGGTCAGGAATTAATCTAAGCATTAATGATATAAGTATATTACATGTATAATATAAATACATTTCTAATGATTTTACTATAGAAAGGCATTGGAAATCAGGAAGAAAGTGATTATCAACAGTCAGGAATTAATGCAAGCATAAATAGGAATATTATATATAACGGATGTTACAATAACTTGGACTGATTTTAAATGTGAATTAAGTTTAAGCATCTAATGAAGTTTTTCTTTTTCTTTCAGATTTAGCAGACATTTGGGCGATATTATTTTTCACACATAATTGCCATGACTTAAATAACATTATCCAATAGGGAAATAAATAAATTTTCACCAATAACACTGATTTATTTACTGCTGACTTAGATCCGTCTTAATGAAACACCCTTGGGTGATTCATTAAGATGGATCTAAGAATGTCTAAATAAAAAAATAAAAAAAAATAAAAATAAAAATCTCTTTTGGATCATGTTATTTAAGTCATGGGAATTATGTGAAAAATAATATCGCCAAAATGTCTGCCAAATCTGAAAGAAAAAGAAAAAAATCATTAGATGCTTAAACTTAATTGACATTTAAAATTGGTCCAAGTAATTGGAACACCCCATATATATATATATATATATATATACATATATATACATATATATATATATATATACATATATATATATATATATACATATATATATATATATATATATATATATATATATATATATATATATATATAATCTGACATTATTTCCTATTACTGTAGAGAGTAGGTACCTTGTTATTTTTTATACTTGTAAAAAAATTATTATATATAAAGGGTGTTACAATAACTTTCAGATTTGGTGGACATTTTGTTGATATTATTTTTCACACATAAATGTCATGACATAAATAACATGATCCAGTAGAAAAATAAATAAATTTTCACCAATAACACTGATTTATTTACTGCTGACTTTGATCCGTCTTAATGAAACATCCTTGGGTATTTCATTAAGATGGATCTAAGAAAAAATCATTAGATGCTTATAGATCTAAAGAAAAAAATCATTAGATGCTTAAACTTAATTCACATTTAAAATCGGTCCAAGTTATTGGAACACCCTTTATATGCATTCTATTTCCACAAATTCTGATGTGATATGATACTTCACATGTACAGTGACTATATTTTCTTTGTATTAATAATACTCTCTTGAGTACATGAGCTGCCCAAAGTAGTGTAATTTTTGTTTCTCTGGGGCTGTCCTTACTGATCATCTTGTCTATGCTATTTTGTATCATATTAAGGTCTCCAATTATTACAGGTAAAACAGTAATTTTAAGGTGCCTATTATAGATATAGATAAATAAATAACGGTGCCTATTATAGATATAGTTAGGTGCCTATTATAGATATAGATAAATAAATAAAGGTGTCTATTATAGATATAGATAAGGTGCCTATTATAGAAATAGATAAATAAATAAAGGTATCTATTATGGATATAGATAAGGTGCCTATTATAGATATAGATACATAAATAAAGGTGCCTATTATAGATATAGATAGGTGCCTATTATAGATATAGATAAATAAATAAAGGTGCCTATTATAGATATAGACAAGGTGCCTATTATAGATATAGACAAGGTGCCTATTATAGATATAGATAAAGAAATAAAGGTGCCTATTATAGATATATAGATAAGATGCCTAGTATAGATATAGATAAATAAATAAAGGTGTCTAATGCCTATTATAGATATAGATAAATAAATAAAGGTGTCTATTATAGATATAGACAAGGTGCCTGTTATAGTTATAGATAAATAAATAATGGTGCCTATTATAGATATAGATAAGGTGCCTATTATAGATATAGATAATGATATGATAGAATAAACAGTAATTACAAGGTGCAACATTTTTTTCAATTCCAAAATTCTATATTTTTATTTATTTATCATTATTATTTTTTTAAATTTTCTAATGCTTTCTTTTTCATACTATCTTTTACTGGATCATAATCCAAGACCTGGGGTAAGACAATAAATACATGAACAAGTTCTTATGTTACTTTTCACTTACCATTTTTTTGAATTGATATTGATATTAATAACTGCTAATGGTATTTGTTCTCTATTGAAACTTTTAGTAATTGATGTAATGGAATAACCTGGGGACCCCTATGAATGATTAACTATAGGTAGTAAGTACCTATAAAGTCGACTGTCTATGAGAGACGGGGGAGACGTGAGAAGAGGAAGAGTGAGAGAGAGACGATGCAAGCACGTCTGACCTTCTAATTAGTGGCACTCACTACTAGATTGACCTGTGTGTATAACTATACCATATTTCATATTGTACTGGTTGTGTACAATAAATCTTTCTTCTATTATCCACCTGGTGTTAAGTGTTTATTCCCTTAGCACAGAATATAACAGTGGTGATGAGGATGTTTGAAACAGACTCACACCAATATAACAGTAATTATAAGTAAAAAATAATGATTCTAAACATCTTACTATGACTTAGTTACTTCAGTAAAATTTTGTAATAAAAGACTAATTATTATATCAGTATGGAGTATGAAGTGTGGTGGTACTAGTTGTAGTGGAGGAGATGGTGGTGGTTATGATGATGATGTAGCTATTACTGATGCTGTTGACTATGATGTTGGTATAATGAAAGATAGATTTTTTTTTTGTCATTTGCAGTAAAAAAATTTAAAAAAGTTAGTGGTGAATTTCAGTTATGCTAACATAGAAATGAAGATATAGACCAAGTAAATTTGGAAAAGACAAGAATTTAAAAAAAATATTTGACCCAGGACTGAAGAACATTGCAATGCCTCATGGGATAATGGGTAAGGTGTAAGAAGGAAGAAAGGATTAAATTGATAAGAAACTGTTGATGTTCATCTTGACCTTCTAGAATTAAAGCAAAGCAGGATCACTGATTTGCATTGGGAAACAAAGCTCATTGATGGCGAGGGTTAGAAATGGATTAGGATAATCCTTGAACACAAGATTAAGATTTCAGATTAAAAAAAAAAACAAGTGATGAGGTTCTTGCAAAATGTGCTGAGAGAACTTAATAACTTTGAAGTTGTTTTGTTACAAATGTGGAATTTTTTGCGTTTTATTTAAAAAAATTTTTTAAAAGTTTTTCTTTTTAGATTACTTGCATAGATCTGTATGTTGAGATGTATGTATGCATATATGGATGCATATGTATATATGTGTGTATCTATGAATATGCATATGTAAGTGCATATATGTGCATGTATATACATATCTTTCATATATATGGTTCTACATGTCATGTATAAACATCTATCTATATATATATGTGTATCTGTGTGTGTATTTCTGTGTGTTTGTATCTATCAGTTTATATATAGATATATATGTGTGTATGTGTGTCTGTGTGTTTGTATCTATCTATATATATATATAGGCATGTTTGAATGTGCATGCATGTGTTTGCATGCATGTGTTTGCATGCATACGCACGCATGTGTGTGTGTGTTTGTGTGTGTGTGTGTGTTTGTGTATGAAAAGTTTTTGCGTGTGTGTTTTTAATCCAATTGTAAGAATATATAAAATTTATGTTATTTTTTCTTAGATGCATAAAATTGCATGTGATATTCGAAGATCAGTCCTCCTATATGGTAGTGAATACTGGACAATCTCCTCACAGATGAAGAAGAGACTTGAAGCAATAGAAACAAAGAAAAGAGTACTGAACACTTACATAATATCAGTCCTCCTATACGGCAGTGAATGTTGGACAATCACCTCACAGATGAAGAAGAGACTTGAAGCAAAAGAAAAGAGTACTGAACTGTTACGTAATATCAGTCCTCCTATACAGCAGTGAATGCTGGACAATCACCTCACAAATGAAGAAGAGACTTGAAGCAAAAGAAAAGAGTACTGAACTGTTAAGTAATATCAGTCCTCCTATATGGCAGTGAATGCTGGACAATCACCTCACAAATGAAGAAGAGACTTGAAGCAAAAGAAAAGAGTACTGAACTGTTAAGTAATATCAGTCCTCCTATACAGCAGTGAATACTGGACAATCTCTTTACAGATGAAGAAGAGACATTAAACAACTGAAATGTAGTTCTACAGAAGGATGTTGAGAATATCATAGACGGAACATGTGACCAATGGCAAATTTTTAAAGAAAAGGATGAAAAAGGACCCTTATACTTAGCATCAAGAAGACATAGTTGAAATTTCTAGGACACATAATGAGGAAAGAGGGCTTGGGAAATTTTAAACTCACAAGACAGATTGAAGAGTGACAGAGGAAAACAACACATTTACCTCACTGGTGAGCTTGAGTAAATAGATGGTAGAGAAAGGTTCTGGACAGATAACAAAAAGTTTATTAAAAGGTACAAAGGACAGGAATTTGTGGGGAGCCATGATTGACTATGGTATGAAGGGACACTTCAATAGAAGAAGATGGCATCAAAAATACTGATAGTGAGAGCACTAATTCCAGAAGTGTGCAAATCAAGCAGATCTACAAAAGAAACAGCAGTACTTTGGTAAATTTCATTATTGGTACTATCAATGATTTTTGCAACATTAGTAAAATATAGAGAAATAGTAATATATATATATATAAATTCATCTTCTCTGCTGTGCACCAACAGCTTCAGGGTAAAATTTCTGACGCGAATTCAGACGGTTTTCGATTCTAGCCAGAGGCAACCGGAAGTCGATCCACACTGATGAGCTGTGATACAGCGAAACAGTCTGTCTGTGGATGACAATATATATGCTCCTGAAAAATTTATTTCGGTTGAGCTCTCTGGGGAGGATGTGTGGGTTTGTAAACAGTGACTACTACGGCTAATAATGCAAGACTCTTCGGTAAATCGATTCGAGTTCTCTCAGTCACTGTGTGTTTATCTAAAAATAAATACGCTTAAATTCATCTTCTTCTCTGCCGTGCGCCAACAGCTTCAGGGTAAAATTTCCGACTGACGCGAATTCAGCCGGTTTTCGATTCTAGCCAGAGGCAACCGGACGTCTAGCCACACTGATGAGCTGTGATACAGCGAAACAGTCTGTCTGTGGATGACAATATATATATATATAAATTTATTCAAAAATTATAACATAAATATATTATAAAATCACTATAAAAATAGTCATTTAGTTTCTGGTGTCTTATCAAGTGATGGTGTTGAATGTAGAGCCTACACTCAACATTCAACACCATCACTTGATAAAACACCAGAAGTTTTGAAACAAAATGGCTATATTTGTAGTGACTTTATAACATATTTATGTTATAATTTTCGAATAAATCATAATTATATTTGCTCTACTTTGTATTGAGCACTCTATTAAGAGTTATTTTATATAATATAATATAGTTATTATATAATTATTATTATATTATTAGTTTTTGGTTATTGGAATTTATTCTGTATACACCAATCCTATACTTGGATATATATATATATATATATATATATATATATATATATATATATATATATATATATATATTATAAGAGATTATAATAAAAACATGTTGAAATCTCTACACAAGAGTTTTCATGTTTCAATACTTTGATTGTACTTCTTCAGGTGATGGTAAGTAACTGGTGATTAAATGATTTTTAAGAAAATTTAAAAACAAAGTGTTACCTCTTTTCCAAAACGTAAGTGGCGGGACATAAGGTCAGAATTAAATTCTTTTTTAATTCTGACCTCATGAACCCCCCACCTTAACTTTCACAAAAGAGGTAACACATTATTTTTAAATTGAAACTTGTGTTACTCACATGTTCATTCCATGGTATTCTCCACATCCTTCTGTAGATTTACATTTCTGATACCACAAGTCTCTTCTTTATTTGTGATAAAATTGTTCGGCATTCATTGCATATAGGAATAGTGTATAGATGGTGTAATGGATAGTGGCTTAGATTGAGGAATCGGTGAGCTGAGTTCAAATTCCAGTCAAATCCATTACATTCACTTACATGCCAATACCCTTGGAAAAGGTATGAATCCTTTTTCTCTCTCCACCCCCAGCTATGGGTAAATAGCAGGACATACCAAGTTCTATAGCCTTGGATGGCAACTGGTCTATTGCAGAAAGAAATGGTAACCTACTGTGGGAAAAAAAAATCTGCCTCTTCAGTCATATATCAAAAGATACATGATCGCCTAAGCATGTATCATGCATGGCACATAACTGACTGACTGTCGTGCTAATACCCTTGGGAAAGGTATGAATAATCATCTTCTACCCCCAGCTATGGGTAAATAGCAGGACAGACCATGTTCTATAGCTTTGGATGGCAACTGGTCTATTGCAGGGAGAAATAGCAACCTACTGCAGAAAAAAAAATCTGCCTCGTCAGTCATGTATCAAAAGACACATGATCGCCTAATCATGTATCATGCATGGCGCATAACTGACTGATATTGCATAACAATTTACAAACTATTTTCTTTGTTTCTAATGAAATTTTCCTAATTTTGCAATACTTAACTTTTGGAAATCATCTTTTGCTATCCCAGTAAACTATTGGATTTCAGTATCATATTTTCGATCCTCTGTTAAAACAGGTATTTAAATTTTTGTACTCACTTGATTTTGACATCTCTGATTTGTAATTTGCAAATTGGGAAGTTCCTCTTGTTGGCAAACATATGTTCTGTCTTACAAATGATGCGTGTTTTTGACAATCCAATCTTTTTTAAAAACATTTTGGGTGCAAAGCATCAGTTTCTCCTTTACCTTTTGTCTTAAAGCATCATAATTGACAACTGATTGTCATTCACTTCTGGGCTTTATTTAGGAAGACAAATCTACCCTGGTGGACGAAATAAAGGTTTCAGTTTGAAATTCCAATCACCTGAAGAAGGCTGGAGTGTCAGTCAATTATGTGCCATGCATGATACACGCTTAGGCAATCATGTATTGAAAGATACATGACTGACAAGGTAGATTTTTTTCCCCACAGCAGGTTGCCATTTCTTTCTGCGGTAGACCAGTTGCCATCCAAGGCTATAGAACCCTGTCTCTCCTGATATTTACCCATAGCTGGAGGGAGAGAAGAAGAGGATTCATACCTTTTCCAAGGGTATTAGCATGTCAGTTAGTCAGTTATGTGCCATGCGTGATACACACTTAGGCAATCATGTATCTTTTGATACATGACTGATGAGGCAGATTTTTTCCCACTGTAGGTTGCCATTTCTTTCTGCTTTAGACCAGTTGCCAACCAAGGCTATAGAACTCAGTCTGTCCTGCTATTTATCCATAGCTGGGGGGAGAAGAGGATTCATAACTTTCCCAAGGGTATTAGCACATAAGTGAATGTAATGAATTCGAGTGGAAAGTCAGTCAGTTATGTGCCATCCGTGATACATGCTTATACGATCGTGCATCTTTTGTTAGATGACTGACAAGGCAGATTTTTTCCCACTGTAGGTTGCCATTTCTTTCTGCTTTAGACCAGTTGCCAACCAAGGCTATAGAAGCCGGTCTGTCCTGCTATTTATCCATAGCTGGGGGATAAGAAGAGGATTCATACCTTTCTCAAGGGTATTAGCACATAAGTGAATGTAATGGATTCGACAGGAATTTGAACTAGGCTCTCTGATTCGTCAATCCTAGCTGCTATCTATTGCTCCACCATACCCAAAATGTCAAGAACATGGCAATAAAGATGAGGACAACAGTCCATACAATGTAAATAAAACACTTAAACCAGTTTTGGTCATTATGGTCAGAAATAATTTTTCATCTTTCTTTGTATGGTTCTTAGTGATCCAAGAACAATTGGTATTGTCTGAGTTGTGTATCAATAACAATTGTGTTGTGTACCAATAACTAATTTACTAATTTTTCAATAATTGAGTTGTGTATCAATAACAATTGTGTTGTGTACCAATAACTAATTTACTAATTTTTCAATAATTGAGTTGTGTATCAATAACAATTGTGTTGTGTACCAATAACTAATTTACTAATTTTTCAATAATTGAGTTGTGTATCAATAACAATTGTGTTGTGTACCAATAACTAATTTACTAATTTTTCAATAATTGAGTTGTGTATCAATAACAATTGTGTTGTGTACCAATAACTAATTTACTAATTTTTCAATAATTGAGTTGTGTATCAATAACAATTGTGTTGTGTACCAATAACTAATTTACTAATTTTTCAATAATTGAGTTGTGTATCAATAACAATTGTGTTGTGTACCAATAACTAATTTACTAATTTTTCAATAATTGAGTTGTGTATCAATAACAATTGTGTTGTGTACCAATAACTAATTTACTAATTTTTCAATAATTGAGTTGTGTATCAATAACAATTGTGTTGTGTACCAATAACTAATTTACTAATTTTTCAATAATTGAGTTGTGTATCAATAACAATTGTGTTGTGTACCAATAACTAATTTACTAATTTTTCAATAATTGAGTTGTGTATCAATAACAATTGTGTTGTGTACCAATAACTAATTTACTAATTTTTCAATAATTGAGTTGTGTATCAATAACAATTGTGTTGTGTACCAATAACTAATTTACTAATTTTTCAATAATTGAGTTGTGTACCAATAACAATTGTGACTGTCTTAGGTATTATTATTATTATGTTCTGAGTTTGCTTGTTTGTTTTATGAGCTGCCACCAAGTTTCACCCTAAAGCCTCAAGAGGCTGCAAAAGTCAACAGATTATGACTAATATTTACATTATTCAGAATATTGTCCTCATCTTTGTCACCATATTTATTGCAACGTTTCGGCCGTTGTATGCTCCGGCTTTCTTCAGGTAGTTGGAATGTTGAACTGAACCCTTTATTTCGCTCACTGGGGTAGACTGTTCTAGTTCCATGTGCCATATCTAATGGATGTCAGTTATCAGTTATCTCCTGTCAATTCCCCTCTCCAAGTTCTCCACTGCCTTAACCGGGCATTGAACTCACACTTTAGGACATGGCACAGTGGATAACATTTGTTAGATCCAGTGATAAAACCCAAAGAGTGTAAGTTCAATACCTGGTTAAGGTGGTGGAGAACTTGAAGAGGGGTATTGACAGGAGAAAATGGATAACTAACCAATGCCTTTATCCACTGTGCCATGTGTTCTTGAGAAATATAGACAGATACATTATTATTTTTATTTGTTATTATTATTATAATAGGTCATTATTTTATTTTATTATTATTTATTATATATTATTATTAATATTACTATTATTTTCTATTTGTTATTTATTACAGATATTAATTATTAATATTATTTCTTATTTAATATTATAATTTATTATTATTTTATTCATTATTATTATTTTATTATTGTTACTAGTATTATTTTTATTTGTTATTTTTATTTATTATTCTATATAATTATGTATTATTATTGTTGTTATCATCATCAACATCATCATCATCATCAATATACATTAGGAAAGTTATCATCATTGTAATTTTTTTATCATTATTTTTATACAGTCATTATAATCTCCATTACTGGCATATTATTTATTTTGCTATCCTTTCCATTATTTTATTATTATTTTTATTTTGTAATCTGTCTACTGTTATTAATATGAGTATGAATACAGTTCATTTAAGAAATGTAAGTTTTTAGCAAATCTAATGTTTGCTTTATAGTAATAATGGATGATGGGTAAATAATGCATGATGGGTAAAATCTGTATTCTTTTCTGTGCATGCCCTTCCAAATAGCTTGCATATGAATGCTTAAAACATTTTGCATTCAGAAAAACAAATTTTCCTTTC
>OZ038520.1:12778609-12788609 GCA_964036315.1 Acanthosepion esculentum
TTTTCACTTGCAAGGTTTAGATATTTTTCACCTTTACAGTTTCTTCAATTCCATGTTCTTTCAAAATTGTGGCATCCACTGGCAAATGTTGTCTTTTTGGTTCATGATAATAAAATCTGGTCTTTTCAGTGATCTATTTTATTTTGAAAGTCACAGAGAATTGTATATATTTCCTATGACAGATTCTGTTTTCTGCATTTAGCATTAGTTGATTCACTGTGTTGTGCTGGACAATTTTTCCTGACAGGAGCCATTTTGCATATTTATAAATCTACCAATGTTCCATGCATTGAATATTGCTGCCACATCTAGTCTGATGCTTCTGCTATATATCTCAAAATTCTTGACAAAATTAAAAAAGAATCTGAAAAGTTACCAGTGCTGACCTGGCATCTCAACTTCAGTCACTTTCCAACCACTGTAGCATAGCTTCCTTGTGTCTTTTCTATAAATACTTTCATGTTAATTGTTCTGCTGAGCTTTCCTCTTTGCTACAATCTTGACCTTATTTTCACCTGGCTTCAGTCACTTTCCCATCACCTTATTATATTTTCTTTGTGCCTTTTCTATAAATACTTTCATGGTAACTGTTCTAATGAGCTTTCCTCATTGGTACAGTCTTGACCTGGCATTTCGGCTTCAGTCACTTTCCCATCACTGTAATGTAGCTTCTTTGTACTTTTTTTTATAAATACTTTCATTGCAATTGTTCTGATGATCTTTCCTACTTGCTACAGTCTTCACCTGGCATCTCGGCTTCAGCCACTTTCCTACCACTGTAGCATAGCTTCCCTTTGCCTTTTCTATAAATATTTTCATGGCAGTTGTTTTAATGAGCTTTCCTGTTGAAATAGCTTGATGTAGCCATAAGTCCAATTCTAATAGTTTCTTCTCTCTTACTTCTCACTTGTAGAATTATCTTCTTCTGGCTTCTTGCATCCTTATCCCAACTCTACAATATTCAAATCTTAAACACCACATCAATTGCCATTCTCTCTCTTTCTGAACCCTATTCTCTTATTGTCCTTCCTCCTCACTAAAGTCTTCTCATTTTCTTTTGGTAACCTCCTCTATCTTATTGCCTTTATCACCTTGCTTGGGTTGAAATTATCAAAAAAATAATGTGTGCATGATCAAATTAGAATTGTTTGTACACTTCCCAGAGGAACATCTGTACTCTTGAAGAAATTTGCTTTGTTCACCTAATATATTTTTGGTTATTCGTAATATCATTCACAGACAATGATGTGCAGAGGTTTGGTGGTTTCTGGGGCCAACTCCTTGATAGTATGCCCCTAAGACTCATGTGTGTGTGTAGCAGGGGTGGGGGGAGGAGTGAAGGTTTGCTACTTCTGCCTTGCTAATCAAAACACAGAACCACATTCACATTAGCTTGTGGCACTGTAGGGTACTTGTACAACAATTTTAACAAAGGTAATGTCAAATTTCAAAAACTAAATTTTTATTTGACTCTGATTGCATACCTTCCCAATATGGATACTGTTATGGGTCCTTACCTATAACTACAGAATGAACTCTTCCTAACACTAAGTATACTATGCCTTTCAAGAGAGAGGGACGAATCGAGTCGAGCCGATAGTAGTTCACTCCAAACCAGACTGACAGTCATACTAACACCTTCCACATCTTGTATTATTATTCCGTGTAATATATCTTCGTTATTTCTACTCTTGTGTTCGTGTTGTTCTTCCTTGGTCCTAACCTGGACCATAACAGATACCCAGGACCATTTCACTCTATTCCCCATCTTCTGCATGCTACTGTTCACAGAAACTCAGACATTAGTGAGTTGGCCAGCTGCACAATGACCCTATGACCACAACCATTCATGTAACTGATGATGATAATGATGCTGCTGATTATTTTATGCATTTGCATATTCATACCAAACTTCTTCTGGTTTTTATGCTATTATTTGTATCTTCCTCAATGACTCTAGATTATTATATTTTTTCAGGATCAGCTTCTGGTTTGTGCTTATTGTATTTATTTGCATGTTTAATATCAAGTTGTTCCTTAGCCTAACACAGTGACCGGCAACCTTTTGCTGACTATGTGCCAACTTAGGGTTCAGTGTGCCAACAGCATACATATTTTTATACAAATCAAGATCAATATACCTGTTCTACAATATATTTTATATAGTAATATATGTAGTTTAAATTCGAGAGACTGTCTTAAATTCCTTAGTAGATGTGAATTCTGAGTGACAAAATGTAGATGTTGTATTTGTCGTATTGTTTTGCTGTTTGTAGACTAACTTCCTCTTCTCTCACCATCTTTTGTACCCTCCATCTTTTAGCTTTTTCAACCCCCATCTCATGAACGCCATGATTTTGCATTAATTTTTGCCAGCTAAATTACAATATATAGCTTCCCCATGAGACTCTTTTTACATACAGATGCCAATGAGGTAATTTTTTTTTTTAAACTACAATATATAGTATATATACTTTCATATATATTAAAATTGAAACAGCTAAATATCCTCTTTGTGTTGTAGTAGTTATTGGTTCAGACTTTGTGATGTCATTTGCAGCTGCATGCCATTGGAAATTGCTTGGCATGCCATGTGTGGCACATGTGCTATAAGTTACCGACCCCTGGTTTAAGTCACAGTAAGCATCAATAATTCAACAGAACCTTCCTTGGTATTCTAGTGGATATTAGCAGTGCTGTTATGTAGGTGATCTAATTTTCTATCTGATATCTAGCCTTTTTTCTCAGGATCATTCTCAACATTATGATAATAAATTTTGCAATAGTCTTTCATCTTCCCAGTCACATCTGTCATGTGGCAGACTAACAACTTGTTTAAAATTACCAGATCTGGTTTTCTTATTTGGAGTCTATCCATATATCATAGATTTCATATTACTATATAATTTTTTCTTTTTATTAACAGCTTCTTGTTTGTGTTTATTATATTTGTTTACATGTATAAAATAAAATTGTTTCTTAGTATACGACTACCACAAATCTATGGTGTCTACTACTTTTACAATTCATTCAAGACAGCTTGCTGTATTCACTAATAATGGATTTCAAAATTTTACCTTGTTCTCCATATATCAAAAGAATGTTTAGTAATTGAATAACAAAAAGCAAGTGATGAGAACAAAAAACCAGTATTTGGTAAGTGAATGAAATTTGCTGAGCTGTTGCCTGCAGACATGTTGAACACCAGAATTTTGAAAATATGAATTTAGAATCTAGTATTTGAACTTCTTTAGTATTTTTCTTGGTACATAATTATAAATGACTTATATTTTTATGCATAATTCCAGTAAAAATATTATTCTCGTCTGATGAAGCACTTTTAAAGGACAAAATGCATTATATAGAATCTTTTCATTTTGAAATTCAATTACCAAATATTTTATTCTCTTCAAATACAATCTCAAAAATTAAGCAACATCAAACCTGGTCAGGACCTAGATGGGTGACCACTTGGGAATACCAGGTACTGCAATTTAGGATGTGTGGGTGATGTAATGAATAATGCTTGGAATTTGAAATCAGAATTCCAATTCCTGTTAGGTTCATTATATTCACTTACAATCGAATACCCTTGGAAAAAATATGACTCCACCTCTTGACCCCTACTTATGGGTTAGTTAGTAGAACTTGTATCAGTAAAAATCATTATTATTATCAGAAAGTATTTCCTGGCTTTAAATAACCCGTAAAGTTTGATAAGCTGTAAAAACAAATCACTCTTAAAAAATACTGCATTATTATTATTATTGTTGTTGTTGTTGTTGCTGTTGTTTTTTTATTTCCTTTGGTTTCTGATATGTACTCATTTGTTTCTGGGTCCCAACCAGAAACCTAAGGTCAGAAATGGTATCATGATATTTTTCACTGAGCAATTAAAAAAAACATATTTACATAGATAAAGACCTTCGTAAGGTGTCAGCTGTACTTGTGAGTACAATTTTTTGTATTTCTTTAAGGCATGGGCCTCCAGGGATTCCTTCAATGAGTCTATTGGAATCTTTACCAATCAATCCGAGGGATCCTACTAGAAACAATTATTATTATTATTATTATTTTATTTGATTTGATTTCTGGTGGATACTCATTACTTTCCGGGTCCCGACCAGAGACATAAAGTCAGAAATGGCATCATGACATTTTCCAATGAACAATTAAAAAGAAAAAAATATATTTACATAGATAAACCCCTTCGTAAGTTGTCAGATGTAATTGTTAGTACAATTTTCTGTATTTCTTTAAGGCGTGGGCTACCAGGGATTACTTCAATGAGTCTATTGGAATCTTTTCCAATCAATCTGAGGGCTCCAACTATAACAGGAATTGTTAATGTGATCATGTGCTACAGTTTTGAGATTTTGGTTTCGGTTTCAAGGTCCTTATATTTTGATAATTTTTTGAAGATTTTCAAAGATGCATTACAGTCTGCAGGCACATTTTGTCTTTGCAGTCTCTATTCACAATGTCAGGGTGATTAGCTTTGATTGTTCTGTCTGTGTGTATTGTAAAGTCCCATAAAATTGTTACAGGTCCTATCATCTGGGTGGTGTTCATAACAATTTCTTTCAGTTTCCTTCTTGTAGAAGTTGCAGATTTTTCAGTGCAGATATTGGCCCACTCTCTCATGCCAGGTTTTACATTCAGTGGGTGCCAATACCACACAACTTGATACAAAATGGACAATTGTCTCTGAATATTTATCACTGAATCTGCATTTTGGATTAAGACAATTTTTCAGTATGCGCGGTTGGTAATTTTTAGTTATCAAGCATTGGTCCTGTGCAGCAAGAATAAAACCTCCAGTTTCAGCTTTTAACCCTGCACTATGTAGCCACTGATGTGTACGGGGTTTGTCCACATCAGCTTGTCTGTTACAGACAGAGTATTGACCATGAAGTGGTTTATCTTGTAATCGTTTCTGTATCTGGTCAGTTGCATTTTCCTTTGCTTTCTTTTTAAAGAATTTTGCATCTTCAGTTGGTGTATAATGCTTTACTTGTATTTCTTCACCCGCTTGATGCAGATCATCATCCATCTGCTGTAGTTTCTAGGTATCTTTGAAGGCTAGTTGTAGTTTTGTATAACAGTTTTAGTTGAAATAATCCTCTGCCTCTTTCGGATCTGGGCATATATGGATGATCAAAATCAGTCTTGGGATGATGCATGTGGTAGCAGGTGAGAAGCTTTCTTGTTTTGGCATCTATTTGCTTAATGTCAGCTATGGTCCAGTTAAGAATTTTGAAACTATTGCACCACAGGGACAGCCAAGGTATTTATAGCTGATATTCTGTTTTTCGAATTTAGTTCGGTATACAGTACCAGATGCACATGCCTGTGGAACGCCTTTCTTACCTTATCCTTCATCTGGGTATGCTGCTGTTATTATTATTATTAATAATGATGATGTTTCACCAATAGTAGCTGATGGTTTTTCAATAGAGTTCAAGTGGCAACAACATTACACAATTCTCCAGGATTAGTAGATTTTAGTAGATTTTTATTATTTTATTATTATTAGTAGATTTTTATTATTTCATCTAGGTGGTCTCAGTTCTCTATCTGATTTCTAGTTACTTTAGCCTTTTTCCTAGTTTCTTCAGAACTGTTCCCTTTCTCCAGTAATAGATACATATCTATCTTCTCCCTTTCATTTGTGGACAGTGGGATTAGTAACATCCTCCATCTGGCATAATATTTAATTCTTGTATGCAACTACTAGAACTATTCTTCTCACCTGGATTGTGTAAACAATATGGGGGAAGATATTTGTTGTGTTGACATGGACATTTTTGAGAAGAGAAGGCTAAAAATTAAGTGCCCACCAAGAGTGTGGAGTCGAGTAAGAAAATTGTGGTGAACCTCCAAAATTTTCCTGATGTACAGTGCTTCTTGATTGAGGTGATGGTTGGTCATGGCATACGCCATATTTGGGCTATGTTGAAAAACAAATCCTTCATAATATTGCCTCCACCAGCAAAACAAAAAAAAACATAAAACCATAAACAATTCTTATATGCACATCCATCTACAGTGTTTTTAAACTTATCATTCTTGACAAACATCAGGTATTTGTCCCAGGATTGTACCATAACACTGAGGTGGGGTAAGGTTTCATCGGTGTCCTCATCCCTAGCATGCTTTTCTCAATTGATCATTTCACTCTATTTAGCTACTCTGAATGGCTAGTCTGAGTTTGGAGCAAGAGCCGTTTGCTACATTCAGAATATCAATGTGAATATATGTGGAGTGCAACTAGCTATGGTTGTGCTTTATTTTTGCCTCTTCATTGTATATTTTGAGAGTAAAAACCAGAGCAGTTTTTGATTATTTTATTAAATTTTTTAATCCTTTTTAGCACATGTAAAATTTTGGATAAAAATCTTGTTTTTCATGCATCAGCAGTGGGCCAGAGATTAGTATGGGAAATTTAGCATCTTTTTCACAGTAAAACACATTGTTTTGGAAATTCTTGCAAAAATCAAATAATTGTCGGATTTTAATTAAATTTCCAAGACTGAAATTATTTTTTTAATTAAAGTAGAAATTGCTTTGAGAAATAAGATATATTAGGGACACTATTGTCTTAAAATTTTTTTTCAATGAATAATGAATTTTTACAAGAATTATTTTCATCTTCTTAAAAGCTTTAAATCTTTTAAAATGACGTATAAATTTCAGCTGTTATGATAATATTAATAATATCAAATGAAAACTATATTTACTTATCATAAGTGGTAAAGCTTAATACAAATCATCAAAAATCAATATTTTAAAAATAATTTTGAATTTTTTTTTATGTGTATAAACATGCTGATTTTTGTAAGTATGGGACACCATACATAAAATTATCAGAAAATAAGAGTGATAACTATAGTAAATTTAAAGCCAAAATTTATAAAATTCAATAAAACATTAGATTACAGAGAATATTTTCCTAAATTTTTAAGACTTCTGAGTATTTAGAAATTAAATAAAAAAGGTTGTTTTTACAGATAAAGTCTCCATAGAACAACATTAGATCTGTCATCATGTCAGCACATCAACACAGCTACTGTCAATTAAAAACAGTGCTACTGTTGGTTAAAAACAGGGCTACTGTTGGGATAAAAAAATGCATTTCTGTGATATTTTAAACTTAAAGTAAATGATATTTGTTTCAAATCAGATTAATTATACTTTAAATCAATTAAAATTCCTCAAATAAAGTTTCAGAAAAGTATATTTTATTTTAAGAACATTGTTTAATAAAGAGAATTGCATTGCGATGAAAGATGACTAAAAATGTGCACTAATAATCTATTTTAACAAAAAGAAAAAGAAATAACAAACACTTTCCAGCCAATTTAAATTAGTTTTTGAAATACAGCAAAGTATTTTGCTTATAGGAAATATTTAATTTAATCTATGAGCTTGAAATTAAAACTAAAATAAAAGCTTCAAGAAAGACTTTTCATTTGCAATAATTTATTTCAATCCTTAAGTATTGCATTTTTTGAGGAGTTTCCTATACTATATAACGGTCCAGATTTTTTAAAGAAATTAAAATTATTTTTTATTATGTAATAGATCAGATTTCTTAATTAAATCAGATTTCTTAATTAATCAGATTTCTTAATTAAATTAATTTTTGTAATTATGTAATGGCTTCGATTTTCTAATGAAATTGAAATTATTTTTTATTGTCCAGATTTTTTAATAACATTAAAATTAATTATTTTATTATATAATGGTCCAGAATATTTTAATAGTATAAACCAGAAGAAAGCCAAATTAAAATTGTTATAGAAAAAAGCCAAAGAACTAATAATAATATAGATTTAAGAAAAGAAAAAAAATTTGAAAATGAGATTTTATTTATTTATTAATATATAATGGGATCTTACATGCTTTTATAATGAAACCACATTATTATTTCTTTCAATTTTAGACATTTTGTATAGTGATTTTTTTCATAGTATCCACTTTTCATAGTATCCACTGCTACTAGGGGTCATCTATATACCTGTGAATTCCCATAAGGCATCATTATCACTGATGTCATCTTCATCGTTTTAAGAAAAGAATTCCAAACCTGAATAAATTATAGTGTATACTATAATTATATATTCATAATATAACTAGTGAAATATGTATTATATGAAAATGGAAGTAATGCCCTAACTGTAGTGATTGGTATTATCATTATGATGGCGGTTATGATAATAATTAAGTGACAAAAACAAAAATCAAATGTAGTAATAGTAGTAGTAGTAGTGGTGATGGTAGCAGTAGTAGTGACAAGAAAATACAATTAAGAACATTAAATCCCAGCAAAAACTCATTTTTATCTGAAATCCAAAAGATCAGGTAAATGAGTAGTACTGCTTACATATTTAGATAAAACTCTTACAATAACTTGCTAAAGAAATCCTTCATTTACTTTAAGGACTTAAGGGTTGTATTATACAGTAAATAAAAAAAAAAACTGTTGTCCGCTATCCATACATTAATTATCAGATATTATGATCTTATCTGAGAAAATACTGAAGAAATAACAATAAAATTTCAATCTAAGTTTAAAGTCTAAAGAAAACAATAATAATAATAATAATGATGATAATAATAATGATGATGATAATAATGATGATAATAATAATAATAACAACAACAACAACATTACTATGAAAACCTAAGATCTCAGGTTAAAGATATTGTAAATGTTTGTTTCAAAGAGCAAATAATAATAATAATGATAATAATATTGACATGGCAGTTCCTGCAGATTGTAACGTATCTTTGAAGTTCTTCTTCTTCAAAAAAAAAAATTATCAAAATTCAAGAATCTTGAAGTGGAAATCTCAAAAATGTGGTACATTAGGACATCAATAATTCCAGTTGTAGTTGGAGCCCTCGGATTGGTTGGAAAAGATTTCAATAGACTCATTGAAGGGGTCTCTGGAAGCCCATGCCTTAAAGAAATACAAAAAATTGTACTCATGAATACAGCTTGCATATTACGAAGAGCTTTATCTATGTAAAATGTGTATGATCTTGTTTTTTTTTTTTTTTTAATAATTATGGGATTCTATTTAAGAGCACAAAAAATTTGCAGAAATATAGATTTACATGACCCCAGCTCACTCAATATTTACATGAAGATGAAACATACATAGAAAGCACTTTTATAAACCTCATTATTTCATCAATATATATATATGTATAGAAAACAAAACTATGATGCCTTCGTTGATAATTTCATTTTAACATCAAGAAACTGATTGGAGAACTGGAAAGGATCAGTATAAAAATAAGTAGACACAATATGTCTAAATTATTCAATGAAACACCTTTGAAGATATGCTGCCTAAACACACACACACACACACACACACACACACACACACACACACATATATATAGAATAATGAGAAGCCACGTATACTTTCTTAATACCCAACACCAATATCAAGATACACCCACCTCGTCTCACCTGTGATAGCCATAACATAATTTACTATTTATTCTGCACAATATGTCCTAATAGTGGATATATTGGTGAATCTGGAATTAATTTTAGATTTCGCTTCAACAATCATAAACTAACCATACGTCAAAACAATCCTTATAGCTAAACACTTTAATTAATCAGGACACTCATTAGAAAACTGTAAATGTGTATTGATAGATTCTGATTTCAGTTCCACATACACACGCAGAAAAAAAAGAAAAATACTGGATTTTAAAATTAAATACATATAAACTAGGGTTAAATAAAGACTTGCGTATTTTAAATCTTTATAAATATTTCAATTGTTAAACAAAAAAAAAAATTTTTAGATATAGTTACAAAAATCTTTTTTTTTAAACAACATCTAAAATATTATTATAGTTAGATTTACGTTAGAAATATTCGAACACAGTTGCATTCCATATCACGTGACGTCCGCGTCTCGCGACGGACGCTACTTGTAAATAAACTTCTGAAAACAGTTATTTCTGATGA
>OZ038520.1:12801109-12863609 GCA_964036315.1 Acanthosepion esculentum
ACGACCTGCATTTAGCGGATGTCAGAAGTTGTTAAAAGATACATCCCTACCCATCCCTAAACATAACCCCGCTTTCGAATGTAACTATTAACTGATACAACGAAAATTTTTAAAAAATGAACCGCCTACCACCCCTTGTCTAGATGAATGGATTTCTCGGTATCCTTGGAAACCCTCAATTATGAATCTTTGTCGTGCCTTTAATAAACGTAAATTTAAAAAAATAAGTTACTCAAATACTACTCCAAGCTTGACGAGGAAATGGAACTAATGTCTTTGGTTTAATAACAAAATTAAATTCGAAAGCTTTAGCTTCCATTTCTGAAACATGGTTATCACTGTGTAGCGAAGAACCCATATTTTAAATCAATTAATTTATAATATTAATGCTCTGTAAATTTACATTGAGCACTATTGTGTAAAAATAAAAATATCTATAAGAACACCGGTTTTTATATCTTACTGTTCTTTCTTTTTACACACACACACACACACACACACACACACACACACACACACACACACATATATATATATATATATATATATATGATAAAATAAACCAATAGAAAAGTTTATCCATCTAACATGTTTCACTGTTATTAAAGCATCTTCAGATAATGTGATATTGTCGCAGTTAGCTCCTCCTCATTTCCTTAACCCTTCAACAGGGGTCTCTCTCTCCCGAGAGTATAAATACTGGCTGACCTTTCGCCTCTTTCTCTCTTTTCTCTGCTTACGCGCACGTGCGAGCAACTATCTCGACTTCGGCCGCGGGCCGCAACCTCGCACGCGAGGCGAAGTATATAAAACTTTCTCTTAAAATTTCCTATATGTGAACTCCTATAAACAACCAGCGTTTCCCATATTCTGGGAACACGTTAAAACAAAATTCACCCCGTACAGACATTCAACTCAACACACACACACAACTTTCCATACAGACTGTAACATTTTATTCATGTCGTCAATGTATTCGTAATTCGTGTATTAATCTATTTGTTATTTTTTTATTTTATTTTTTTTAAGCGTATCACCCCAAGCCAGGCTGGAGGCCACTATCACGCCTGGGGTTACAGAAGGGTTGGAGGAAGAGCAGATAGGAGTGGTAAAGGAGAGGATGTGGAGAAAGAGAAAGACGGAGAGTCGATCAAGGCAAGGGGGTTACAGAAGATTTGGAGCGAGAGCAGATAGGAATGAAAGATGAAAGGGTGTGGAGAAGGGAAGTGGATAGATCAAGGCAACTGGAGATGACGATTAACGCTACACTTAAACCGTTGGAGATTGTATTTGTCAGGGAAACAGTAATAGGGAAGGGAGTTCCATAGGCGAGATGTGCGAGACATGAAGCTATTGGAGTAGAAGAGACGTCTACATCTAACAGTTTCAACGGTGAAGGGGTGGGAACGGGATGCCAGCCTCGTAGGACGTTTAAATTCATGAGGCTTAGGGACAAGCGAAAGCAACTCCTCGGAGCAATTACCGTGAAAGTACTTGTAGAAAAGGCAGAGCGATGCAACATAGCGTCTGTGAGAGAGCGACTGCAGACGAGATGACAGATCAGGGCCAATCACATTGCATATCCGTCTCTGGATCTTATCAAGAACCCTGAGGCAAACAGTAGGGGCTCCAGAGCATATATGGCAGCAATACTCCATGCAAGGGCGAATGGTCGATTTATAGATTTGTTCGCATACATGTATATCGGTCTTGTTTGTTTCTTTGGACTCAATTAAAGTCCAACATTCTTATGTAGCTGGACCGGCCAGCGGAAGCCTTAACATAGAGATAACTCATCTTCTCTTCTCACATTCACACACCGCATGGTCCACTACAATATGGAGAAAAAGAAGAAAGAAATTCTGGAATTTTACTATAAAAAAGTAACTCCTTAGTAAATCCTAAATTTCTGCGCCAAACAAAAATTACGTTAGTAGAGGTAGAAAGGGAAAGATAACTCGTACTTCTCTTATCTCTAAAGTAAGTTGAAAAGGGGAAAATATCAAGACTGATCTGCTGCGTAAAATTTGATAGGAAACACATTTATTTTAGTATAGAAAAAAAGTACAAATACAATATTGGCAAAAAAAAAATCCTATTTGTCCATTTACTAAGGCGGGATAACGATTTCAAAATAAAAAAAAGGATTACAATCTATATAATAAATGTGAATGTCAATGTGTCACTGTCACACTTTTTCAATTAAAGGGACACAACTCTCTATCTTTCTATACCTCATGTTACAGACATTTTGATTTCCCAAGTTTTCATTACAGCGATTATTTCGCCGATTTTTTGTGTGATTTTCTGCGACAAAATTTTTTGTAAGATAACAATTTTTATAACTTGGAAATGAATTTGGGAATAATCGAAATTAATTGCGAAATCCATCGAAAGTCACCCATGAAATAAAAATGATTGTTTGTGCGGAAAAGTAAGGACCTACATACATCAAATTGTCATTACTTTAAATTAAGTGACGACAGAAGAATTATCGTTAAATATTAAAATGTAATCTTAAATATTAATGCAATACTTAAAAGCAGATTAGTGCAAATGAAAACTGAGATCAAATGGCAGCCAGGAGAACTTCTGATGCTGAGAATATACAATGACGTAGGGGCTCTCAAATTATTTGTGTTTTTTTCGTTGTTATAGGCGCAGCGGAGGTTTCCTCTTGTGGACGTTACAATTCCTGCGGCTGGCTGGCTTAAGTTATTTCTGCCTTCACATCTGAATACATTATTGACAAAAATACTTGCTGTTTGACGTGTAAATGCTTTCAGATGTTATCTGCAAACCGGAGTTCTTTTGTTAAAAAAAAGGAAAAAAGAAATTCCCAGAGTGTTCGATTTAGGTATTGGTACCACGTCACTCATTGTTCAGTAAATACGAGAAAATATTTTCCCGAAAATTCAAAAAGAAAATTCCTTAACGAATCGCAAAATAATTTCGGTGGTTTTTAAACACTAAACCTAAAAGATTTTCACAGCTGTAACAATTTTTTTTTACAAAAAGTCTGGCTTTCAAAAGAACGGGCACAAAAAGCAAAAAAAAAACAAAACAAAAAAAACAACCTAGACGATTAAACATTTATTTATTACATTAAAGACTAATTTATTTTTACAGTATTAAAAAGTAAAATGTCTATATTACATTTGCGTTGTTTGATTTTCATTGGTTAATCATGTTTCGCGTGCATTCAACTTGTTAAACAAAAGTTAGTATAATTTGCATTGTTCTGAATTCAAGGAGAGACGCCACGTCCATTCAATACCTATATTTGATCAAACTATATATACCGCATATATATATATATATATATATATATATATATATATATTAAAAGATTAAAAAAAGCAAAAACAGACCACTTTAAGGCTCCATGTAATAAATTATTTCACCACAGCCCTTTTAAAGGACCGCGGATCATCAGACTTTACTTCCAAAGGTTGCAACGAAAATATATATATATATATATATATATATATATATATATATATATATATATATATATATATATATGTATGAAGAAATATAGTCTTAAAGTGTGCTATATTTATGGAATAAAGTTATCAATATCAGAGATAGAGCGTATGTAAATATAAAAGTGAACATAGAAGTCAACACTTAGAGGCGACAGTCTGTTTCATGCTAGATGCAATCGTCAGGCAACTCGATTCCATATAGCACTTTTATATTTATATATATATGTATATATATATAGTTTTAAGGTATGCTATATTTATGATTTAAAGTGCTCAATATCAGGGATGGAGCGTATGTTAATATATATATATCAACTGAGTAAATCAGTGGAAAACGCAAAAAGAAAACTATAGACTGGTTTATACAACTAAATATAAAATAACTCTAGACTTCTATAAATGAGACCATGCTGGATAAAACCGTCTTCAGCTGTAGAACAAATAAAGATAAACACAAACGAAATAAAAATCATTAAACACTCTCGAAAATCACTATTATTCGACAGCGAAGACGCATGGATAAAGAAAGAAGAGTCCTTTGACATTACAGTTGGAAGCTTTTATGATTTAGAGACCTCTGAGCTCATAGGTGTACACTTGCTATACGAACTAAGTAAAACAATCAATAAAAATTATATAGGCTTCTACAGGGAGAGCGGTTTCATAATCTTAAGAAACTATAAAATAGACAAAACCAGAAAAACAATCATAAAAATATGTGATGCGATATAGACATAAAAATTATATAGGCTTCTACAGGGAGAGCGGTTTCATAATCTTAAGAAACTAAAAAATAGACAAAACCAGAAAAACAATCACAAAAATATGTGATGCGATATAGACATAAAAATTATATAGGCTTCTACAGGGAGAGCGGTTTCATAATCTTAAGAAACTAAAAAATAGACAAAACCAGAAAAACAATCACAAAAATATGTGATGCGATATAGACATAAAAATTATATAGGCTTCTACAGGGAGAGCGGTTTCATAATCTTAAGAAACTAAAAAATAGACAAAACCAGAAAAACAATCATAAAAATATGTGATGCAATATATAGACATAAAAATTAAGTTTAAAGAACTAGATTTTCTAGATGTCAAATTCAGCCTAATAAATGTTATACGCCGACTATTCAGAAAAGCTAATGACAAATCACTGCACATATACACATCTTCTAGATAACAAACCAGGCTTGATATATCGCTAGGGTCATATCGTAACGGTCCGTTTCGATTCAAACAACACCGAAGAAAATTTTTCCCCTCCTACAACCACAAGCAAATAATCAAACGCAAATAAAGCATAAATAGATCGACTTTTGAAAAAAATAAACCAGTTTATTTGAAGATCGCGAAAGCGTGAAACCGAAGGTCACAAACAACTCTCCATGCAACCGTATATATATAAATATATATGTGTGTGTGTGTGTGTGTGTGTGTGTGTGTGTGTGTGTGTGTGTGTGTGTGTGTGTGTGTGTATATTGGCTTGGTTTGAGGAATCGGAGAGCCGAGTTCGAATTCCAGTCGAACCCATTACATTCACTTACGTGCTAAGCGAGAATCCTCTTCTTCCCCTTCTAGCTATGAGTAAATAGCAGGACAGACTGAGTTCTACAGCCTTGGTTGGTAACCGGTCTAGGAGAAAGACAACTCTGAATTCAAAACCTACGGAAGGTCGTTTGGGAACCCTGTGGCACGTAGTGCACCAAGTCTCTGTATTCGGCCCTTCAAAAAGTGTGGATGGTTCTGCACAAAACCTCCACCACTATAATCAAATCTCATGCGCTGGTGTCGGGCTGTCAGTTTCCTAAGAACTGGTCTGCTTGACCCTCATACGTCGAATTCGACGGGAGAGTCGAGTATATATATATGCTTAAAGATCAACTAGAAATGCCTTAAGATATTTATATATATATATATATGTATATATATATATATATATATATATATATATATATATATATATATATATATATATATATATATATGATGGACCATTTTTCTGATTTACAGTGAAAGTTACCTATTAACACCCATTATCAAAGTGGGTTTTAGGCTATGTCAATTCCATTATTTTTCAGCTACCGCGTCTTCAAGTGTCAGTTCGTGTATTTTTTCTTTTTACATTTACCAAAAAACCAGAAAAATATACCGAAACATAGATTTTAAAAAAAATTCTCAACAAACAACTTTTCTTGGTTTTTAAAGAAAACTGATACTAAAATATAATCAATATATATATATATATATATATATATATATATATATATATATATATATATATATACTAGGGTCATTCAATAAATAAGGTGAATTTTTCGGTATAAGGACTTCTAATACAGATAGAAGCTTACTCTTTTTTTTCTTTTTTTGTTTTACTCCTTTTTCGCATGGATTTAATATTTTTTGCAGATTAAAAAAAAAACTTTGAGAGTTTTAGCGATTAACAAAGATGGCCGACCAAGAAGCATGCTCCAGGATTGAACAGCGGTCAGTTATCAAGTTTTTGGTTGCTGAAGGGTGCAAACAAGTTGAAATTCATAGGAGAATGTCAACTGTGTATGGTGCCACATGTTTCAGCCAAAAAGTGTCTACAAGTGGGCTAAATTGTTTAAAGAAGGACGGGGCAGTGTTGAGGATGAAGACAGGCCTGGGAGGCCTACAGAAGTGAGGTCTCCTGAGGTGATCGAATCAGTCAATGACCTCATTCAGTCTGACAGAAGGGTGACAGTGGATGACATTGCAAGGACTTTGAGATTATCTGTTGGGACAAACGCAGAGGTATCAGTCAGAAGGAGTCATCTTGTATCATGACAACGCAAGGCCTCGCACAGCAGTCCAAACGGTGCAGACCATCAATGAGCTGGGCTGGGAACTGCTCCCTCATCCCCTTACAGCCCAGACCTTGCCCCTTCAGACTTTCTCCTGTTTGTCCCTTGAAAGCGTTCACGAGAGGCACGAAGTTTAAAAGTGACGATGAAGTCAAAAGTGTTGTGAGCAACTGGTTGAGACATCAGTCCAAAGATTTTTACGCTGAGGGAATACGGAAGCTTGTGCACAGATGGGAAAAGTGTGTGACAGTGCTGGGAGACTACGTTAAAAAAAAAAGAAGAAAAAAAGTAAGCTTCTATCTGTATTAGAAGTCCCTATACCGAAAAATTCACCTTATTTATTGAATGACCCTTGTATATATATATAGTCGAACCTAATGACCCTGACGATCTGCCTAAGTGAAACCTTAGTAGGTTTGCCTGGCTCATTAGGTTCGACTAGGTTTGCTCTACGTTTGTATCCAGCTCTTTAGTCAGTTGTTTACTCGTATCGGGGTTTTTCTTTGGGCCTTGGACCTGTATCTGTGCGATTATTTTCGACATACTTACATGTTCCCGGCTCTTTCTTTTTTAAAACCCTTTTTCCCTTCGAGGTTGATTTAACTATTGGTAAATCAAGTATTCGAAGGTTTTTCCGACCCGAGTATAGTTACCTATATATATATATATATATATATATATATATATATATATATATATATATAGGGTGTTCCAATACCAGTGGGTAAATGTATTTACGTTGACACCACTGTTCTTTTTTGTATTTTCTTAAAGAGTAACATTAATGTCAATTGGCCTAGATCGAGATATCATTATGAAAGAAAAAAACCTCTTCTGGCATGAATAAAGAGAATAGATATAGACTTGGAAATGTTCCAGTGTGAGATGTGTTACCGTAATTAGGTAATTGATTCTTGCTCAATTACCCATTGAATTACCTCATGATGATTTCACGTAGTCTAATCAGTAGGGCACACTTAGTCTAAGAATTGGTTTCCTTGACTGTAAAAAGCATTACCGGTTCGAGTCCTGTCGAGCGGTACATTTTCTTTCGTAAAGACTTCTCGATCTCTAAGCCGGTTGACATTAATTTTCCTATTTCAAATAACAGGAATATCAATTCAGGCATATGTAAAAGTAATGTTTATAGTAATAGAACATGTATAAACTGTGGCGGGAGGGGGTGCTGTCAGCCCCTAACACCAACGAACTCTACATTTTCAGGTCAAAAGCTGATTATTTTTAGGTTCACTTTTCAGGGAAAATTAATTTTGTCGTATTTGAAAAGTTTTCTACTGTAGGTCTATATCTTCATTTTATAGGTGTCGTCTCCCTTCAGGACGTGGATGATCATGTCTCTCCACAACTTCCTATCAATGTTTTTCTTTTTACCATCCCGCGAATTCCTTTTTACACATGTTTATAATGTAGATTTCTCGCTATTTCCGTTTTACCTTCAATATGTCCTGTAAGTGCCAAATTCTGTAACCCTTGTTTCCTCATATATACCAAGAATTTAAACTCTCTTTCTGAAGTCTAAGTAAAAGCATCATTATTTTTATTCCATTTTCCTTAAAATAGCAATTAAAATAAAATAGGAGCAAATGCTGGGTAAAATATATCCATAGGCAGGAAAAATAAAACAAATAATTAAACATAAAAAGAAAATAAAGCTACTTGCTTTCTTTTTCTCTCAGAATTTTTTCTGAACTTGTATAAGTTCAAATCTTTCTTTGCACTTTCAAATGTTAACTAAACATACGCTTTATACATTCTCCCGCAATACAGAAAATGAAGATACACATGCAAAACAAAGGAAAAAATATTGTTATTCTGCTAAAAATGGTATTCCCAGAGACAATATTTCAGAAGCACTTACTTTTTAAAATCATTATCTTTACTTACATTTTATTTATATTTACTCCAGTTAATTCTGAAAGTAAAAATAATGTTTTGAATTAGCCCTTATGGTTTTCATGCCTGCAAAGTTGCTACACTTGTGTTTTTTTTAAAGAATTAAATCATAAGGGATTAATCTCCGGAAGGATCCCCGTCCTGGGCATGACGATAAACTACATCCGCGTCCTGGGTATGACGATAAACTACATCCGCGTCCTGGGTAAGACGATAACCTACATCCGCTTCCTGGGTAAAACGATAAACTACATCCGCGTCTTGAGTATGACGATAAACTACATCCGCGTCCTGGGTGTGACGATAAACTACATCCGCGTCCTGGGTATGACGATAAACTACATCCGCGTCCTGGGCGTGACGATAAACTACATCCGCGTCCTGGGCATGACGATAAACTACGTCCAACAGCAAGGACTCTGATCAGGAGGTTTTAAGGAGCGTGGAGCTACCTCTTAACTGCTGGTGTTTCCAGGCTCACCCTAACCCAGTATGGTAGCACCTGTTAGGGTCCCAGCTAAACAGGTAAAAAGCATTATAAAAGCGTAAAAATAGGTTTTAATACCAGAAATACTTTGTAAAAAATTATTACCAGCAATACATTTTTGAAAAAAAGAATATTACGGGCTATACATTTTTGAGGAAAAAAATATTACCAGAAATTGATTTTTGACAAAACAAAATATTACCAGAAAAAAAAATTGTCGGTATTAAATAACCCAATGAGGTTGATATACTGTAAAACAAAACAAAACCAAAACCGGAAGGATCCAAATATTCACAAAATGTACACACAATAAACTTACTGCAAAGACATTTCGTATTGAATTAGAAAATAAAAATAACGTTTACTTTTTTTTATAGTTTATTTTCTTGCTTGAAATTTAATCTTAATGCTTGTTATAATTTGTATAATAATAACATCCCAAATATTTACGTGATTTTCTTTCTTTCTTTTTTAGTCTTTTTGTTTCTATTCATTTATCGTAGTCTATTCCTATCTATCTATCTATCTATCTATCTATCTATCTATCTATCTATCTATCTATCTATCTATCTATCTATCTATCTAGGTTCACGTTGCACTAAAATTATCTACATAAACCTAGTAAAACCTAATAACCCCAAAAACATTTTAATAAAGATAAATGACACTATATATACTGAAAATGTTATCAAAATAGGTTAACCAGTTTTAATATCTAAACATTATCTATCTATCTATCTATCTATCTATCTATCTATCTATCTATCTATCTATCTATCTATCTATCTATCTATCTATCCCAGTCTGTTCGTATCTATCTATCTTTTGTTTTATTCAGTTCAATCTAAGTAAGTTGTTAAAGCCACTATGACGCAAGAGGTAACTGCGTATTGGGGAACATGATGAAAATTTACACAGAAAAGAATAATGACATAAAATATATACGCAAGCACTTAAACCCACTAACACGTACAACACAATGTTTAGTGGATACCCGTATTTAATGCAAATAGAACAATGCTTGGCTGTTCCATAGACGAACAGTCTAAAGCAAGCATGTCAAACTCAGGGCATATGGAGGGTCGCATCTGCCATATCTGCAGCCTCGAGGGCCGCACCTGCTTATAGTCTTACATTACCACAACTAGTGGTAACTAAACTTTAAATATAAAATACTTACAATACAAGGTAGTAGAATTTAATCATTTTTACGTTGTCCTGTTGATTGACATCACTTTAGACAAACTATTCTCGATATATCAGGTTTGTCTGTGTAGATCCCACTTTGATCAAAGATGACAAATGTTCATCAGTTAATCTGGTGCTGTGAGACGTTTTTGTGTCTTTCATAAACGAAAATAACTGCTCACAGACATATGTGAAACCAATCATTGCCATAATCTTTGTGGAAAACTTTATGAAGTGCTTAAATTTCTGAGGAACGCATGAAAGAATCCGAGTACTTCTACTTATAGGTACTTTCGTTCGAGTGTTGAGTCAGTCTGAATTTCCAGCAGTTTCATCGATGGACTTTCCTCTGCTTGAGCAACATCAAAAGTGAATGGGGCTGAGAATAATGCAAACTGATCTTCACGAGATGAAAAATCATAAAATCTTCGCTAAAATTCCTTTGACAGCAATTCCAGGTAACTGTCCTATAAATAAAAAACTCAGTATTCGCAGTTTTTTCGACTCCTTGCATATAGGAAAATGAATCAAGTTTTCATGTGACAACTGAGACTTCAATAAAGCTAATTTTGCAATGAAACACTTGGTATCATCATATAACTGAGTGATGAGCTTATTTTTACCTTGTAATTTCAAAATAAGGTCACTTAATTGGGTAGTAATATCCACTGAAAAAGCTAGATCTTGGAGCCAGCTTTCATCTTTCAATTCATCTGTGCTTTGACCCTTCATCTCCAAAAACATATCAATTTCGTGTCGCAATAAAAAAAAATCTTTTCATTACCTTGTAACATAAAAGTCACCGAACTTCTGTGTAGAATGGGACATTTGTGAACTGATTATTCACATATTCCAAAAACTGGCTCAATTGACGCAGAGCACGGCCTCTGATATAGTTCACTGTTTTCATGACAAAACTCTATACATGATCTAATTTGAAAATCTTAGAACATAAGTTCTGTTGATGAATTTTACAGTGAAAATGCTTGTATGTTGAATCTATTTCTATTTTTGTACCTAACTTGGCAGCAACACCATTATGTCTCCCAATCATATTGGCTGCACCGTCAGTAGATAAACACACAAGTTTACTCAAATTAAGGCCTTACTCATGGGGAAGCTGTACAACTTTCTCAAAAATGTCGTGGCTTGTTGTAGTATCATGCATTGGGACCAGTTCAATTAGTTCTTCATAAATTTGAAATTCATTGTCAGAAGCCCTGATGAAAACGGAGAGCTGTGTCAACAGTCTCATCCAGAGCAATAAAAAATTGCTCAAAATTTGATGATAAAGTCTTCAACTGTCAAGTCAAATCACCTGCCGTTTCATCAATCTGTACAACAACAGTGTTTCTACTTAATCAAATGTCTTGAAATAAATGCGACTTCTCTGGACATAAAATTTCAGCTGTTTTTACAATTTTTATTTTATTTACAGATAAAAAGATTTTTGTCTAATGTTGACTACATTGTCTTAATTTCTAAATTCATCGATTTCCACATATTATTAAAAATAATTAATTTTTTTCCTTTATGTTTTTCAATGTTAAATATTCTCGATATGGTAAAGTCTTCAGTGGAAATCTCCACCCTTTACCTGAAGACGGTCGTGAGACCAGAAACACGTGTTGTAAAACTATGAAAAATAAAGAATAATATTTTTTTAAAAACCCACATTACAACCAAAAAAGTTTGCGGTACCTCTCTTCTTTTTAATATATATATATATATATATATATATATATATATATATATATATATATATATATATATAATCTGGAGAAAACAACTGAAAATTTGAAAATTAAAAAAAATTTGAATGTTTTTTTTTGTGAAAGTATTTATTTATTATTTATATATATATATATATATATATATATATATATATATATATATATATTTGATATTTCAGATCTGCCCCGATCTTTCATCAGAAATAAATGTATTCAGAAGTTTGTTTACAAGTAGCGTCCGTCGCGAGACGCGGACGTCACGTGATGTGGAATGTAACTTTGTTTGGATATTTCTAACGTAAATCTAACGATAATATAATAATATTTTAGATGTTGTTTAAAAGTTTTTTTTTAACTATATCTAAAAAAAATTGTTTTTTAACTATTGAAATATTTATACAGATGTAAAATTCCCAAAAAAAACATTCAAATTTTTTTTAATTTGCAACTTTTCAGTTGTTTTCTCCAGATTATATACATATCAAGAAAGTATACGTGGCTTCTCATTATGCTATATGTATATATATATATGTATATATATATATATATATATATATATATATATATATATATATTTATACACACACACACACACACAGACACACACACACACATATATATGAATATATATATATATATTTATATATGTGTGTGTGTGTGTGTGTGTGTGAGTGTGTGTATAAATATATATATATATATATATATATATATATATATATATGTATATATATATATATTAGATAGATAGATAGATAGATAGATAGATAGATAGATAGATAGATAGATAGATATAGATAGATATAGATAAATAGGAAAATAACTGACCTTGACAGGTTTTACTCTGATCTTAGAAAGATTTTGAGAAAAATCCACAAGGATGATAAAATTGTGATCATGGGTGATTTAAATGCATGGGTAGGATACGATCATGCCACATGGAACCCCCTAAGTGGGCATAGTGTGGGGAAATATAACAACAATGGTTTACTCTTTCTACAACTATGTCAGGAGTTTGACCTTTGCTCTCGCAAAAACATGGTTAAAGCAGCCGAACAATTTCAAGGCAACATGGAAACACACGCGCTCTAGACATTGGCACTTGCTTAATTATGCAGTCATTAGGCGCAGAGACATATATGATGTAAAAGCAGTACGTTTTATGCGCGGTGCAGAATGCTTGACAGAATATCGGTGATAGATAAATGAGTAAATATAGGTAAATAGCAGGATAGACCGGGTTCCATAACCTTGGATGGCAACTGGTCTAGCGTAGAAAGAAATGGCAACCTACTGCGGAAAAAAATCTGCCTCGTCAGTCAGTTATCGAAAGATACATGATTGCTTAAGCGTATATCACGCATGGCACATAACTGACTGACTGGCGTGCTAATACCATTGGGAAAGGTATGAATTCTCTTCTTATTCCACCAGCTATGGGTAAATAGCAAGACAGACTGTGTTCTACATTCTTGGATGACAACTGGTCTACCGCAGAAAGAAATGGCAACCTACTGCGGGAAAACACCAGCCTCGTCAGACATGTATCGAAAGATACATGATTGCCAAAGCGTGAATCACGCATAACTCACTGACTACGATGACCAAGTAAAAGCGCGCTGGCGTGTAGAATTCAGTGACTTTGTCGTCATTGAGACGTTATCCCAGTCGCGTCTCATTGAGGAACTTGATACTCCTCTCGGATTTGCTGAGGTTGTAACGGCCATTAAGAATATCACTAGGTAAAAATGGAATAAAATCTGAGCTTTTACAAATGGGTGGTGATTTATATTGTCTATATTTAGGCAGCATATTTTCATTCAAATAGGTTGTAACACACACACACATACATATATATATATATATATATATATATATATATATATATATATATATATATATATATATCAAAAAGTTTTGTTCAAATAATTTAGATATATTATGTCGATTAGTTTTCATTGTCATCCTTTCAAGTTCGCAGATTAATTTTTTTGTAAAACTTAGGAAGTTAAGTAAGAAACAAACATGAAAGGATCCCAACGAATACTAATGATATGTCTAAATTATTTAACCAAACCTGTTTGATATATATATATATATATATATATATATATATATATATATATATATATATACATATATATACATACATATATATACATACATACATACATACATATATATATACATATATATATATATATACATACATACATATATATATATATATATATTATGGTCTATTGTAACAGTTAATGAATAATGAATATTTATTGGTCTACTTCGTGTATTGAGCCTTTTTTAAATTAATGTTATGAACGTGTGAATATATATACTTTTCGTTTTATATTTGTAAATATATATATATATATATATATATATATATATATATATATATATATATATATATATATATATATATATAAAGATATTTTTGAAGGTACAAAATTTTATCACAGCAATAAAAGTATGAAGCTTGATATTACTAGGCATATTAAAAACGGGCGAAACAACCGGTTTCGCTCCCGCTCATCAGACTGCCAACGGGAGATTTAATTTAAATTCAAAAACACAGAAAATGTACAATGAAAAGGAAATGTGGAGGAGGAGTTAAAAAATTATGAGCAAAAGGAGCTAGAGGAAAATGACAGCGAGCCCCAACAAACATTCACGTTGTTTGCACAAGGAAGGCTTGCGGGACCCGATGTAAAGTGCCTCCAGCACCTTAAGATGAAATAACGAGTGTGACCGGCACAACACGGTGAACCGGTCAACACTAAAATTAGCTGCACAAAATCTGCTCTTTAATAGGTGCTCACATATGGCGGAACCGTAGGTGTTTGGGACGAGTCCATTCAACGGCAAGGTGTGGCGTAGTTATTTTAGACCGAGCTGATTACGTAGCTAAGATGTCTTCGATTTTAGAAGTACTTCTAAATTTACCAAGCTATGATCAGCAGACACATGTGATAGAACTACTTCAGCTGAAGTAAAATTTCAGAAATTTCTTCTGAAATTGGTAAAGACTGGCGTGCTTCCAAGGAAACTGCCAATGAAATTCGTCCGTCCGTGTCGATTCGTCCACGGCTGTATGGGCTACCAAAAGTTCATAAGGATGGCGTACCATTAAGACCAATTTTATCAATGGTTGGTTCAGCCCAACACAAGGTAGCCCAATGGCTCTCAACGCTTTTGGAACCTGTGTTGAAGGGCTTTAATGGATTTTGCATAAAGGATTCATTTTCCTTTGTCGACTGTATCCAAAATTTATCTTTTTCGGGCAAGTTTATGTGTTCTTTTGACATCTGTTCTCTATACACTTGTGTCCCTCTTATGGAAACTATTGATATTTGCTGCGATATGCTTTATCGTAGTTCTTTGTCTCCACCAAGAATTCCGGAGCGGCATTTGTTCAGTTGATGAAATTTGCCACGTCTTCTGTTGAATTTAGTTTCAACAACACCATGTTTCGACAGATTGACGGGGTTGCTATGGGTTCTCCTTTGGGTCCAGCTCTAGCCAACATATTTGTTGGCTTTCACGAAGAAAGAATGCGGGAGAATGCACTTTGTCCTCAACTATATTGTCGGTATGTTGATGATACTTTTTGTAATATTCAACAACGATGTTGAGGCCGATCAGTTTCTTTCTTTTCTAAATGGTATCCCTCCAGCACTAAGGTTCACCATTGAGAAGGAATCCAATTATCAATGGGCCTTCTTGGATGTATTAGTACATCGAACAGCAACAAGTTTTCTTACCTCTATTTACAGGAAAACAACTTTCGCGGGATTGTATACGCGTTGGGACTCCTTTTGCCCCACAAAACGTACGATAAACATTATCAGAACCCTCCTTCATAGGGCATTTAAAATCTGTTCAGAGTCTTTCTTGGATGATGAGATCAATTTTGTCAAGGATACCCAATGTGGTTTAGGTTATCCACCTAACACTGTTCATTCGGTCATCCGTAACAAAATTGAGGAGTTCAGAAGTGCCAAATTCTGTGTTGTTAAAAAGTGCCCGGTTTATCTAAGATTGCCTTGGATTGGAACCAAATATATATATATATATATATATATATATATATGTATATATAAATAAAAAGGAAAGAACAGTAAGATATAAAATCCGGTGTTCTTATAGATATTTTTATTTTTACACAATAGTGCTCTATGTAAATTTAAATTTACACAGCATTAATACTCCAAAATTCGCTTGATGAGGAAATGGAACTAATGTCTCTGGTTTAATAACAAAATTAAATTCAGGGGCTTTAGCTTCCATTTCTGAAACATGGTTATCACTGTGTAGCGGTAAAACCATATTTTAAATCTATCAATTTATAATATATATATATATATATATATATATATATATATATATATATATATATATATATACACACACACACACACATATATATATATATATATATATATATATATTCAAATATCCAAAAATACTATTCTTAAAAGCGGGATCAATAATGAATAGAGCAAATGATATCTATTCAAAATTATAACATTGTATAATTGTTATAATTTTGAACATATATATATATATATATATATATATATATATATATATATATATATATATATATATATATATATAATATAAGAAAACAACTGAAAAGTTGTAAATTAAAAAAAATTGAATGTTTTTTTTGTGAAAGTATTTATTTATATTTTATATATATATATATATATATATATTTGATATTTCAGATCTGCCCCGATCTTTCATCAGATCTGAAATATCAAATATATATATATATAAAAAATATAAATAAATACTTTCACAAAAAAAACATTCAGTTTTTTTTAATTTGCAACTTTTCAGTTGTTTTCTCCATATTATATACACATCAAGAAAGTATACGTGGCTTCGCATTATGCTATATATATATATATATATATATATATACACAAAATTATATAATGTTATAATTTTGAATACACACACACATATATATATATATATATATATATATATATATATATATATATATATATATATATATATATATATATTTGTCAGTGTTCTTTTATGTGTGTATAGATGTGTACCTGTGAGCGTAAGGCAGGCAAACGTATATAAGCTCACGTGTTTTCATGTTCGTAAGTCTTATTCGAATTCATCAGTTCTTAAAGATATCAGTGTTGATCTTTTGTTTCATTGATCGGCTTTTCGCCCGGTCACAACGAGTGAGATTTCATTTTGTATTTAAGAAAAGGAGGCGAGTCGATCATGTCTAACCGACCCTCAGGTAATAGAGACGAATATAACAATGACAAGATGTTGTTCATTGATTAGCCGACGGGTAAACATTATCCATCAAAGAAACATTCTTCATTGCCATCAACTTGTCCAAACAGTTAAACAATTCTTCACTAGGGCAGAAAATCAATTGATATTTTATCATAATCTGTAATCTAATTCATCAAGTTTAGCGTAGATTATCTGTCCGAGAGTCTGCTGATATCACCAGGAGTATTAATCCCTCTTCTGTTCTTTCATATCGATTTCATTTTCATTTCTATTTAATCTTGCATGTTGTATAGCAACACAAAGAAATATATAAAATGACGGAGAGTAGAAATAAAGTATTAATAACAAAACCAAGTCAGTAAACAAGTACAGAGTATCTACCAGCGTAAATTTGAATTCAAATCTGCAATACAAAGCAAGTCGACATGAAAACAACTAGCAAGGTTTTAAGATGATATATAAAATTCCCTTTGTAGATGTTATGTCTCACAAGTCCATTTTCTTCATTATATGAAATGCTATGGTGTTTTTTTTGTTTTGTTTTCGTTTTATAGTAAAAGGTTCATCCTCTACAAGACCCGGGGACAACTCGAGATAGAGGGTTACATTAAGGGGTAGATTCTATGGACGGGAGGGGACGATAACTGTTTACTCTAGCTTTGAACAGGTTAAGATTGTAGTAATCGGGGAAGTATCCTCTTGGGAGTCTGCTTAACAGAGAAATGGTTTACGGGAAGGTATTCCATTGGAACTTACTTCTCGACGATGGAATACAGATGGAATGTGGGTGGTTTTCTACACTGTAAGTGGCATAGAAAAGATACCGGGGAGGATCCCAGTTGCTTTCTCCAGGATTTGGAATTCAGTGTTGTTCTTCTCATAGACTGACTGAAACCAAAGTCTAGAGTTCAGTCTAACCTGATATTTAACCCATAGATGGGGGCTTCTTTTAATGTTTTGACTCTTCAGGACGTAAACACTCACGGCTCTCCCTCTATCCTTTTTATGTATTATCGGTGAATTGTCATATGTTAGAAAAGATAGCGACGTTGAGTCCTGTCGGTTCCTACATGGTTTTGATTTCAAAGTTGTTCTTCCTGTAGATTGGCTGTAACCCAAGGCTAGAGAGCCATGTCTACTCTGCTATTTAACCTATAACTGTTTTTTTTTTGGTTGCCTGTTCATTCAAGAGGAAAACGACCATGACTATCCAATGATTCCTTTTCTTCATTATCTCTGAAGTTGCATGGTATCTTGGTAGAGATAGCGGAGTGTTTTCCAGTCGGTTTCTACACGGCTTGGAATTCAAAGTTGATCTGTCCATAGATTACCTGCAGGCGAATGTTAAAAAGTCCAATCTACTATTTAATCCATAGGGTGGGGAAGAGACTGACTCCTGATTTTCCCAACAGTATTAGTGAAAAAGTGAACATAACAGACTTGCTGAAATTTGAACTCGGCTAGCCGATACCATATTTTATGCCAATACCCTTCACATTAAATGCGCATTCGATATATCAAATAGGTTTCTTAATTAATTACGTTTTATTGCACCTCTTGGAAATTAAAGTTTTATTTTTAATGTTTAAAAAAATATATTTCTTAAGGGATATATTAAATAAGTTTCTCGATAAATATTATTCAAAATATTAGAAATAAAACTATAATTTCAAGATGTTTCAAGGTGTTTTTTACGGCTTATCAAACCAGGTTATTTAAAGGCGAAAAATATTTTTAGAATGTATTTTTTTAAATAATAATGAATTTTTGCGATACAAGTTATACTTATTAACCCATATGTGGGGGAAGAGGTGGATTCATAACTTTCCTAAGGTATTTGCGAGTAAGTGAATTTTATGAGTAGAATTCGAACTCGGCTCTCCGATTTCAATTTCCGAACCGTTATCCATTGCACCAGTACTACTCAAAGTGATGGTCCGAAGACCGGTGCCGGTAAGCGAACCATCAGCTAACAGTCCGCGGTCAGTGTCCAGGCCATGCTAAGGAATCATTTGAAGCTTTTTTATTACTTTTTATATATTTTGATATTGAATTATTTTTTTGCAAAATAAATGGAAGATAAAAAATAGTCAACTTTTATTATATTCATTATATATATCGTTTCCGGTATAAATTAATATTACCATGAAATATTACAGGTACGTGACATACTGAGAAAGAAAAAACACCAACCTACCATATCAGACAGTTTGGAAAGGATTGCATTACACCACCTGCACAGTCTCAATACTAAGCAAATAGTACATAATACTGCTTCAACTAATCCCAAATATATTGATCTCCTATATCGTAATCAAATGTATACTAATTATAAAGAAAATGAAAATATACTAAAAGAATTGATAAATACTAATGACCCGAGCAAAAAAATTAAGTTAATCTAAATCTAGTATATCCAACTTAATTATTCGCAATGATTTTTCCCCGCCTGTTAGCGATTTGCAGAAAACCAACATAGTTTACAAATTCAAATACCCTCTGGGAGATTGTATCTTCAACGGATTAAATAATATTTATGTTAGTTACACCACAAATTCGCTTTCAGGACGCTTAACTCTCCATTTGAATGATAATTCGAACATTTTTAGGCATTTAAAACAACATGCCTGGCCACATACAAAATTCCGGAAAATACTTGTTGAAAATACAATTATACTTAACCATGAAAACAATAAACAAAAACTAAAAAAATTCTTGAAGCTATTTATATAAAACAGTTGAAACCTAACCTGAACAAAATAAACTAGGAAAACTCCACAAATATACTTAAATGCTTATAGTTGATAACAGGAGATATTGCTTTTAGTGTTAAGTATGGAAAGCCTTATCAGATAAATCGCGAAATCACTTTACTATTCTGGCACTAGATTAATTTAGGGAGTGGGACGTTAAAATGACACCTTTCTGAAAAAGATGTTTATAGGGATCACTTTTTTTCATGATGAAAGGAATCATTTTAGCATCCTTAACCCTCGTAGACTAGTTTATCAGTATCCATTAGAACCCATAGCGTATGGCACACCCGAAGCCATTTTCCAATGGCAGACACTTTCATAGTGGTCCCATGATTAGAATAAAACAAACTTTTGAATTATATGCATAACTTTAACCGATTCTTCTCACCTCTTTCTACGAAGGTGGACTCAGATTATGAATACACTCATATCTGTCTGTTTGTATTTGTCTATGCAATATTTAAAAAAGTTCTCAATGAATTTCAGTGCCACTTTGGGGTAGAATGAACAATGGACGAAAGATCAATTGATTAAATTTAGAGGATTCAAGAATTTTTTTTATTTTGTTAACACTGCAAGATGGAACAATTTTTTGTTTTTTATGATAACACAGTAATGATGTCATTCCGGTGATATCACCATAACAGAACGATAGTTCAATGACTTCCATGGCATCATTATAATGATCCTTAGAAGATATATTATAAATAATCATCATCAGAGAAGACTGGGTCTTGAATATCAGTCATCGCTAGAAGACTATTCTGAATTCAAAACAGTAGAGAAGGCAATGATAAACTATTCTTTCTCGTGAAGTAATAGCAATTCATAGATAATAAGAAAAATGAATCTGTGAACGTGTACATTAAAAAAAAAGTATAAATTGTCCCAATCAAAGTTGTGATAAAATTTTATTTCATAACTTCATACAAGTTAACTATCATTGAGGAGACTTATTCTGAAGCCACGGCACAGGAATTATATTTTAAATAAAGAAAATCTTGGAAATAGACTTTCAAACAATCTGAACTTCCGTCAGACTTTGTAGAGAAGTGGAGATAATAAGTGAAAGTGGAAAAGCTTATTCAGTCAACGCGTTTCACTTTTTTATGGCAGGCGTATTTAGGTCGAAATGAGACAAAATGACATGTTGGAATTTTTGAGGAAAGAGAAATAAATAACATTATTAGATGCTACGATCAGAAAATCTTTTTTCTTTACTGGAGCCGTTAACACTTGCTGGATTTGAATTTTAACCTAATCTGAGTAGATCTCTGTTTCTTTATTTTCTTTATTAATTCGTATACAATATAGTGCTACTATTGCTTTTGCGATGTCCAGTGGTATTGTATAAGACCGGTCTAAGGTTTACCGTAGAGAATTGTGAGATCAGTGCACTTTCAATATATTTTTTCTGAGTGATTTATTTTCTCTTCTAATCAGACTGTTATTTGTTAGGTCGAAATTGTGGTCAAACGTGTTAGAAAAGAATGACAATAGATTGGAAAGATAACCACCTAAATGTAGTCGATAAAATAACCAGCTAAAGAAACTACTATTTCTCGAGAAGTCATGGTAATATTAAAGGATAACCAGGGAAAATATCACACTGAAAATATTTTCAAATGATTAGGCTGTATGAAATGTATTTTTTGCCTTTTACAGACCTTTCCTTTAAAACTTCCTTCGTGTACCCACCTAAAGATTTTTATGTTTATACGTTCTTTTTTTTTTTATAGATACAAATATTTAAGTAAATGCTCTGTTTATAATAAATAGTATTAACGACATTTACCGGTCTGAATGTCCGAGAAATTTTCATAGAAAATATGCGTCCTCCGACAGGAATCGAACTTATATCCTACACGGAAACGTCATATAACCTGACGTGATTTACCGATTTAGCCACAGAGGAGCGTTTCAGTTAGCTAGTTAGATTCACTGCTTTTAAACTACAATTATCTATTCATTCGCAGGACGCATATTTTCTATGAAAATTTCTCGGACATTCAGGCCGGTAAATGTCGCTAAGATTGTTTATTATAAACAGAGCATTTACTTAAATATTTGTATCTAAAATAAAATTGTCTATTTCATAATGATACATAAAGGTATATGAATACACTACATTATTATTACCAAACAAGAGAGCAACACGCCCACAAAGTGAGTCTGGCGTACAAATATATAAAACCCAATAAATTCCTCATGACAGCCAGTCTGATATGGCCCTACTAAGAACAGGCATCACAACCTTGTGATTTTCTAAGCCTAACTTAAATGTGACACAAAGCCGAAAGTATGTGGCACCCCGTGAGGATCGAACTTACTACTCAGTCGTAATTGTGTTATTGAGACAAACTTGCTAACCATTACACCATTTCGACGTGTCCAAATCACAGTCATGAGTACGAGAGATGTTTTGATGAAATCAGTTCATAACCTAGCAGGTTGGGCCCAATTAGGAATATCCTGGGTTAGCAGAACAACCTTATATTATAAGTTTTAATTATTTCTTTATCTTGTATGAATATTGTGACTTCCTTATGCAAATATGTAAAGTTTTAGTTTTTTGTTAGCAGAAATTCTGAAAACAAAAGGGAACGTTGATAAAAAACATTCTTTGTATTTACATTATAATCATTATTGTCACTTGTAACTTTTGTAGATACTAATATAAATGTTGATGACGTTCATGAAATTTGTCTTTCTCATTAAAAATAATCTTGACATTGTAATAATAAATCCAATTAACTTCATCATTATCATTGTACTATTATTGTGAACTATTATTTTCATGCTCCACTTACTTGAAAGTAAGAGGAACAGAGGGAAAAAAGTACATAACCTACTTAACGAACTTATCGTTATAAAAAATACATGATTAACTTCAGTTCTGTCATTGTACTCTTATTCTTGACTATTATTTTCATGCTCTACTTTCTTTTTCTCTTTCATTTTTTTTCTTCTCTCTTTCATAAATATACCATAGTTATATATATCATTTTAAACTTATTATCTTTTATTATTATTATTGTTGTTGAGGGAGAGATTGAAATGGTAAATGTAACCGTAAGTTCTATACTAACAATTTCTTCTCTCGCTCTTCGCGCTTGTAGAACTCTCTTCCGTCTTGCTTTCCATTCAAGTTTGATTTTCAAAAATTTAAATGTATTGTCAGTCTTTATCATCTGTCTTCCTAATTCCTGTTCTTTTATTATTCCCTCTCCTTAATAATATTTTTATTTTTCTTATATATTTTTACTCTCAGTAACCCCCTGCATCTCAATGGCTTTGTTTGCCTTGCTTGGTGTGAAATGATAAAAAAAACAAAACAAAAATAAAACAATCATGGCACATGGTCTGATAAGGGCATGCTGAGCATATGCATCACACCTAAATGTGCTTGATATGGTGAGATGTTTTGATAAAAGTAACCTTGCAAGCAAAGCCCAGTTAGAAATACCTTCAGGTCGAGTGAACCAGTCCGCTTAGACGGTTTTGCTTTGGGTGGGGGTCCTAAATATCTAGTTTTGACTCAGAAATCACGACGTTTACTTCATCCTTCAAATTAAAATATAAAAATAAACCTTCTCGACACTCGACACTCACCCGTGATTCTTCTCGACAATCGCTCTTATAGATAACATAATTGTTATCGTCCAGATTAGGACCAAGGAAGAACAACACGAACACAAGAGTAGAAATAACGAAGATATATTACACGAAATAATAATACAAGATGTGGAAGGTGTTAGTATGACTGTCAGTCTGGTTTGGAGTGAACTACTATCGGCTCGACTCGATTCGTCCCTCTCTCTTGAGAGGCGACGTGTCAGGAAGAGTTCATGCTGTAGTTATAGGTAAGGACCCATAACAATAATACAACTGTTTATGGTCAGGCATATACAGACTATCGATTTAGCGTTAGGATGATGTATAAGGTGGCAAATGAGAAGCTTTCTCGTTTTGACATCCATTTTCATAATGTCAGTTATGGTCTAATTAAGGAAGCTGAAACTGTATTGTATCACGGGAACAGCCAAGTGGTTTATGGCTGATATTCTGCTTTTTAAATTCAATTTAATACCGGATGCACAAGCCTGTAGTAGAACATTTAAAGATTAGTACGATCCCCATTATATTACTTACGTTTCAGTTGCTTTCCATTCAAGCTGGCTGCATTTCATTTGTTTTTCGTATTATTATTATTATTATTGATCTATACGGTTTTATTTTAAATGTTATAACGGTAGATGCAAAAATTGTGATTCTGACAGTTTTGAGGATATATTTGAATCTGAGCCTCACTGTTATTGCAGATGCTTGCAGAATTCAGGAATTGGAAGAAATGGAACAAATAACAGATGGAACTCGCCAAAATTGGTTTAAAGATGGTGACTTTTCCTTTGAACTATAGCTCCAAAGTGACTTATCTTCACTTTTCAATTAGGATATTTTAAAAAACAATGTAGGATACTTTAAAAAAGCAATGTCAGTCAGTTATGTGCCATGTGTGATAAACGCTTTGGTGATCATGAATCTTTCGATACATGACTGATGAAGCAGATTTTTTCCCGCAGTAGGTTGCCATTTCTTTCTGCGGTAGCCCAGTTGCCATCCAAGGATATAGAACCCGGTCTGTCTTGATATTTACCTATTGCTTGGGGGGGGGGGGAGAAGAAGAGGATTCATACCTTTTCCAAGGGTATTAGCATGTAAGTAAATATAATGGATTCAACTGGAATTCGAACACGGCTCTCCGATTCCTCAATCCGAGCCGCTATCCATTACCCCATTACTCCGCTATCTGTGAAAGAAAGAAAGAAAGAAAAATGAATGAAAAAAGGAAAAATGAATGAAAGAAAAATGAAAGAATGAAAGAAAGAAAAATGAAAGAAAGAAAGAATGAAAGAAAAATGAAAAATGAAAGAAAAATGAAAGAATGAACGAAAAATGAAAGAATCAAGAAAGAAAAATGAATGAAAGAAAGAATGAAAGAAAATGAATGAAAGAATGAAAGAAAGAAAGAATGAAAGAAAAATGAAAGAATGAAAGAAAAATGAATGAAAGAAAGAATGAATGAAAGAAAGAAAAATGTAGGATACTTTAAAAACAATGTATTCGTTCACCATAACTCGACAACTTCCTGAAGAGATACGACCGTTTAAAGACACGATACGCATGGCATTACATAAGCTTAAAAAAACATACGCGAGGTTTGAACGTGATTCACAAATGAGAATGTTTTGATATATTAAGTGTTTTAGATTTATTGTCTTTGAATTGTATTTGCTTGTTGAGGGTGTGTGACATTGACCAGTCGAGGATTCATATGCATAGATATGCATAATTAAAGCATGATTAAACTACATACTTTTGTCATGTTATTATACAAGTACGACTGTACCATCTAAACCAACACGACCTGTCACATAGTCAGGACATCGGTGAATAAACTGGTTACCATATCAGAGTTTTTAGGGTGAGGAAGGTGGTTAGACATCCTTCTTCTTCTTCTTTTATGCGCCGTGTTCCTTCAGGATGTAGGTGATCCTGGCCCTCCACATGTTTCTGACCATTGCAGCTCTTAATAAGTTTTGCTATTTCCCCCAACCCCTGCTCTACTATCCATTTACTGGAGCCTTTTAAGTATGTTACGCACTGTTTTCCTCCATCAGAAATATAAACAAGACTTGTCAAAGGGTGAATCAATCTTCTTGTAGACTCAGCGGTTACCTAGCACAATGGGTTAGACTGGTTACGTAGGCAAATAATGTGGTGATTTCACGGTATTTCTTCGAAGATGGCTACCCCGATGGAATCAACGTAACCAAGGAAAGCCTTCAATTTGGAGGCTGTGATTCGTCCAGGAGAAAGATGGGGTCTGCCAGGTCTCCTTTTGGAGACACGCTATGCATGGATGAATACCTCTTCGGCTTTTAACCCAGATACGTAGAGAGAACTGGCCAGGTGCTCAACTACACAATGAACCTGCAACCACACCGGGTCATGAGACTGAAGAAGATGATGATGATGATGGTGGTGATCATGATTAATCTAGACGGCTGTATATATGGTGTTAGCGAGAAATCCCGGATTTAAAGTAAATAAAATTTAATCCTAGCAAAGGTGATATCTTTCAAATCCATCTGTCACCATAGCCAAGAGATTAATATCTAATCCGGAAACTCACAATACAGCAATATTATCCTGGTATGAATCTGAAAATCACATGAAGCTTATTTTTGTTGCAAATATATATATATATATATATATATATATATATATATATATATATGTGTTTGTGTGCGTGTGTGTGTGTGTGTGTGTGCGAACTAAGATGATGTACCCACATACGTCGTATGCGTGTGTTTTACTGTTACGAAAGAATAAATTTCATTACCAGCTGATACCAATGAACATTGTTTGATCCCAGGTGAGCTTTCGATTATCAAAGTATGATGATCGCTTCGCTATGGTGCCTAAAGATTTTTTTTAAAAATTTAGGCTGGCGCCGAGGTCTCATCCTTTGACAATTGAACTGGCTAGATATAACCATTCTATGCTAACAGTTTCTTTCCCCGTACTTCTCGCTTGTGAATACTGCTGCCACATATGGTACGGTGCTCCTGCTATTTACCTTCAGCTTCTTGATAACATCCAAAGAAGAATCAGCAATATTATTGGTCCTGATCTGGCGGCTCGGATTCAGTCACTTTCCCACCACCGTCTTGCCTCTCTGTGCCTTTTCTATAAATACTTTTATAGTAATTGTTCGCACGAGCTCTTCGATATTATACCTAGAGTTTTTTTTTTTTTCAAATTTAAGCGTAGTACTAGGCTGGCGAGAGAGATCTCATCAATTTACAGTTAAACTGGTTAGATGTAGCCGTAAGTTCTATGCTAACAGTTTCTTTCCTAGCACTTCTCGTTTGTGAGACTCTCTACCGGCTTTCTTGCTTTCCAGTCAACTTTGATCTTCAAAAACTTAAATGTAGTGTTAATCGCTATCTACTGATTACTCTTTTCTCTTCCTGCTCATTATTAATGCTACTGTTCCTAGTTTCTTTACACCCTATAACCCCTTGCGTCTTAGTGACTGTATAAAAAAAAATGACGTCCTCTTCACTTTTGTGATTAACGCACCGGGGACATCAAAAATCAAGCTGGTTTAGAAATTTAACTATCTCAACAGACAACGGAAAACGAGACACAGGAATCCAAAGGCTCATAGGAATAGCAAACAATGCCTTTCAGAAGCTAAGCAACGTATTAGGAATTCAGAAAATATCTTTAGAAACAAAGAAAAAAGTGCTGGAACGCGTCATGGTTATTCTCCTACATGAGAATATTGGACAATTTCCAACATATAAAGAAGAATCTTGAAATGTAAGATATGATTCCACAAAGAAATGCTAAGAACACCGTTAACAGAGAGTTTGAATAACGAGAAGTTTTAAGGGGAATCGGAAATACACAAAACAAAACAAAACAAAAAATAAAAAATAAAAACAAACAAAAAACACAAAGAACAAAAAACTCTCTGTTAACAATAGAAACAATAACCTAAAAAATTTTGGTCACATAATTAAAGAAGGTTTACAGAATTTAACACTCACAATACAGCAACAGGACAAGGGAAAACAGTGAGTAATTTATTTGACGAATTTGAATGAACGGATAGCAGAATAGTCACATGGACAAAGATGGTAGGTCAAAGCCAAGAGTTACTTAGAGCAACAATGGGCAGGAAATTGTTTCGTTCACATCCTGAAAGGAAATGTTACTTAGAAGAAGATAAACTTTATTTTTACTGATAGTTCACCTAATACGGGACCCAAGGGCCACTCAAGGTAGAAGATTACAGTGTAAGATTGTAAGGAGCAGGGTAATAAGAGCGTGTTATGAGAACTAGTAAGATAGATATTGGTTGACCTTGGACTGATAGAAACTAAGATTGTAGATGTCAGAGAAGTATTCTCTCGGGAGTTACTCCCACAAAGTAACAGTTCTCGGAAAGAAAATATCTGACTGTAATTTGCTTTTTATCAAATGGACATGAAGGAAAGGAGGATGGTTTGCCACTATGGACACGGCATAGTGGGTCCTAGCTGTGAATGTCTGAACTGGTTGAAGAAAGGAACGTAACTCGTTCGAATATCTGCCAAAGTAATAGCCATATGGCGACGTTTCGGCTGTAGGTAAATATTCACCTACTAATGTTTTCATTCTTATTCCGCTACCTACTTGCAAAATTCGTCTTTTAATTTTAATCACAAGTCATATCATACGTTATAACGCACCTTCTGCAATAGTGTGATGTATGAGTAAGTCTTCTATTTCTCTCTTCACTTAATTTGAGGTGTTAACATCTGCTGATAGAGTAGAATGTTTTGCTCATAAATTCTCTACAAATTATACTCTTGACTCATCTGGAGTTTCTTTGCCTTTCCGTTTATAACGGATTCTACATTGATTGATATTCATATAAATTCGTCCACTATTTCTGCTATCATCTCTAAAGGGATCTTCACAAAGCATGTGGACTTGATGATATCCTTGCAATAGTCCTTAAGAAATGTGGCCCTGAACTGGCTCCTGTTCTCTCTAAATTCTAGAATAAATATATTTCTGCCTCTTGCTTAGGCGAATCGTCTGATCCTGTTAGCCTTCTACCTCTTTTTGGCATGTATTTTCCCTATGCTTTTTCTATAAATACTCTCATGATAATTGTTCTGATGAACTTTTCCTTATGCTACCCAGACATTAAGCGTAGTACTAGATTGGTGGTAAAGTCTCATCATTTTACAGTTGAAATGGCTAGATGTAACCGCAAGTTCTTTGCTAACAGTTTCTTCGCTCGCGTTTTTCGATTGTTGAACTCTCTGCCGGTTTTTTTTTTCGCAGTCAACTTTGATCTTTTAAAACATACCGTTTTCTCTCGTTGAACCCTCCAGATAGGTTCTGTTTTATCTTTATAAGAAAATCATAATTACATGATATTTTTTATTGAAAGCCTACATCTGCTGAGTTTCGTATCCGAAACGTAAACAAAGCAATTTCTAAAGAATTAATGGATTTATCTTTAACCTGATATTTTATTACTTTCAACGTTATTTTTAGTGGATACTCGTATTTGAAATAGACGCGTCGTTTTTATTTTGAAACAGTGTGTATTACATTATCAACTAACCATAACGTTTGAATTAATAAAAATTCCGGATTAAAAACAAATCTATTAATTGTTTAGAAATATTATTTATGTTAATGTGTATAGCAAAAAAAAAAAAAAATCCGAATAAAAGAGACATATATTACAAGTTAATACATACAAAAATTCAATTCTACTACTTTATTTGTAAGACTCGCTAAGTCATGGACACAGAGGCGAACCATCCTCCTTCCCTTCGTATTCTGTTGCTAAGAAGGAACTTACATTTAGGCAGCTTCTACTTTAGAGTTTACATTATCAACTAACCATAACGTTTATGGAATAGACTTCTCAGGGGATGCTTCCTCCAACTCTACAACCTTAACCTCTTTAAGTCTAGGGTCGTATGTATCTTCATAATGTGCAATTCCCTCTACCACCTCCTACGTCCATACAACCACCTCATTTAGTAACCCTCTGCCTTGAGTGCTTCTTGGTTCTTGTATTAAGTGAATATTTCATAAAAAGCATGTATTGTGCAGAAAAAAACACATTATCTAAAAAATGCTTGGAAATGGAGAAATGAATATAATTAGAAACATATTATTTGTGATAATGTAATTAATCTTTTCGTTCCATGATATAGTAGGAAAAGTCATAAATTTTATTTTGACACGGTGTATGAACACATATTGTATTTTAGTTTTTCTGTGTATAATATCGGAAAAAATATTCAATATTAATGCTCGTCTGGTATCAAAAAATATTTAAAAATATATTCCACTTTTTTTCCCAATAATGTTCACCCTTTACAAGGCCCAAGTGCTACTCGAAGTAGAGGCTTACAGAGTAAGCAGTAAGAGGCTCAATTTATGAGGATATATGGAGATAACGGTTGATCCTAGACTTGAATAAGTTAAGATTGTAATGACTAGAGGTTGGTTCCACAAAGCAGTGGTCCGTGTGAAGGAGATTGAGTGGAACTTAAATCTCACCAATGGAATACGAAGGGAATGAGAGTGGTTCATTACAATGTGCGTGATGTGGCAGGTTTTAGTCATTAAGGTTAGAATCAGTGGAATTAAGGAATGTCATTCGTCTGAACACTTTTCATGGAGATAACTATAGAACGACGAGAGGTTTGCAACCTTTCGTCTGTGGGGAAACGGGATGTAGGGTGGGAAATGATTGTAGTGAAACAACACTATAAGGTTAATATATGTGTTAATCGTGAGCTTAATACTGATTATTAATTATATTATCATAACATAATCAATATAAATATGAATAATTAATAATAAACATTGATTTTTTTAATTTTTAAAGAAACTTCATTTTTTTCTTTTCTCAAATTCATTTTTTTCACTCCTTAAATTCATTTTAAAATTTTCGCCATTTTATCATACAGGTTTTCTATTTATGGTTTTAATTTGAATTATGCTTATACATTAATAATTTATGATTTTTTTTCATACGACTTTCTTATTTTCAATCATACACGAACACATTCACATGATTAATGCTTGGATTAATTTGGGTTAGATTTGAGCTGTAGTCTATTTTAAAGAAATCTAAACATTCGTAACTCATAATAAAACTCTATCTATCTATCTATCTATCTATCTATCTATCTATCTATCTATCGTTATATTTGTACATATAGTTATATATACACACCTAGGCAAACACAAAACAATGGCTTAAATTTTAGCACGATCACATTCACACACTCGCACACATACGCATACACAAATATATATATTAATAAAATTAATAATAAGTTGTAAAAAAGTTTCGAGTGGCGCGTTTCGTCCTTTAGGACATCATTGGGCTAAACAAAGTGATTTCTGTTGGTGTAACTACACATGCATCATTTTCCTCCCGTATATATATATATATATATATATATATATATATATATATATATATATATATATATATATATATAAGGTTAAATAGAAAATCCTAAAACAAGCCAAAACTTGCAAATCTTTCAACGAACCTTGTTTTTTATATTTGTAGGAGAAAATATGTATTATTGAACTTTTGAACAACACCCAATTATTAAATCCGTTTTTGTAGACATATTAAAATCTAACATTACAATCTTGCTAAATTCTTCATTCCATAACCATAAACGTTTAAAATTATAACTCACCTCCTTTGATATACTTCCTACCCTCTTATATACCTCTCCACTAATTTATCTTAGATTTTGATTCTTAAAATGTTTTTTTTTTGCGCAAATTAAACTAACCTGGCCGTTTGTCTCGAAAAGGGCCTCCAATCGGTTGTGGACTGGGGCAGGAATTGGCTGGTTAACTTTAATGCCTCAAAAACAAAAATACTTTCTATTACTCACCACAGAGAACCATCCCTGCCTCCCATTAGAATGTCTGATGCTAAACTTTTCGAGAGCACCTCTCTGCGGCAGCTCTGTCTCACGTTGTCTGCTGACCTGAGATGGAACAAATACATTGTGTCAATAGCTTCGTCCACCGCAAGGAAAGTTGGCTCCCTGTGCCGCACCAAGAAATTTTTCTCGCCGGAGTCGATCCTTCAAATCTGCAAATCAACCATTCGCCCTTGCATGGAGTATTGCTGCCATATATGGTCTGGAGACCCTTCTGTTTGTCTCAAGGTCCTTGATAAAATCCAGAGACGGATATGCAATGTAATTGGCCCTGATCTGGCTTCTCGTCTACAGTCGCTCTCTCACAGACGTGACGTCACCTATCTCTGTCTTTTTTACAAATACTTTCCCGGTAACTGCTCCGATGAGCTGCTTTCGCTGGTTTCCAGACTTCATGAATTTAAGCGCTCAACTAGGCTGGCATCTCGCTCTCACCCTTTCACTGTCGAAACTGTTAAATGTAGCTGTCTCTTCTACTCGAATAGCTTCATGTCTCGTACTTCACGCCTGTGGAACTCCCTCCCCTCTTCCTGTTTCCCTGATAGCTATAATCTCCAACTATTCAAATGTAATGTCAATCGACGTCTCCAGATGCCTTGGTCTATCCCCTATCCTTCTCTTCATCCTTTCCTCTATCACTCCTCTTTGCTCTCGCTCCAACTCTTTGTAACGCCTTGCGTGCTAGTGGCTTCCCTCCATGCTTGGGGTGAAACGCTTAAATATATATATATATATATATATATATATATTACTAGTAATACTTTCAGATAAATTGTTTTATATCCATACTTATTATACAAGTTATAGTGTCCGACAATAGGTAAAAATTAGATTATATAAATTATATTAATACCCCATACTTTTTATTTATTTTTCTACTTACATTTTAATTTGTAAAACAAAACTGTTCCTTAAAACCCGAATAAATTATATATTCAACATACCAAGAAGAAATCACCACCTCTAAATTTATTAATTTACAAAACGGTTTCATTGATTACAGAATTAGTATTGATAACTCCAACATAAATATATGCAATTCAGCTTTAGTTTTTTTTATAATGACCCAAAAAAAAATCCCAATTACTACTATAACTATCGTTAGAATTTATCCCTCCTACCTCTTTCATCGTATTACTATCTCCTATTCCCACCTTTCCTCTGCCACCCCATCTCTTAGAAGGCTTGGAAATGCTGTGCTTAAACGTTTGACCGTTGTTATCAACAAGGACTGTTTCCAGACTGGCCATCATTTAACAACCCATCCATCCTTCACCAAACTGCTATCAACAAGCACTATTGTTTCACTCCGTCACCTTTTTGCTTTATGTATATTTTCCCCAAACAAATGGAAAAAAGGAAGTGACGTTTCACATACAAGCAGAATTGTTCATAACCATTTTTGGTTCTCACCAGTCGAGGTGCAACTGAAATGCACCGAAACGAAGTTGCATCTTTATAGTCAGTAAACTGTTTTTGTCTATATGATAAAATTATATATATATATATATATATATATATATATATATATATATATATATATATATATATATATATATATACTGTTGTATCGTGAAATAGATGAGTCGATACACATATAAAAAGTAGTAGCAATTTATTCTGAAGTATAATACGGTACTAACAGTCTACTGACTAGCAGTTAATCGTGAACTTCAGTTATGTTCAACTTCGGTATTTACCCGAAGCCTCCCCATAATGTAGCACAAGACTGTTTTTTTCCGCGTGGCATTCCGAGCGCGTACGCTCGGGCAAAAATACCCTGTAGACCGCGCATGCACAGTGTTGAATGGCTGTCTACCTCCCCAGACGAGACTCTGCCCTTCGGCATAGCCACGCCTGGGTTCCTCTCTGACCCCGGGCAGAGAGGTCCACAAGAGGTTTTGTTCAAATTATATATTTCTGCTTATACAGAAATTGTGGCACAAGGCCGAAGGAGAAAATGGTAGGGACTGGTCTTCATTAGCTATCCTAGTCCTAGTTAATCAGAATAACAATTTGTTCATTGACCACAAGAACTCATCCATCACCACTCAATCCTACATATACCATAATACCGCATATTCACAGGGGACCTATAAAACATCCCTTGACATAAAAATTTGATGAAATGAATCCCCCCCCCCTTTAAAAAATTTTTTTTTTTACAAAAATATATAAAAAGATGGGTAGAGGATGAATCTAGAAAAACAAACTTAAAATGTAACACAAAGATAAAATCACAACAAATGTTAGTAGGACCCGTCCACCCCGCAAAATAATAAGAGTGGCCGCTGTATTCTGCATACAGACAGAATCAAGAAGCACACTCACTAATGGAATCGGAAGGGTGAAAATAATTGACGGAATGGGAAAATCAAAGGATGACTCAGCCGAGATGGAAACAGGAGACAAAAACAAACTGGGGAGTTTGGGAATCTCAACATGGATCATAACAAAATAGAACGCCGGTAACAGGCCGGGAACCACACTTGTCCACATTAACTAGGAAAACAAATATGTAGGGGTAGGGATCACAGGAAACCGCCCCGTTGCATCAAGGGGACTTAAAATAGAAAATCAAGGCTAACTCTATCCACACGAACCAGGCTCGCCTCAGTCACCCAACTTCTGCCGAAATCTGTCGAAAACAAAAGCTTTCTATCAGATCTGATTTTTACCTTAAAGATGCTGATGCCTAAACAAAACAACCAGATCCTGATTCGAATAACGTTAATCTCGCAAGTTTTGTTGCGACGTCCACACCACCATTCTCTCCACGGCTTGCAACGTAAAAAACAACATCCGTTTTACCCCGAGGCGACAAATTGTCACACGCGTACGCGAGATCGATTGACACGAGCCGATCGGGAGCGATACGAGCTGCCAACTCGCCGACATAATCCCAAAAAGGCACATCTGAAGACAATGATAAGCGTGCGAATCTGTTTTCTCTAAGCCAAGGTGTGACAATCCCAGCCCCCCATGACACGGACGTTGGAAACAGGCTTCTTTACAGACCAAATGCTTGCGACCCCCCGCCCCAAGAGGGTAGTAAACAAACGATCAATCGCCACCATACGGGTCCTGCAAAGAGGAAGTCAAGCGGTAAAGGATGAAGGGCAAGGCGTAAATGGACCACACCTCAATCTACCCTTCAAAGACAATCTCATTCGGAGCCAATACCGGACCGAACTTTGCCTGTATCTCTGAACAATTCTTTAGCTGAATTCCGGTCTCGAAGCACATTCCAAGAATGCAGACGAGTCCATCAGTCCAACCAAAGGGCCCCGGAAGCGTGAACTCCTTCCAGGGACCTAACAAGCCGGGAAACTTGGTACGGTTAATCTTGGCTCTCGTCACCTTCTCGTACCGTTCAAGCGCCTTCTGTACCACCTTAATGTCGCAGCGGCACAACACGAAAATGTATACGTCATTGGCGTACACAGAGGTCAGCGATTCCACGTAGGGCGGGACTTCTCGCCCTGTCACTCAGCCGGCGAAGGAAGGGCTACAACGCCAAAGCGTAAAGTAAGAGCGACAGCGGACTACCCTTTCGGATCGACCGAGACAGCACAAAAGCGCCCGACCGCTTTTCGTTCACCTGTCCCACAGCACTGGGGAAGTGATCTACTTGCAGAAGTCGGTTTCGAATCCAGAGGCCTGCAGGACAGCAGCCAAGTATTGATGGTCAACCCTGTTGAATGCCTTGGACTGATCTAAATTGATTAGCGCGGCTCGCTTGTCGTCTTTTACTCCCTCTATGATTGTGCGGATCAGATGCAGCTTGCTTTGAATTGTTTGTCCCTTCACAGCACAAGTCTGCACAGGTCACAACAAGCTCGCGACAACTGACTGCAAACGCTCCGTCAAGATCTTGGCCAAAATCATTAACTCTATGTTTAACAGAGTTATAATCGTCTAAATCCCGACCAACACACTTGCCCTTTTTCAACAGCTTGATCACACCCCTGTAAATCCGGCCGGGGATGGACGCCTGCCGGAACCAGTTGTTGAACACCACTGTCAAAATCGGAACAAATATGTGCGACAGCATCAAGTACATTTCATAGGGCAGGCCATCAAGTCCTGGCGACTTGCCACTACCGACCCTCTTCAATGCCAAGTGAACTTCGTCCTCAGTGATCTCACTCTTGCAGCTAGCCGATTCAGTCGGAAAGTGCCGAGGAAAGTCAGCCAAATAGCTGTGAAACTGACACCAGGCTCTTTGATAAAACGGCTCTTGAAATGCCGCCAAAACGCCTTGCACGTGTCCTTGGTCGACCTCAGCGTACGACCCTCCGGCGTAATGACATCGCGAATGTATCGATCGGAACAACGACGGATCTACTTCTTGCTCAATTCTGCGCCCATGTTCACAGCTTCATTAGACATCTTGTTTAACCTATGTCTAACTACTTGACCCTGGTAACACTTGCTAGCCTTGCGCTGCAGGGTTTATCTAGCTACGGCTATCTCTAGGGAATCCCTCCAGCTACCCCCCAGGACAGACCATCCCCTAGAGCCTTCTGCTTTTTAGCCTTATCTAGAGTGAGTCATTGGTGAAGGACCTAATTCTATCCTTAAGCTTCTCCCACCACCCACTTCCAATAAACATCTCTACTAATCCCCGCTGCACTAACCTAGTCAGCGGTTGCTGGAAGTCCCACCTGTCCAGTAAGGACAGACTGAACTTTCAGTCGTTCTAGACCTATTACCTAACACCATCCAGACAAGTCTAGGGTTCGAATAGTCTAAGCGGTGGAACGTGGGACAATCTCGAAAATCTAGGTCGACCCTTCTCATTAACATTCTGCCAACGTAGCTGGCTACATGGAGGGACGGCCACAGGGTCCCACGTACACATCTCCCGCCCTAGATGATCGACACGGTATCTATCGACGAGCCCAAACTCGCCGATCGGATCAACTAAGCTACGATCGTTCGACGACCTCCAGCTAGCTCCCCATCTCCTGTCTACCTTGGGGTCCAGGATAACAAGAAGTTCTGTTCAACTTGCACTCTCTCAGTAAGTAAGAGAGCGTGGTATTTATCTTTTTAGATCAGTCCATCTTGTGGAGGTGATCCTGTACTCCACAATATATATTATATGTATGTGTGTGTGTGTGTGTGTGTGTGTGTGTGTGTGTGTGTGTGTGTGTGAGTGGATGCTGTGGTCAACACCAAGTAGCGGCAGTTTGTTTTAGGCTTGAATTGCTTTAAGCCTAAAACAGGCTATCGCCATTCGGTTTTGTCTTCAGTGTCCACTCATATTATTTACACAGGCTCTATTCCGGATATTGAGCGTTTTTACCTCATAATTAGACCCTACCTTATATATATATATATATATATATATATATATATATATATATATATATATATATATATATATATATATATATATATATATATATATATATATATATATATATATATATATATATATATATATATATATATATATATATATTTACAAGGTGTATATATATATATATAAGGTATATATATATAAGGTGTGTATATATATATAAGGTATATATATATCTTATACATATATATATATATATATATATATATATATATATATATATATATATATATATATGCTTCATATTATCAACGGGCGTAGAAATTCAAACATAAATCCACACATACATACAGTAAACACGTATACATACGCACATATGTGCACATAAGAATATACGCAAATGCACAAACGTACACATGCAAAAATAAGAACACACGCACACACTGGTAACATAAACAGATGCACGCCTGAGCACATTATCACGCATGCACACACAATGAATATTTCTTTGTCACAAAGCCGTTCAATGGTTTCACAAAGCAAACATTAAAAGTGAAGAGAAAGAAATTTAATTTCTTTTAATTAAGAAATTCTTTTAATTTGAATTTTCCATTCGATTTTCATCATTATAAAGTTTTTCCACATGTAACAGTAATTTTAAATTTTGAAGTTGAATTTTACAACCCCTTCCCTACCCCTGACGCCTCACTTCCAATTTTCAATCTTTCCCACCCACCCTTTCTCATCCCTTGCACCTATCCCAGTCTTCCTTATGATTATCACCTTCTCCTTCTCCATCCCCGACGCATACTACTCCTTCCTACTCTCACACATCTTCCTCTATTTTTGATTAAACTTGTTCCTGAAAAAGGATACATCGTGGCCAGCTAATATAATAATAAAAAGGAAAAAAAAAATAAATAAATAAAAAATAAAAAAAGTAATAAACAATAATAAAAAACAAAGAAGTAAATTAAAACAAAAACAAACCTATGAAAAAAAAAGTAAAAAAAAAAAATGATTTTAATTAAAATTTTTGTTCAGAACATTTCGCGGTTCAATCAGGTCAGTCTTTTTGGCAATCTCGACTCCAGCATTTGCCATTCCATTTTATGTTACTCACTCTTAATATATGCATCTTTAATATGTATCTACCCACCCTGTTTAATAAGCAGCCTTTCTTATGGTATCTCCTCTCTCTCTATTTACTATGTTTCACTCCCATATGATAAGCTACTATCTCTCTCACACTTTTCTCTTTACGTTACCTCTTCCCCTCTCTCTATCTTTACATTAACCTCTCCCTACATTACTTCTTTCTCAATATCTCTCAATATTACCTCTTTCCCCCTCTCTCTCTTTCTCTACATTGGACCTTCTCTTTCTAAATTACCCTCTCTCATTCTCATTCTACATTAAATCTTTCTCTTTCCCTCTTTGCATTACCTCCTCTTCCTGTACATTAGTCCTATCTCTCTTTCTCTTCTTACATTACCTCTTTCACACTCTCTCTGCTCTACATCAACCTTCTCCCCCTTTCTACATTGTCTGTTTTTCTCTTTCTTTCTCTACATTACCTCTTTTTTTCTCTATATATTACCCTTCTTTCTCTCTACATTACCCTCTATCTTTCTCTCTCTAACTTCTTTCTTTCTGTCGCTACACTATCGTCTCTCTCTCTACATTACTTCTCCGCCTCTCTCTCCCTCCGTCTCAACATTAACCTCCCCACGTTTCATACACTACTCATTATTTTTGCTAACTCCCTTTACATCTTTCATCTCATAATTTTTCTTTTCCCAAATACTTGTTTCTTGGAAATTCCAAAAATCTCTACATATCTTCCTCCTCAATATTTATGTGATGAACTTTTTTTAAAATACTTCTCTTTCATACATTACTTCCTTTTACAGGTTACTTTTTTTCTTTTTTTTCTATACATTCTTATAGGATTCTTATATGCATTATTTTCTAATATTACTTTCTCTTTAAAATATCCGTTTAATTCTGTTATGTACCCATTAACCCTTTTGGAACTGTCTCTATACCAAGTTACCCACGATAATAGTTTCGACTTTATATGTTTCACATTTTTAAACTCATTTTCTCTTACATTATATGTTTTCAAACATTGATTCTATGTTCAATATCTTCCTCTAAGACTATATCATTTTAAACTTCAGCTCAAATTACGAGGAAAACTTTTAAAACTTAAATTCCGCATAGAATTAATTTATATGCATTAATAAAAGAGGAATAATTCCTATTAACTAAAATGTTTATTTTATATTTTATAATTGTAATTTTTACTGATATAAGATAATATTTTTATTGAAAAATATTCCTTTTTTTTCAATTTCATTACTCCTTACTTGAGTAAAACCTTCTCACAAAAAAGAATATGACAACGAGTTGTTAAATACGTGTTGTTTTAAAGTGTTTGGTTTGGAGCTTCATTTATTAGAATAAAATATAATAGCCTCATCATATTAATGGAGGCACGGAAGAGTAATGGATAGAGGAATCGGAGAGCCGAGTTCGAATTCCAGTCAAATCCATTACATTCACTTATAACATTGCTTGGGGAAGGTATGAGTCCTTTTTTCTCCCTCCAGCTATGGGTTAAATAGCAGGAAAGGTCGGTTTCTATAGCCTTGGATGGCAACTAGTCTACCGCAATAACAATGGCAACCTACTGCGGGAAAAATCTGCCTCGTCAGTCATGCATCGAAAGATACATGATCGCCTACACGTGTATCACGCATGGCACATAACTGACTGACTGACGTGCTAATACCTTTGGGAAAGGTATGAATTCTCTTCTTCTCCTCCCATCTATAAGTAAATAGCAGGACAGACCAGGTTATATAGCCTTGGATGGCAACTGGTCTACTGCAGAAAAAAATGGCAACCTACTGCAGGAAAAAAATCTGACTCGTCAGTCATGTACCGAAAGATACATGATTGCCTAAGCGTGTATCACGCATGGCACATGACAGACTGAGATAAATTCTAGAATAGAATACATATCATAAATTTCAGTCGTTGTTGTTTCCAATTATTGATTAATATGACATGGATAATTGGCAACATCAGAATATATATATATATATATATATATATATATATATATATATATATATATATATATATATATATATATATATATATATATATATACTAGTAGTATAATCCGTCTTTGACCGGGTCTTTCATTACTGAGAATTTTTGCCGTTCACTTGTAGCAGTTTAAGTTTAAAGTCAGCTTACCTGAAAATCAATATTAGTAACAACAATTGGGTGCAACTGAGACATATTCCCAAATGGGAGGGGGTTAACAATTTGAATGGGGGGGGGGGAGCTTGAAAGGGGAAATGTATAATAATAAATAATATTATTGTAATAATTTAAGCTATTTATTTTTATTATAGTTTTTATGAAAGATATATATCCAAAAACAGACAGTATATAGTAAAACGTTGCTGAGAGTTATAATTAACAGGAAGTAGTGGAGAGCCATTGTCGCCAACGATCTGGACTCAAAACCGTCACTGAAGAATTATCTATCAAACAAAAAAAATCCATCAAAATCGGATGAAAACTGTGGAAATGCATAAACAACATCCGATCTCTCCCCCTCTCTCTCTCTCTCTCTCACACACACACACACACACACACGTGCGCGCGCACACACACATACATAGACACACATACATAGACACACACATTTTGAGTATCAAAGATTGGTTAAAAATGAGTATTCATGTTGAAAATGCCCAAAACTTAATAAAAAGTGTCAAAATCCGTCTGCTATAATTAGAAAGATCAAAGGTTTTTTTGATGTAAAAATCATTTTTTCATCCTTTTTACAAGCTTAGAAATTTTGGTCAAAATCATGTGTTTTCTGGCATCAACGTGGAACCATAAATCTGTACCGGAAGTTTGAGTCTCCTTTTGCGGTCCCCCCCCCCCAAAAAAAAACACTGATTTGGAAATTCTTTCAAAAATCAGATAATTATCGGTTTTAAATGAAACTTTCAGGACTTATTCAGAAATGACTTAAATTAATTTTTGGAATGTTTCTTTTTTTTTAGAAAATCTTCGTAAAAATATTTTTCCAGCTGTTAATCCCCTATATGTCATTTAATTTTATGAAATTTCGAAAAAAAAGTTTTTGTACTGCTTAACGTTTATATTAGTTATAAGGACAAGTTCTCGGGGAATTTAAATCAACCATTTCTTTTGTCAAAAAGAACAGTCAGTTATAGAAAATCTGCCATGAATTTAATTGTAAAATAAAAACGCATTGAAACTAAGATATTATTTAATTAAAAAAATTAAATGCTTTATTGAATAAAATATATTATGGACACTATAGTCTTATGAAGAAAAAGTTTTTCGATGAATAATGAATTTTTACAAGAATTTAAAAATTAAAAAAAGTTTTATTAGAATAATTCATAAAGTTTTAAATCTTTTAAAGTGATGTATTAATTTGTATTGATCAAGTGATATTGCTATTAAATAAAAACTGTATTTACTAATCATAAGTGGAAAAGCTGACTACAATCCAGAGCACCCAATACTTAAAAATAATTTTTATTTTTTTGTGCGTATAAACGTGTCGATTTTTATAAATACGGACGTCCACACATGACATTATCAGAAAATAAGAGCAGTAACCACAGTAAATTTAATTTTTTTTAAATATTTACTCCACCAGCGTCTTCATAAGAAAGACTATAAAACAAAACTATCTAAGATTAAATAAAATATTAGAATGCTTAAAATATTTTAAAAGTTTAATATTACTGTAAAAAAATCATAAAAAGGGGTTTATGTTGTATTCATTATGTAATTTTATTACAATTATCTCCCTTTACATAAATTAGCCAAATAGGTCAGCTTGGAATAAAAAGCAAAAGAAAAACTTCAAGGATGACTTTTATTTTTTTCAAAATGCTTTTTAAACCTTCGGTATCACTTCTCACACACACACACACACACACACACACACACACACACACACACACACACACACAGTGTAACCCGGATATAAGAGAAACCCTGGTATAAGAGAAACCCGGATATAAGAGAGATTTTCTCTGGTCCCAAATTAGAGCCTGTGTTAATGTATATAAAATAGACCAAACCCGGATTTAAGAGAAACCCGGATATAAGATACTTCTCCGGTCCCGACAACTCTCTTATATCCGGGTTACACTGTATATATATGTAAAGTGTGCGTGTGTGCATAATTTTAGCTTAAAACACTATGGAGAAATACTGCATACGCATTATTCTGATTACTTAACACATAGAAATGTTCTTATATTTTATCGTAGCTAAGTGAATAATGAAACAGCAAAGTTATCTTGAATGTTTTTGGATGAATGTTTTTGTTAACAATTATTGGATTTAGACTATAAATTTTTTCAATTTAATTCTACACCTACTAGTCATAATATTTTGGTTGTTTGAATTTCTTAGAGCAGTGATTATCTCCCTTTTCTGTTCATTTCTTAGAGTAGTGATTATCTCCCTTTTCTGTTCATTTCTTAGAGTAGTGATTATCTACCTTTTCTGTCCAGTTCACTCTCTTTGCCATGTTAGAATGTCATTCCTCCCCTTTCCAAGATTGTCAGACTCAAAAGGTGCATTCCAAATAATATGCATATATTGTTGAAAATCTTAATTCTTTTCCATATTGTATTTATTTACATGGATTATTTTTTATAGAAGATTTTTACAAATTTAATAGCCATAGAAAATGTTGATGGATTATTTTACTTCATCACTAATTATTACATAAATAAACTGAAGCATGCTTTAATAGACAAAAAGTTTAATAAAAGATGGCTCCATATTGAATATAGAATTAATCATACTGTCTTTTCGACACTCACGATAAGCTCAAAATTCTGTAAATGAAAAACAAGAAATAGTAAAAGATCTCACTTGCCGAAACACTGTTTGAGAGACAGAGCATTGGTAACCATTATTAGTTTTGGACTCTTAGTTATTTCATCTTAATTCTAGTTGCTTTTTTGCCCATTAGTCATAATATTAAGTACATTATCTGAATTCCTTAAATGAAGCATTGTCAGTTATTATTAATTTTTACAAGTATTTATGTCATATAATATTTACTGGCTTTTTTATTCAACTACACCAACGTTAACTCAAGTATTAACTTAAATTTATCATAATATGGTTCACTGTCAATAGTTGTATGTTTTTAACTAGTATTTCTTTTGTCTTAATTTTAGATTTATTTACACCGATTAGTATTATTAGGTTACCTGAAATTCGTAAACAAAGCGTTGTCAATGATTATTGTATTTTGACTAGTTTTTCTTTCATATTAATTTTTGCTGTCTTTACACAACAGTCATAATGTTAAACTGTTACCTATTATTCATTTTTACTAGTATTTCATTCATCTTAATTCCAGTGATTTTTACGCTTATTAGTAATATTTTCCGGATTTCCTAGATCAGTCATTGTCAACCATTAATAAATTTTGGTATTTATTTAATCTTAAATTTAATTGCTTTTAAAACTTAGTCAATATTAAGTTGTCTGAATTTCTTAGACGAAGTACTGCTAACCGTTATTAATTTTGAAAACTTATTTGTTTCTTATTTATTTCTCTTGTTTTCACATTTAGTTATAATATTGAATTTTGGAGTTTCGAATTTTTTAATTCACACTTAATACTTTTCCATTACACAATGATTAAATAAACAATAATTTGGATATCGGTTATCAACATATAACATATTTTGTGATTGAATGTTATTATTTAGCACCTTTTAATATCAGACGTTGGAATTAAATCTTTTAATTGATAGCGGTTAGCGTTACCCCTCCATATAATGGCGTCTTATGACTTACCATACAATTGAGAATATACCAATGTAACAAGTGATATTATTTATCATAAATAGCCTAAGTGAAAAAATATTTCTATCATATAAACTCCTTCTATGTGCTTCGTTCATTTAGGACATAGGCGGTCATGGCTCTCTAAAACTTTCAATCCCTTGTAGTCCATAGCAGTTTTTTTTATCGGTTGCTAAGGCTCCTGCCCCCCCCCACCATTACGTCATCCATTTACACAAACTCGACACAAACTGCCTTCTCTATCTCTCTTATCCTTAATATGCCCTGTGAGGATTAAGTTTTCCAAATTCTCCTTCCTCGTTATGTATCAAAGAAAATTCAAATGTCTCTTCCTAATTCTAAGCATAAGAGATAGGCTCTCTTATAGTCCTGTGCACGCACCTCTCTGGTCTTTTGAACAGGGACAGAAGTTTATCTCTTGTTTCATGTTTAGGATTTGGTTTCCGGTTCCTTTTAAAGTATTTTTCTTCTCTTTCACTTTCGATGATTCCTTGCATCTTGTGGGTATTATCACCTTGCTTGGGGCGGTGCCTGTTTGTAGCCCTCTACCACTTGAGCCTTTTATAAGATAAACATCTTTGTATAAAAAAAAAAAATAAATGAAAAAGTGATCTTGTTTTCTTCAAGATTTCTTTGTTGATTAATCGTCCCGTTCATGGAATTCTCAGTATCCTTTTGCAAAACAACATTTCTGGTGCTTCTAGTCTTTTTCACTCATCCTTGGAGAAATTGTTCAAACTTCACTACCATGTCAGGGGGTGGATATCACATAACAATCCAAGACTCTTTTCTTTGTTTCTAACGAAAATTTCCCGTTACTCAGTACCTTTCTGAGCTTTTTGCAATGCTTATTCCTTTAGTCTAATGTGTATTCAGATTTTGGTATGGCATTTTGTTTTTTTAACTTTTACTAAGGTTCACGCTACCATCTTCGCACTCGCTATCCGTTCTGTCATCCCTTCACACAAATTCGCGATGTAGGAGGCCTGCTGCTTTCTCCTTTCACACTTACTCTAAATATGCCTTTCGAGTGTTAAGTTTTCCAAACTCTCCTTCCTCATTATGTATTCAAGGAATTTCAGATGTCTTTTCCTGATTCTGATCATGTGTTCTTTCTGTTGTTGTATTCTTTATACTTCCTCGTCGCTTACACTCTTCATATACGGAATTCTCAGTATCCTTCTGTAGAACCACATTTCTATTGCCTCCAGTTTTCTCCTCATCTGTGGGGAGAGTGTTAAACATTCACTGTCATATAAGAACATAGATATCATATAGCAATCCAGAACATCGCAGATAGATATCACAGAATTCAGAAAAGATTAAACGGTTTCATTAATTAAAACGTGGAAATCACCTTGATTTTTAAAAACTTTGTTATACTTCACCATAATGTAAAAATTTTTATAAATTTAAAGCACAAATCCCCAGCCTAAACATATATTGTTGACACAAAAACATATTAAGTAGCTTATTTGATGTCATATAACATTCATAGACGTATAACTCCGACCACCATTTCAATAGGGGACATTTATTGAAGAGGATGAGAATATACTGTGTACGCGATAGATAAAGAAAGATGAAGTTTTAAAGAAAATGGAAACAATAAAGAGCCTTGTACTTAAAAAAGAGACAGCTGAAATTGCTAGGATACATAATGAGAAAAGGGAGCTTGGAAAATTTGACACTCAGGGGACAAATTGAAAGCAAGAGAGGCAGAAGGAAACAGTGAGTAACCAACCTAATAAGTTCGTATAAATGGATGACAGAACATGAACTGGGAAGGATAGTAAAAAGGCAAACATTGCTTAGAGCTATAAAGGATAGGAAGTTGTGGAGAGCCATGATCAACGTACAAAATTAGCTTGTGTAAATGGATGGCAAACATGAACAGGGAAGGATAGTAAAAAGGTAAACATTGCTTAGAGTTATAAAGGATAGGAAGTTGTGGAGAGCCATGATCAATGTACATAATAAGCTTGTGTAAAAGGATGGCAAACATGAATAGGGAAGGATAGTAAAAAGGCAAACATTGCTTAGAGCTACAAAGGAGAGGAAGTTGTGGAGAGCCATGATCAACCTACGTAATAAGCATATGTAATTAGGTGGCAGTACATGAACTGGGAATTATAGTAAAATGGCAATTATTGCTTAGAGCTACAAAAGAGAGGAAGTCGGGGAGAGCCATGATCAACGTACCTAATAAGCTTGTGTAAATGGATGGCAAACATGAACTGAGAAGGATAGTAAAAAGGCAAACATTGCTTAGAGCTACAAAGGATAGGAAGTCGTGGAGAGCCATGATCAACGTACCTAGCAAGATTGTGTAAATGGATGACAAACATGAACAGGGAAGGATAGTAAAAAGGCAAACATTGCTTAGAGCTATAAAGGATAGGAAGTTGTGGAGAGCCATGATCAACGTACATAATAAGCTTGTGTAAATGGATAGCAAACATGAACAGGGAAGGATAGTAAAAAGGCAAACATTGCTTAGAGCTATAAAGGATAGGAAGTTGTGGAGAGCCATAATCAACGTACATAATAAGCTTGTGTAAATGGATGGCAGACATGAACTGGGAAGGATAGTAAAAAGGCAAATATTGCTTAGAGCTACAAAGGAGAGGAAGTTGTGGAGAGCCATGATCAAAATACTTAAACATTATAAATGGATGAGAGAACAGGGGATGGGACGGATAGTCAGGGGACAAATATTTCTTAGAGCTACAAAGTAAATTGGTATGGCAAGTGAAATAAAGTATTTAATTCAAACTTCACAAAAGAGAACGAAGTTGATATTTTAAGACCATATTTTTGGCAAAAACAAACAAAAGACGTATTCTTCTTTTCTAACAAAATCGGAACATATAAGTATATACTATAGAGTGAATTAATTTTGATTTTTACCTACTTAAATAGAAATAATATTTACAGATAAAATAACGGTTATAGTGCGAAAATTGCATGTAATGTTCAATTTCCGGCCTAGTCATTTTCATTCATTTTTTAATAAAATATCAGAGTAGACTCAGCTTTCTAGCTTTGGAAGGCAGCTAAAATAGGAGAATGATAACATTCACGGTGGAGATATTCAATCTCCTATCTTTACCAAGAAATCATAGCAATAACATATAATAATGGAAAGGAAAATCGCTTAAGGACAGCATTATAGGTCTCGCAGATAGCATTTGATTGGGCCTTCATCACAATAGGTAGGGAGGAGTACATGCGACAGGCAACAATAAACTTCAGAATAACTGAATAATTGATCGCTGCATTTAAGTATTGCATTATTATTTAAGCTTATCTTTTAAAAGTTCAACGATAATTCTTCTGCCGCCACTTAATTTAAAGACAATTTGATGTACGTAGATCTTTAATTTTCGTAGAAACAATTTATTTCCAAGTTATACAAATAGTTATCGTAAAAAAAACAAAAAAACAATTCGTTCCCAAAAATTAGTGTAAAAAAATTCACCGAAAATAATTGTAGTAATGAAAACTTGCGAATCCAAAAAATTCAGGATTGCAGGCCACAGATCTGGCCTGGAATGTTTTTTAATTTGTTTACGGAGTTGGCCTGATTTCAAAACGGTGTAATATGTTGGGCTACGGATTCTCGGAGTAAAACTTGAAAAAGTTTGACACAGTGACACAGTGACATTAGCATTATATATATATATATATATATATATATATATATATATATATATATATATATATATATATATATATATATATATATATATAGAGAGAGAGAGAGAGAGAGAGAAAGAGACAGAGACAGAGAGACAGAGAGACAGCTTATATATATATATATAAGCTCTTTCTCTCTCTCTTTCAATATATATATATATATATATATACATATATATATATATATATATATAAGCTCGCTCTCTCTCTCTCTCTCTATATATATATATATATATATATAAGTTCTTTCTCTCTCTGTATATATATATATATATATATATATATATATATATATATATATATAACCTATTTCTCTCTCTCTTTCTCTCTCTATATATAAGCTCTTTCCCTCGCTCTTTCTATATATATATATATATATATATATAAGCTCATTCTCTCTCTCTTTCTCTCTCTCTCTCTCTCTCTCTATATATATATATATATATGTATGTATATATATATGAGCTCTCTCCCTCTCTCTTTACATATATATATATATATATATATATATATATATTAAGCTTTTCACCCCAGGCAAGACTGGGAGCCACTAGCACGCAAGGGGTTACAGAGGATTTGGAGCGAGAGCAGATAGGAGTGAAAGAGGAAAGGATGTGGAGAAGGATAATGGATATATCAAGGCATCTGGAGATGTCGATTGACGTTACATTTGAATAGTTGGGGATTATAGTTGTCAGGGAAACAGGAATAAGGAAGGCGTGAGGTGCGAGATATGAAGCTATTGGAGTAGAAGAGATGTCTACATTTAACAGTTTCAATAGTTTTGATCTATCCACTATCCTTCTCCACATCCTTTCCTCTATCACTCCTATCTGCTCTCGCTCCAAATCCTCTGTAACCCCGTGCGTGCTAGTGGCTTCCAGCCTTGCCTCGGGTGAAAAGCTTAAAAGAAGAAAAGAAAAAAAAAGTGCCACACAAGATAGGAAGTAGTGGAGAGTTATGATCACCTGTAATCTGAAGGGACGCGGCACGCAGAAGAAGATTAAAATAAATAATGCCGAATTCTTTTATTCTCGAGTAGAAAATGAGAATGAGTAAATCAAGCTTCATATGCTTGGGTTTTATTAAAATTCTGAAAATAACGTTTTAAAATTAATTCAATTGTCGAGAGTATACAGTAATAGTGGTGTCAAGGGAATTACAGTCTTTATGACGCATGATGCTTTTGCGAGTACATAGGTTAAACTTTATCTAATTTTCTATCATTCTATCTGAATTGAAATACCGAGTACAGGTTTACTTGCTATTTACACAGGGATTTATCTTCGCATGCAAATTCATTTATTTCCGTAAAGAGATTCTTTCCTATTTAGGGATAAGAAAGTATTGAACTGTTACGTGCTATCTTTCCTACTGTATGACAGTGAATGCTAGGCAATTTCCTCAAAGATGAAGGAGAAACTTGAAGCAAGAGAAGTATGGTTCTACAGAAGGATGCTGAGGATACCATTAACCGAACATATGAGCAACGAAAAGGTTTTACAAAAAATGGAAACAAAAAATAAAACTTAACATCAGAAAGAGACAGTTGAAATTTCTGAGACATACAATGCGGCTTGGAAAATATGTCACTCACAGGGCAGATTGGGTACAAGAAGGATAGAGAAAAACAACGGGTAACATATTTGACGAGCTTGGGAAAATAGATGGCGGGACAAGGTTTAGAAATAAAGAAAAGACAATTTATTTAGTGCTGCAAGGGACGTGATTACCTACGCCCCGAGGGGTCACGGCTTATAAAGAAGTTTAGCCATAATAAAGCGGCTTTGCACAACATCGCTGTATTTGTCTCTTCGTATTTTTATCGACTAGACAATTACAATTTCAAGATAGGCGTCTAATCAACTTGATATATATCTTTGTTCTTAAAGTTTGCAAGCGTTTTATCTTAGAACGTAGCTTTTGTTTTATAAATTAAGCGTATGAAATATAAGCATCATGAAAGTATATTTATTTATTAGGTTGGTGCAAAAATAATGTCGTTTTTTGACGCTCAAATTCATGTGAGAAAACGACATTATTTTTGCACCAACCTAATATTTCATTTTATTTATCTAGCTCGTTAAAAAATGAGCTAACTCATCCACCAAATCTTTTTCTTTTTATGTGCCATGTCCTTTCAGGACGTAGGCGATCATGCCTCTCCACCTTCCTCTATCCCTTGCAGCTCTCAAGAAGTTCCTTCCCTTTGCTTCTTCCTCCAGACCACGTTCTATCATCCACCCGCTCAAGCTCGTCAGGTATGTCATGTGTTGTTTTCCCTTGTCTCTCTTTCCGTCAATTCGACTCGTGAGTATCAGATTCTCCAGGCCCTCCTTCCTCATTTTGTGTCCCAGAAACTTCAGCTGCCTTTTCCTGATATTAAGTATAAGCCTCCTCTTTGTTTGCAATCTCTCTAAGACCTCATCGTTGCTCACACGCTCTGTCCATGATATCCTTAGCATCCTTTTGTAGAACCGCATCTCCGTCACCTTGAGTCTCTTCTTCATCTTTGAGGAAATCATTCAACATTCACTGTCGTAAAGAAGGACATATGTCACGTAACAGTTCAGTATTCTTTCCTTTGTTACCAAAGAAATCCTCCTGTCTTGCAATACTCTGCCCAGCTTTTGGAATGTGTTCTTGACCATTCCAATACATCTACAGATCTTAGTGTCGCACTTACCATCCTCTGTCAAGACGCTTCCCAGATATTTAAACTTCTGCTTGATTCTAGTGTCCCCGACCTGCAAATCGCATTTTGAGCTCATCCTTTTACTGATGACCATGCATTCTATCTTCTTGTAGTTTATGCTTAGTCCCTTCTTACTCTCCGTCGCTATTTTCTGTAGGAGATTTAGTAATTGCTTTTTTTTTACAGGCAACGTAACAGCGCTAAAAGTGGAAAAGACATTCCGAATTCTGTCCTGGTCTGTAGTATTCACTTTCACAATAATGCTGTTTGGAAATGTATGATTCCATTTCTTCTCTCCCACCCTATAAATAAATAGCAGAATAGACTTAGTTATATATCCTTGTGTTGCGTTCAGTCTAAGAAAAGTCTATTCTGAATTCAAAACTCTGGAGAAAGCCCCCACCCCACGCAAAAAAAACAAAACAAAACAAAAAAAAAAGAACCAACTATGTATTTCTTGAGAAATCATGCCAATTCACAGAAAATGTTTTTATGATCTGTGAATTTAAATGATTTATGTATACATTACTTCAAACGTTATTATAGTGGATGCTTCGTATTTGAAATAGACGCCCCATTTTTATTTATTAAAAAGTCTATCAGTCTGTGCATTCGAGGGATCTTATTAATAAAGATGCATTGTTTGCTGTGATATTCTTTTTGACCCAGCGGTAAAGCACACTGGATCAATCAATGGTTTTCACTACAGAAAGGGACGCAGGTCCAATCTCTGCCAGGAAACGCATTTTGTTTAGTAAGATTTTTCGAATGCGCAGTCTGATAGACGTAATTATATTGTTCAACAAATAAAAATGGACGTCTATTTCAAATACGAATCATCCACTACAATAACGTTTGAAGCAATAAAAATGTCGGATCACACACACACACACACACACACACACACACACACACACACACACACACACACACACATATATATATATATATATAAACCAGTGTTATTAAAATCAACCGTCGAGATCTATCTGAGAGTTTAATTTTTTTTACGTATTTTTCAAATATTCGATTAAGATATGGATCAGCTGTCTAATGTTCATGCTTTCGCTGCAATTTAACTCGATTTTGAGCGTTGCATATGATGTAACTGAACTGATTTGAATTCCAGTGCGGTTCTTGATAATTGCTGGAACAGCAGAAAGTATTTAAAAAAAAATAAAAGGAACGAAAATTGTGAAAATAGAATAAAAATTATCGGTTGAATTTAACAAAACTTGCGGCATATCTATCTATCTATCTATCTATCTATCTATCTATCTATCTATCTATCTATCTATCTATCTATCTATCTATCTATCTATCTATCTATCTATCTCACATTACTCTTCCTCTAACTATCTATCTATCTATCTCAAACCACTCTTCATCTATCTATCTATTTATCTATCTATCTATCTATCTATCGTCAATATAAATCAAAGAAAGTTCAATGGACTTGTCTTTTTTAATCGACAAAATCTATTGAAATTATTATATATATTTCGGTTAGCATGTATACATCTATCTATATGCAGTGATATTAGATATAGAGATATTAAAAAAAGAACATTTTTAACTTGTTCTAAATTTAAATGTTACGTTTAAAGCGAAACTATAACGGGATAAGAATTTGAAAATTATGATTAGCGTTAATTCCGAGGAGAATGAATATAAGAACTGATAATTCTAATAGATTTATCTTACGGGATTTTTCTCAAAGGGCGGAAGAAATCTCTGAGTCAACGGCCAGCTAACTAGAGGTGGTGTCTCCGTAAACCACCGTGGAGAAGGCAACGGGAAACCACTCCACTACCTATCTCAAGAGAAATCATGACTAACAACTCATTGACAGAACATGGTCTGGGGGAGCAAGCAGAGAGAAGGAACTGCAAGGGATAGAGGGAGGTGGAGAGACATGACCGCCTACGTCCTGAAAGGACATGGCACTTAAAAAGATAGAAATTCTAATAGATTTATGTTACAAGATTTTTGACTCGAAACTCTGGAGTCGGTCAAGAAGGTAATCCTACTAAACATTTATTGATTTATTTAATATTATAGCTCTAGATATCTGTTGAGCACTATTTGGAAGATGTTCTACAGGACTAAAAATACATTAAATTCACATAAAATTACGTGAATTTAATTTATTTATATATATATATATATATATATATATATATATATATATATATATATATATATATATATATAGAGAGAGAGAGAGAGAGAGAGAGAGAGATCAGAACAGATTGTGAAAGATACATATATAGATCTGAATAAAATTATATAGATAGATAGATAGATAAATAGATAGATAAACAGATAGACCTGATTGGAATGGGATAGATAGGCAGACAGATAAATTGGTACATAGATATGAAAAGAATCAGATAGATATATAGATAGATAGAACAGATTGTGAAAGATAGATACATAGATCTGAATAGATTGAGATAGATAGGCAGACAGATAAATTGGTACATAGATAGATATAAAAGTACAATTCTCCATCAGTTTAAAAACAGTAAAACGCTCCTCTGTGGCTCAATCGGTAAAAAGCACGTGAGGCTATATGACGGTTCCGTATATAGGATACAGGTTCCATTCCTGTCGGAGAACGTATATTTTTTATGAAAATTTCTCGAACATTCAGGCCGGGAAATGTCGTTAATACTGTTTATTATAAACAGAGCATTTACTTAAATACTTGTATCTATAAAAAGAACGTATAAACATAAAAAATGTCTTAAAATAATTGTCGAACTTTGTCTATTTAATACACACATCTCTCTCTCTCTCTCTCTCTCTCTCTCTCTCTCTCTCTCTCTCTATATATATATATATATATATATATATATATATTTATAGTGTTTCTGAATTCGATAAAAAGCGTTGATAACGGGGCAATTATTTAATGAAGGATATTTGGGCAGTATCACTTCTTGTCTTCAATACCAATCTCAAGATGTCTAGCAGCGGCTCGAAGAAAAGAAAACTCACCATAAAAAGAGGTGCTGAAAAAGCTCGGTCCATTTCACTTTCCAAAATCTGACCAAATAGCAAAACATCAAATTTCTCGAGGAAGGGCTTCATATTCGGGCCGAGAACATTTCAGCACTCCTTCTCAGGAGATTCGTGCTTTTAAAAGCATTAATACGAAATAATTCCAGTGATACACGAAGTAAAATTTTGTAAAAAAATGTGTATTATTAAAGAATGTTCGTTGTCATTCACTCTCTCTCTCTCTCTCACGCACAAATACACACGCACATACCCACACGCACATACACACACGCACATACACACACGCACATACACACACACAGAATTCTTGTACGCCTCATTTTCCTGACAATTAATATTTCCTTATTTTCATATGTTCTAAGTACATATACATACACAATTTGGTTGTTATACATACACAAACACATATATGCATACGAAGAAACTCATGTATATAGATATTCGAATTTATTTTCGTCTCTCTCTCTCACTCTCTCTTGCCCATTAGATTTATCATTCTCTCTTTCTCACACGCAATGACACACGCACAAATATACAAACAAGCGCATACACGCAGGTATATTAACATACACGTAAAATTATTCACTTTTCCTTTTCCACTTTTCTGTTTGATTTTCTCTCTGCTTAAACGTGTTTCTCTTGGGTTGTGCAGCTAAAAGCTCCTTTATGATCGCCATTTTTTTATTACAATTCATTCTCTTCTCTCGCTTCAACATTTTATGTCTATTCTTGACTCTTCCCAATTTCACCCCCCTCTCCCCATTCAACTCCATGTTCACGTCGTCCCTACGGAGCAGAATTTAAACGTATGCCTCAATAATTAACCAACTAACATTGTCGAAAAATACGTTGGTCGTCCTTAATACAGTGCAGGCACTCTACTAGTTGGGCGCCATTATTGTGTGGGATGACGTCCATTAGAGCTCCATTCAGGTTTTTTCGCGATTTTTTCTCTTTTTGCTTCAAGTTGTTCTGCGTTTCGTCCGTTTTGAGTAGTTCTTTGAAAAGCGATGAATACGATAATTGATGGTCAGAAGTGGAATTCTGCAAGTTTTACGTCTTTTTACGTAGAGAGGAATTATTATTATCATCGTTGTCATCATCATCATCATCATCACCACCACCACCACCACCACCACCACCATAACCACCACCACCACCACCACCACCACCGTTGTTGATATCAGCTGTTTTGATTAAAACAAGTCAACATTGTATGGGGTGGGGAAGGAAGTGAATCATGTCGGAGACTTGTGGGGCGGATGTGGCTATGTCAAAACTATAAATGTGATATGGAACTATCATAGCATTTCGTTTGATATGGTTATGAAAAAAATGACATGCGTATGACAGAGAAATATTTTCTATAACTGGAAATGATTTGAATAGAGTTAGGTTCGTCTATGTAGGATTATGATGGATTTATAAGAATCTGATGCTGTTTTGTGAAGGCAAAATGCTTATGATTAGACTTAGTATCTAGAAGGTTTGAATATTTTCAGATTAATACTGCTTATAATTTTATTGTGATTGAAAACGAGTTTTTTTTTAATGAAAATACATGGACGATTTTTTAAAAATAATTTGCACATACGATTATGTTAAAGCGATAAAATATCATTGCATTTAAAATTTTCTCCTCGTTCTTCTTCTTCTTCTTCTTCTTCTTCTTCTTCTTTGTTACTTTCTCTTCTTTTAACTCTTCTCCTTTATCTCATCTATCTTCTTTTTTGTTGCTTGTTGTTCTTCTACTTCTTCTCATTTATATCATTAATCTTCTTCTTCTTCTATGTTCTTCTCATTCTTCTCCTTTATCTTTTCCATCTTCTCCTTCTTCATTTTTGTTGCTTGCCCTTCTTCTAACTCTTCTCATTTATCTCATTAATCTTCTTCTTTTAATTTTTCTTCTTCTTCTTTGTTGCTTGCTTTTCTTCTAACTCTTCTTCTCCTCCATCATCATCATCATCATCATCATCATCATCATCATCATCATCATCATCATCATCTTCTTCTTCTTCTTCTTCTTCTTCTTCTTCTTCTTCTTCTTCTTCTTCTTCTTCTTCTTCTGCTGCTGCTGCTTTTGTTAAAAATATATGTAATTTTTAACCAATATTTTTAGGATCTCTGTAGCTGATCTTTTATTCTATATTCGGTCTATTGTTCTCATCTTTCTTGTTGTTTTCTCAACGTTTCGGCCGTTGTCTCCTCCAGCCTTCTTCAGGTGTATATTGACCTGGGTAACTTTCAGGAATTCTTAACTGGCCCCCCCCCCCACCATTTAATTTACGACTGTTCTCTATGTCTAGGGTTATAAAATCTGGATTCCGTTGCGATGGCGTTTTTAAAGGTCACCATCACAACGGAATACAGATTTTGTCGCAGTTACAATAAGTTTGTCTTTGTGAATTGACTCCTGAAGATGATCTTAGAAAAGATCGAAACTAGTTTTGTTAAAAGAAAAGAAAATAAAGAAAATAAGAAAAAGATCAGTATAAAAATAATTATACACAATATATCTATATTACTCAATGAAATATATATATATATCTCATATGTCTGTAAAGTCAGGGATCGATTCAACACTCTACCGATATTATAAACATGACTCCCTTCTAAGTCGATAACAAATCAATATTTTCGGTTGTGACAAGTGTCGTCGCCTAAGGAAAGTTTAAAGAAAGCATATCAACAAAAATTATTTCTTAAAAACATTCCTTATTTTTCATGAGTGGACCACTATATTTAATTAGTCCTAACTAACAAATCTTAAATAAAATGTGTTAATTATTTACACTGTTCGGACTTTTGTCCTTATCTTTATTGCCATATTCACAACGTTTCGGCCGTTGTACGCTCCGACCTTCGTCAGGTGATTGGAATTTCAACCATCCTGGATACTTGACAGCAGCTCCGACAAACTGGGGTAGAAGGGTGCAAGGGGATAACAACACTTAGAAAACAATCTCGGTCTGCCTATCTTATGTGAAGAGAATATCGGAAAAAATACAAAAGACCTGTGGTCCATATAACATCAGAATGTCCTTCAAAAGTGGTTCAACACTTTGCAGTCACCTCTTCCGAGTAAGATTTCCCATAGAGGAGAAAGATAATTAAGGACTGTATGTACGCCATCCCATGCAGTTGAGGCAGGGAATATGGTGGAGAAACAGACCGTTCCCTTAAGATAAAACTGCAAGAACACCATAAAGCCGTAACGCAATGAGATATAGGAAAATCAGGCGTGACTGACCATGTATGGAGGGAAAAGGCAGATCACCGCCCCTTGTGGGATGAGTTTGAAATAATAGGGAGAGAACATCACTGGAAAATACTAAAACTTAAGAAATCAGCGATTTGACCCAAAGAGTTGTGAATTTAATACTTGGCCACAGCAGAACAAAATCTTGGAGAGTTGATTTAAACTGAAACTGAGCTTCCGGATCTATGGAACTAGAACCATCTACCCAGTGGATGAAATAAAGGATTCAGTTCGAAATTCCAATCACCTGCAGAAGGCTGGAGCGTACAACAGCCGAAACGTCGCGAATATGGCAACAAAGATGTGGACAATAATGCGAACAATGTAAATAGTGTAAATAATTGTAATAACTCATGTCAGAAATATAAACAGGAAATGTGCTAAATTCCCGATAAAAGTGTTAAGTTAGAGAATTCGATCGTTATGATTTTACATATATTATTTTGAGAAATACAATACTGTCAACCAGAATCCCTTGTTTAAAAATTTTCCGGAAAGTATCTTAGTGAAGATCGAACTTACTATACATTAACAGAAAACAATTCCGTCAATTTGGAAAACAGTTAGTGGATAAAAAAATACCAGTGGAAAAGGTAGTAAAGATAGTAATAATGGCGCGTGCGCGTAAGCGAGAGAGAGAGAGAGAGAGAGAGAGAGAGAGAGAGAGAGAGAGAGAGAAAGAGAGAGAGATTGTAACTATGTGGAATTTTCAACTCGTTATAATTAATCAAATATAATCATACATACATATATATATATATATATATATATATATATATATATATATATATATATATATATATATATATATATATATGAGTAGTCTCTCTCTATATTTACTTTGACATTTCAGAATTAATTTTAAAAAGTATTTAAGCAAGAAATAAATTAAAAAAACAAAACAAAAAACAAACAAAAAACGGAATATACCTATATTTCCCGAATAGCACTAATTAAAAAATAAATGAATAAAAAACTAGAACATTCGAGAAAACAAATTACTTTAAGTAACAAAAAAATGTTCTGTCTGTCATACTGGAAATGACATTGTTAGATTATCTTTGACACTCAACCGAAAGAGAAAACAAGTAGGAGAAATATAGGGAAAATGTATAAAGAGACAAATAAGATAACAAAGGGAAATAAATATGTTATACCGACACGCGCATGCGCGCAAACACGCAAACATGTGCACGCACACAAAGAGAAAATCGACCCAAAACTAATAAATAGCGCATAAATTATTATTATTTTTTTTTTTTTTAACTTGGTATAAAAACAACAAAAATAAGAAAACAAGCAGTCAATTGCTGAAAACTTCTGAGGAGTGGACCGAACGATTGCAAAAAGTTTCGTCTACGAAACCGTGGAGTCGAAGTGTTGATTATAACATCAATCAGTATTGACAAATTCTGTATTTCTATTATTCCTACAAGAATTTGATGAATTTGAAGAAGAGGGATTTGGATAAAAATTTGAAGAAGAATAATATAAAGATTTTGAAAAAGAAGAATTTGAAAAAGAATAATAATGAGAAGAATAATTTTTAGAGGAATTCGAAGAAGAATTTGAAAAAGAGTTTGAAGAATAAGAATAATTTAAAGAAGAAGAAGAAAAAATTGAAGAATTTGAAGAAGAAGAAGAAGAAGAAGAAGAAGAAGAAGAAGAAGAAGAAGTAGAAGAAGAAGAAGAAGAAGAAGAAAAAGAAATTATGCATTATTAGTCGTAAGTATTGAGTTTAAATGTTTTGATTATCTTACAGAATTTGGAGGAAATTTATCTAAAATTGTATCATGAAGAACAAGAAAATTTTAGAATCTGATTACTAAACCAGAGTCAAAGAACGTTGCGACATATCATGTTAGCAATTTGTTCCTGGATAACTTGACAGATTAAATTCGAATATAATTCAATGTCAAAAAGTGGAAATGCGTCAAAGACAAATTGTTTGCAGACCTTTAGGACCGAAGTCCGATTGAATCGAGAAGATTTTATGTTGAAGGAATCACTCAGAAATCAAAGACTTCTTTGACATGGATTTTTTCAAGTGTCTGTTTGCTAATGTAAGTGTTAGAGAAAGTTGATATTTATCTTCTCGTGGTGGATGGGCAGATGTGTTAAAAGAGAATAGGATAGAGGGTGTGAATGTTGGGGTTTGGCAGGATTAATATTTACTGAACACAGCTTGTGGTACTTTGTCCAACCCGGTAATAGACAATTACAAATTGCAACAATCAGGTTATTTACATACAATTCACGGTAAGCGTACCCAGAAACTCGCTAATTGTTCCCGTTTTCTGTTATTTCATTTTCTTTCTTTCTTTCTTTCTTTCTTTCTTTCTTTCTTTCTTTTCATTATAATAATCATTCTGTCCAAACGTCTTTGGTAATTCATGCTAACCTTCATATGTTATCGTCTTCTGTATCACTTGAATATCTTTCTTTCTTTCTTTCTTTCTTCCTTTTCATTATAACAATCATTCTGTCCAAACGTCTTTGGTAATTCATGCTAACCTTCATATGTTATCGTCTTCTGTATCACTTGAATATCTTTCTTTCTTTCTTTCTTTCTTTCTTTTCATTATAATAATCATTCTGTCCAAAAGTCTTTGGTAATTCATGCTAACATTCATATGTTATCGTCTTCTGTATCACTTGAATATCTTTCTTTCTTTCTTTCTTTCTTTCTTTCTTTCTTTCTTTCTTTTCATTATAATAATCATTCTGTCCAAAAGTCTTTGGTAATTCATGCTAACCTTCATATGTTATCGTCTTCTGTATCACTTGAATATCTTTCTTTCTTTCATTCATTCTTTCTTTCTTTCTTTCTTTCTTTTCATTATAATAATCATTCCGCCCAAAAGTCTTTGGTATTTCATGCTAACCTTCATATGTTATCGTCTTCTGTATCACTTGAATATCTTTCTTTCTTTCTTTCTTCCTTTCTTTCTTTCTTTCTTTCTTTCTTTTCATTCTTTCTTTCTTTCTTTTTTTCTTTCAATTTTAGGAAATGTTTGCAGCCATATGATTACCTATCTTTCTTTTCTTTATTTCATCAGCTACTACAAATCATCGTATATATATTATATATCTCCCTTTATCAAATACCCTTTTCTTGTTTCTTCTACTTGTGACAGAAATTGTTCCTAATTCAGAGAATTCGTTTGAGAGTAAGTGACAATGAGAGAGAGAGAGAGAGAGAGAGAGAGAGAGGGAGGAGGGAGAAAGAGAGAGAGAGAAAGAAACAGAGACAGAGACAGACAGACAGACAGAGATAGAGTGATGTCTCTCGTAGAGTAGCTAAAATGCCATTTCATTGCATACATCAACACTACCCTATATCTGCTTGGTTGATGACAACCGCGCCGTGTGGAGCGTAAAAAAAAACCTCACATAAATTAAAAAAGCATTATTAAAAATACAATGACAAACAAACAAAGCAATAAAAGAAAATAATCATTCAAGTAAAATAATCAATTAAAAATAATCAATTAATCATAATAACTAGTTAAAAATAATCAATTAAAATAATCAATTAATCATAATAACCAGTTAAAAATAATCAATTAAAAATAATCAATTAATCATAAAAACCAGTTAAAAATAATCAATTAAAAATAATTAAACAAAATAAACAAAAGTAATAAAATAAAACAAAAAATCAATAAACTGAATTTTGCTTCTAGGCATAATATTTTTCGAACTGTTTGGAAGTTTTAAGTCACTAGTTGTAAACTAATGAACTAAAAATGTAGAAAAACTAAAGTTACCAATGCCATAAGCACACAAATCAACTAATGAAATAGCCAAACAATAACTATAAAGTGAAAGATGAAAATTATATTCACAATATATATATATATATATATATATATATATATATATATATATATATATAGTCATAGAGGTCAACACAGAGAGGCGACAGTCTGCTTCTTGCTTACGCACAATTTTCACGCCTGAAGATTGCGTTTAAGCATGGAACAGACTTTTACTACTGAGTGTTGACCTCAGTGTCCACTCGTATTTACATATGCTATATCCCTGATATAGAACACTTTAACCTATAGCATGCAGTAAAGCAATATTTTTATTATATATATATATATATATACATATATATATATCTAGAGAGAGAGAGAGAGAGAGAGAGTGAGATAGATAGAGAGAGAGACAGACAGACAGACAAATAGATAGATAGATACATAGATAGATAGAAGTGTGGATATAAACCAAATAATTCGATATTACCAACTGTATATGTGTGTTAGATAGGTGAATAAATATTTACTTAATTTAATATAAAGTGCAAACAAAAGAGTGCTCAATGTAGTTAAATCTAATAAGTATATATTAATAAATATACATATACCTACGTTTGTAACGCTTTAAAAAAAAATATAAAAAAACCTAACTGTAATCAATATTTAATTCAGCAGATCGTACCTGACGACGAGGGAAAACCATGAAACTTTTAATTGCGCTAAATACGTAAGTACATATATATTTATTAACACACACACACACACACACACACACACACACACACACACACACACACACACACACACATATATATATATAATATGGTTGCTCATATCTCTTTATTTACTCATTTTCTCATTTATATCTATCTATCTATCTATCTATCTATCTATCTATCTATCTATCTATCTATCTATCTATCGCAGTCTCTTCTATCTATCTATCTATCTATCTATCTATCGCAGTCTCTTCTATCTATCTATCTATCTATCTATCTATCTATCTATCTATCTATCTATCTATCGCAGTCTCTTCTATCTATCTATCTATCTATCTATCTATCTATCTATCTATCTATCTATCTATCGCAGTCTCTTCTATCTATCTATCTATCTATCTATCTATCTATCGCAGTCTCTTCTATCTATCTATCTATCTATCTATCTATCTATCTATCTATCTATCTATCTAAATCTAAGAAAATCATGTGAGGTTTTAAAATTTTTATGAAAATCGTACAATTTTTAAAAAGTTTTTCTAATGTTCTACAGTTTCGCTTTTGTGATGGATAAGAAAATATAGGAACTGTCCGTAATTGTTATTACTCCAGCGGCAGTAACAATTCTAAGCAGTGAAAAAAGAAATGTGGTTTATATAATAATAATAATAATAATAATAATAATAATAATGATAATAATAATAATAATAATGATGATGATGATGATGATGATGATGATGATGATGATGATAAATGAGTTAATGGCTGAATTAAACTAGAAAACAGTAGTATTAAAAAAGTATTCACTACACATATCAAAAGATAAAAAAATTAACATGTAGAGCTTTTTAAATATAGAAAATTAGGAAATCAGCGGATTCCGCTACGTTGGTTTCAACCTTTCGGTATCTTCAGGCGTCTGAAGATACCGCAAGGTTGAAAGCAAGGTAAGCGTAATCGACTGATTTCCCAACTGTTTATACTTATATATATGGCATAAGGCGACGTGGAAAAATAAACTTAGTTTTTTGCCAGATATCAAAGAAAATAAAAATAATAATAATAATTATAAAGAAGTTAATGGTCAGAGTTGAATTAGACGAGGAAGGAGTCGTATTAACAAAGTGCTCAATACACATATAAAAAGTTAACATGTAGAGCTTTTAAGTATAGAAAATTAGGAAATCAGCCAATTCCGCTACGTTGGTTTCAACCTTTCGGTATCTTCAGGTGATTTCGGTCAATTGATTTCCTAACGCTTTACATTTTAAAAACAAAAAAAAATAATTTATGAACGCTACGTTAAAAATTTTTTTAAATAAACAAATGAATAAGCGTATGACGTGAGGTGTGGTAGCAGGTGAGAGTGGGAGGACTCTGTCTGCACTACATACGCTTTATCCCAGATATTGAAACTTCTATCCAATAAATATAGCATGTCTTAAAACTATATTGTTACATATATATATATATATATATTGTCACAGACAGACTGTTTCGTTGTATCACAGCTCATCAGTGTGGCTAGACGTCCAGTTGCCTCTAGCTAGGATCGAAACCCGACTGAATTGGCGTCAGTCGGAAAGTTTACTCGTAAGCCGTTGGCGCACGGAAGGGATGAAGGTGAATTTAAGCGTATTTATTTTTAGATAAACACACAGTGACAGAGAGAACTCGATTCGATTTACCGATGAGTATATATATATATATTTATAAATATATATACATACCTATATGTCATATATATATATATATATATATATATATATATATATATATATATATATATATATATGACAAATAGAAGACCTTTCATGAAAATAGTTTTGATTGAAAATGGATTTGATAATACATTTCGCCATACAATGCTTCAACAGAAAAGAAA